>JAJHZJ010000007.1:3600633-4123133 GCA_023548195.1 Bettongia penicillata ogilbyi | reverse complement strand
TATACTCAGCTTGACATCCAATATGCTTTAGAAAGTCTGCTTCCTTTTGAGTCTCAGAGAGCTGAAGGAAAACAGAAATGCATAAATTTGGATATGTTGATGAATTAATATTTCTCTTAAAACTCAATATGCTCTTAAATAAAGAAGGCAGAAGATATATCACTTTACACCTTCCAATGAGTGGAAAGTGAAAACAAACTAGTACTTTATAGTAAGAATTCAAGACTTTGGAAAGCTTATTTATTTTTCTATTTGGACTTCTTCATTAACTTAAGACCAAAAACAATTGAAGTAGTTGCCAAAATTCAGCATCTATGGAGAGATTAATGTAAGAAATTTAAAATGGGAACTGAGTATGGTTTCTTTATGGAAAATTAGTTCAGTTACATATAATAATAGAAGATGCAGAAATAACTTTGTGTAAGTTATATAATGATACTCAGGATTCAAACATTAGGCAACTTGATTCTATAAGAACTCTAGATCAAATTATAGGACTCATAGAACTGAACTACTTGTGTTCAGTTGAATTATTATGTAATGCACCTAACTTTCATAGTGTTGGCATCTACATAGAACTTAATTAAATTGTAATAAATATCACAAAACCAACTACATTGTGAAAACGAGTAAACTTTATAAATCATCCTTCACTATTAAGGCCTATCCTATTTAGTTCTTAATGGATGGTGACTATTAGCTCTCACCCACCATATAAACATATACTTACCCTACCTCCATTATCTTTTCAACCTATTGTTTCAGAGAGCTGCTTAAGATTAGAAAGCTGCTCAAGGTTATAAAGTCCATGCTTATCTCCCATAGTATTTGAATTATTTTACTAACTGTATCTACAAGGAATTTCCCTTGTACTTCTTTTACTACAAAGGCTGACTTGAACTTTTACTACACACTGAACCCAGGTCTTCCTGACTCCAGAGGTATAAAGTATGTTGTAGTCATACAAAAAAAAAAAAATTAAGGACCACATAAGAAAACGTTGTCATCATTGATCTTTTGTATAAAAGAAATCACCAATTTAATTATTTGTCTTATTCCTCAGGCTTGACTTGAGAGAACTTTGCAATTCTCCAAAGGAAAAAAATAAGAAAAGAAACAGAAGCAATCAACTTCAAATGATGAAAAATGGTCACTACTGAGCAGACTTCGAAGAATATATGTCATAGCCTCTGAAATCAAATGTCAGCTAGAACTTGCCAAAATGTTTTGAGCCACAGAAATATCATTGCAATATTTGAAAAAACAAAACTCTTTTAAATTAAGGCATTAAATGAGGACAACACTAAAATAACTGTAAGAATTCATGTATTCTTGATTTAATAAAAGAAAAAGTGAGGTGACATTATTACATCCTATAAATAATATAGCATAACCTAATATGTAGCTTTTATATACAAAGGATATCTTCTGAAAAAATAATGAAATTATACTCGTGACTCTATAAACTGCAGACATGGACTGGAATGGACCATCTTGTAATATAGATACAGGATGTAAAAATTGTTCATATATACAGTGAAAAAACTACATGTACACACATACATATGTATATGTGTATATACATATATGTGTGTGCATATATATACATACACACATATGTATAACTATACATACATACATATATATATATTTATATATGTAGGCTTTGAAGTCAGAGGATCAGGTTTCAAAATAGCCCTGTCAATTTACTAGCAATGTGGCCTTGAGAAAGTTACTTTCCTTATTTGGGGTCTCAGTTTCTTCATCTATAAAAAATAAAATGGGTTGGATGTTTTACATAATTTTTAAAATCTTATGTAGCTCTTTATGTAATCCTAAAGTGTCCCAGTTGTTTTAACCTTAATTAAATCTGTCATTTCCATGAAACTCTCATTTTTCTACCTCTCTATGAAGGGTTATGATAGTTGGCTTTGTTCTTTATTCTTGCCAAAGTATAACAGAATGATATCCTGAACTCCATCTCCCAATCCACTCATTCAGCTTCCTAGTCCAAGTATTAAGAAACACCAACTTAACACCAATGATGTGCTTATGATCAATCAAAGAATTGAACCAGTCTTTATGTTGTATAACATATCCATTCCACAAATGCTACTATATCTTAGGATCATAGCTTAGAGACTAAAAAGAGATCATGGTATTTAACCCCTCATTTACAGATGAAGAAACTGAGGCCCAGACAGGTCAAGGACATAAAAGTGCACAGTGATGTATAAAGGAAATTTGATTTGGAGTCAAAATACCTAGATTCAAGTCCCAGATCCACTACTTATTATTTAATTTGAGTATCAGTTTGCTCATCTATAAAATGGCAATATTTGCACTACATTATCATTATTTAGTGTATTTTTTTTATTATTTTGATTCATGGGTAGTGCTAATGAACCGGTGTATTTTCCACAAGCAGAATCACATATTCAGAAAGGTTTTTGCTTTTCTCCACTCCTTCTAATGCAGAGGTCTTGCTGTTGTTTCAGCCATGAGCTACTCACACCTTCTTTACAGGCTAAGTTGAGATGTGCTTCTATCTTGAGTGATTCTTGTTCTGTGCAAAAATGTTGCAGTGCTGATCTAAGGCTCTAAAACCCCAATCATGGTAGCTTCTATGATAGGAAGATAGCTGTCAGAAGTAGCAGAAGAAGCCAAGTCTTAGAGCACCATGTGAAAGAAAGTGAGCCTGCTCTTCAGGCAGGAAAGGCCACTGAACTGCTTTAGTGGCTGCCAGCACATCTCCCTAGCTCAGTTTTTTTTATTATCTAGCATCATGTTCTCCCTTTAGCAACCACTATGGCTCAATTGCTCCTATACATTGCTATAGCAACTGATAAGTCTCTTGAGTTTTCCAGTCCCTCAGAATGGATGCTGTCAGGCCATTGTTTGGCAGAATGATCCCAGGTGGGCAGAATTCTTATTTCATCAGGGTTGTTCATTCATATATTAATCTCAGTCTTTCAGTGTTTTAAATCTAATTATCTTTCAACTGAGGTTAGAATGAAAGAAATTTGCCCTGAGCAGGAAGGCATCAAGGGTCAGAGAGTGAGTCAGACTCAGAGATCAGCAGATTTAAAACTACATGTGGAGAACAATCCTGGGAAGTAATCCCTAAATTAAGACCTAAGTAATTTATCTGTTAGAGCTAGATAGTCAAGTAATGCAATTGATGGCACTTGAAGCAAAATCAGGGATACCTGAGTTCAAATCCTGGCTAATACATATACTAGCTATATGATGTCTGACCGGTTACCTAATCTCCTAGCCTCAATTTTCTCACCTCTAGAATAATCACAGTACAAATATTAAGGTTTTCCAAGGATCAGATAAGATACACAAAGTACTTTGCAAACCATAAAACATCTTTATAAATACTAACTGCTATAATTATTGAGTAGCCTGGTCCAAGGTCAAAACCAGGGGTTTATAAAGATGAACTTCCCAGAAAACAAAGCTAAATGGCATGAAATGAATCTTCAAGCTCACAGGCCCAAAGCTATGAGATTTCCTCAGAGGGCAGAATTGAGAAAATGTCATGGAGATGGGGAAGTATGAGGCTTTAAGGATGCAGTTTGTCTCATTCAAGGAAACTGTTGCTGCTCAGTAGTTCAGCTGTGTTTGACCCCTTGTTACCATATGGACCATACTGTCCATGAGATTTTCTTAACAAAAATACTGGAGTGGTTTGTCATTTTCTTCTCCAGTGGATTAAGACAAGCAGAGGTTAAATGACTTGTCCAGGGCTACACAGCTAATAAGTGTTTGAGGTTGGAATTGAACTCAGATTTTCTAGGTTTAGAACTCTATCCACTGAACCATGTAGCCATCATTGAAGGAAATATTGCAGGAAAATATTACTGTTTTACCGATGAAGTGCATATTGTATCCCCCCCACATTCATTTGAAGTATATACAATGGTAATTTAAATGGGAAGATCTTTCCAAATCATTAATAGGCCCATGTGACTTGCTTAAATCACAAGGAAGCCTGACACATGAGTCTAAGTCATATAGAACAGGAGAGGGGGAGGAGAAGCAGGAAGGGTAGAACAGGAATAGGCAGAGCTAGAGCAGAGCTGAGAGGAAATTAGTCCTGAGAGCAGTCAGAGCTAGGAAGGATGCAGGCAGTTGGCTAGTGTGATTGAAAGAGTTTGTTTGTGATTTTTGTTTAATGGAGCTAGTTTGTGGGAAGCTTAGCAGGGAGAAATCTTGGGGTTGGTGTTATATTCTGCATTGTTATTGTGTATAGATTTGTTTCTATGATGGATTTGGCTTTCTGGTGTCTGAATAAATGTTTTGGTTCTGTCTTCCATGTGGAGAGTCAGGTTATATTCAGAATTGCATAGGGATATTCGCTGGCACATAGGCACTGTGAATATCTCATTGGCACTACAGTATAGAACTGTGACATAGGACAGGCATGAACATTTCCATTTTGCTGATGAGAAAACTGAGAGGGCAACCAGTAAAGTAACTAGCCATCAGACAAACAACTAATTAGTCTTAGGGAAGAGTGACCAATATTCTAAATTTAGAACACTTAGAATTGCAGGTCTCTGCCATTTAGTGCTACTCCTATCAGTTTCTCTAATGAGATTAGATTGAAGTATATTATTGCCATCAAATCAGTTCATATCATGAGGTGCTTAATAACTGCTTACTGATTGAATGACTAATGGAGCTTCAGAAACTCATACTTGGACAAAAATCCCTTTTACAATATACTTGATAAGTGCCAATTTCACTTTTGCTTGAAGACCACCACTGAGAAAAGTACAGTGGATAGAGTTTTGGATAGGTAGCAGAGAAGATCTGAATTCAAAACTAACAACAGAAAGCATGACCCTGTGCAAGTCACTTACATGCCTCAGTTTTTTTATCTGTATGCAGCACTGACTTCCCACAGTTGTCATGAAGATAAAAGCACTTATAAAATACTAGTTTTATTTTTATCATCTTCTGATGAAGCCCATTGCACTTTTGATAGCTGTAATTGCTGGAACTTTTTTTTTTGCCTTATATCAAAACTAAATTTGCCTTTTTGCAACAGCCACCCACTATTTCTAGTTCTGTCTCTTGAGACAAACAGAACACCTCTAATTATGTAATTTAACAATTACATAAGTCTGATGTTCTTGAAAATGATTTCACTTAGGATTAAAGATACCTGTTTCTGTTTCACATAAATCTAGTTTTTAGAATAAATATAAGTATTTGTAATAAATCTCTATTGAACAAATAATATTTCCCATCACTTTTCTATTATAGCATCCAGGACTGCATTTTCATAGTCTAAAAAGAAAATCATTAAATAGAACGATGTGCTTAGAAGAAGATAAATCCACAATATGATGTGGACTGTGAGTGTTTTATATCAGACTTTCAGAACTTTATACGACCTTGTAGGTCTTTCTCTGTCAATAATATTACTAATGAAATTGAAATTGTTCATATATATGTAACACTTTTAAAAGCACTTGCCTCACTATAATTCCCTCTGCTGAGTAGTAAAAGTTTCACTATCTCTTTTTAAAGATTGAAACTGACTCAGAGAGATTGTTGACACAATTTATGTAACTTGTTCACAGTCACCCAGGCCTTAGAAGCAGAGCCTTGATGCCTAACTTTAAATCCAGTGCTCTTTAAACAATGGTCTTTGCCCTTATGCATTATTTCCATTTGAAGTTCTAGACAAGGAACCTTATTAGGAAAAGGACTATCAGGACTTATAGGGGTTTGACTTAGGCTAAGGATTTCTACTGTATTGTGAATGTTATGATAGACTCAAACAATACCCCTGGAAGCTACTATCCTTGGCAGTCAGAGAGCACAAAGTCACAGTGGTCTCCATCTTTAATGCTGTCCTTCTGAAGGAGGAAAAATCAGTGCAAAACCTTCCAAAACAACAACTAGAAAAAATCCTTTATGTTTGTTTCTTTGTTTTTTTTTCTGTTTTCTTTTGTTTTCTGTAGTATATCTACAGAGTAATGGGAATATAAATATGCATTGCTAAATGTTTGCAGTGCAATTAATTGTGAGGTGCATAGAATTATAAATTCAAATCTAAAAAAAGATAGAGAAGCTATTTAGTCCAAACCATTCATTTTGTAGATGAACAAAAAGCGACCTAGAGAGGCTGTAATTTCTGAAATGTTTTAAAGCCAATAATAGTGAGACCTGGGGTTATAACCCATATCCCCTACCTCTAAAGCCCGGGCTCTACTCACAGCAAAACTGCCTATTTCTTTGGTATTAAACTTTCACAGTTTCGATTTCTCTTGTATGGGAAGAATATGTCAATCCTTTCATCTTTACAAGTGTCATGAGTAAAAGACAAACAACATGAAGGTCATAATATGGATAGCCTCGAAGACCAATCAGAGAAAGGTATATTTCATGTATTGGAAAACAAGGAACTCACAGGTTAACTTTACTTAAGTAGGGTGAATGAAATATTTTACTGAATTTGTGGTAGGGCTTAATATATATTAAAGAAAGAAGAACCTGTTCAAGGCAGTCAGCTAGAATAATATCATACAATCAATGCATAAGGTGCTACAAACAATGCAAATAGAAAAGGGAGAAATAAAGGAAAAACAGTAAATGAAGTAAATACTTGGATATGAAAAGTGGAGGAGAGAGATGAAAGCTGAAAGATGAAATATAAAGCATGAGGAGAAGTGTTTTAACTTGAGGGACTGGAAAAATATAATTGTTGCTACCAAAAGCAAATATCAAAGGAAGATGTAATTTGAGTGGATGGAAGGTGATGAATTTTCAACATAGTTGTAGCCTAAAGAAAGTCAAGTGACAGTAATATATCAAAAGAAAATATCTATTAGGAAACTGAAAATATAGATATGAGGGTCATTAGCATAAAGTTTCTGGTTAAAGTCATGAGAATGGATGAGTTCTAGAAGAGAAACTATAGAAGGGTAAATAGAGAATAGATCTGAGACTACAAGTATTTGGAAGGTGCTTTGGAGAATGGTGCAGTGGAAAAAGTTGGATTTGCTTATCTACCTCTGTGACTCTGGGCAAGTCACTTATGCCTAGAATTCCAGAGAGAACTTATTTTAATGGGATATTCATAGTGAAATCCATTTAAATAGAGTACTATGTGTCTAGAATGGATCTTCCCTAAATATTTCAAGTATGATATCCAGAGAAGTTGTGTAGGGGTGAGAATAAGGTAGATAAAAACTCTATCTTGGAATTTCTTCAAAGGCATTTAGTTGCTAAATCATCAGAAGTATATTGTTATAGGGAAGTCCTAAAGAACAGACGTCACTTGTTGTTGCTAAGTGGTTTGCCTAGTATCACCTTGTTAGTTGGATAGCCAATAAACGACCCCTAGGTCTCAAAATCTCCAGAATTATATATCCCTTCCAGCTTTAAGAATAGAAGTTAAACCATTGAGAAAGGAGCAAGCACCTAACAGGAGCAGACTGGTACCAACATCTAAAAAGAGAGGACGTCATTGACTGGGCTCAACTAAGACTAGTCAATTGTAGACCAGGGCCACTCCTGGGTCTATCCCACCATCCAAATAAACCATGATTGGTGGCCATCTGATTTTTCTAAAGACTATATCCCCAGGATTTTAGAGAGGAGATTGGAATTTGAAGGAAGCTCATGTAAGCTGGTCCATCACTAGGGGGCCTCTATATCTATTACATACACAATCTCTGGTGTTTCCCAAATCCAATAGGCTGCCATATATTTATAGTTCAGGACTGAGACTATATTATTCTCGTTGCATTGATAATGAAGAGAGGAATTTTGCTGTTATTAAATTTATTCTATATTTTACTACCAAGTAATCTTTCCAAAGCTCAGCTTTTCAAAATGGGTATAATATTCATTTTACTATTAGTTTCTTATAAAGGAATTTCTATTCTGGATTTTCTTTTTTGACATGGCAGGAGTATAAAATTTGGTATTCTAATTTGTTGTATTCTATACAATTATAACCATAATAATTCAATTAAATTAGTTGGAAAAGTAGAATCAAAACAACTAAATAACAATCCAAAGCACTCAAATCTACAATGATGCTCTATTATTTCCAGAAAAAAAGTCCAAACTCCTTAGAACATTATTCAAGAGCTTTCAATATTTAGCTCCAATCTACTTTTCATCACTTCTATTACTTTTCCTTCACAGAGCTCCAGGTAAATTTGACAATTAACGTTCCCTGAACATGCCTTATGTTTCCTGCCTTGGTCACTTAGTTTATGTTCACTCCATATGCCTGAGATGTTCCTGCTCCACTGATAAAAATTCTATTTTCATTCCTTATTTCAAATACCATTGTCTCCATGATACTTCCCACAATCTTTTCCTGTTAGATCCAATTTTTCTCCTACTCTGATCAATTTTATTGCTTTATTTCTCTGCATTTCATATTATAATTACGGGCAGTTAAGTGGCACAGTAGATAATGTGCCAGGCCTGGAGTCAGGAGGATCAGAATTCAAATATGGCCTCAGACATTTATTTAGCTGTGTGATCCTGGGCAAGTCACTAAACTCTGTTTGCCTCAGTTTCCTCATCTGCACAAAGAGCAGGAAAACGAAATAAATGGCAAACTACTTCAATGTCTTCACCAAGAAGACCCTAAATGGGGTCACAAAGAATCAGACATTTCTGAAACTGAGCAATAATAAAATTATAGTTAACTGTGTATAATTTATTTTTCTCTTTCCAAGAAAATAAGATTTTTGCACCTTGTTTTATTCTTTACTTGTTTATTCCAAAGGTGATAATTATGGCACCTCATACACAGAAGAACTTTAGTCAAAATAGAATTAATGAAAAATGGACTAGTACTTTGGGTAAAGATCAGATAAATAGATAGCGAAAAGATATAAACAATAAGGATTTTACGAGAGTCCATTTATTCAGTTGTGATTCCAACAGAGATAAATAGATTTTTGTTTTCTTTTTTACTTTTTGTTTTAAAGATTATCATTATAATTGAAAATAGTTCATTTTGTTATCTTAGTGGAGAAAAAAAATACAGCCTGAAGAATGCAAGAGAAAAATGAGTTTGGAACTTTTTAAAATTGTTACTAAGTGAATGGAGGACATTCAATGAAAAAGTAAACTGCAATAGTAAAAACAATATTCCTATGATATTATACCTAGCCAATATACCTAGTTCAGGGGGTCATCACTATATTACAACCTATATTTTGGCTTAAAGCATTACTTAATTTTTCCATATTTTCATACTCTTCATTCATTATATATAACATTAATTAGTGTTACATTCATTGAATGTACCCGATTAAAAAATACTTCCTTGAATAGGCTTTTTCTCTTACAACTCTAAAGGTAGACATATAGCGTGCAGATCAACATTTGTTTGTTTGTTTTTAATGAAAAGGCATCTTTTACTGCATTCATGTATAGTAGTAGAACTCAGTGGGGAAATATTAAAACCCACTGAGTCACATGTATGTACTATCTTGATTGAAGACCTTGCAATTTGCCATTTTAATTAACATTTAAGTGCTATCAGTAAAAAATATAGCTATGGTTCAGTTTGTTTAGTTCCCCTGTTACAGGTACTTGCTATTCAATCCTTAGCAACTTTAGAAAAGCTCTATTGGCAAGAGAAATTTAAAGTTGGCTCATATTCTCTTACCTCATGACATTTTCCCATTAAACTAAAACTAAAATAGCATATTTAACTAAGATAAACACTTATTAAATGATGAGAAAGTGGACATTCTCAAATATAACAAATATTTCAAAATTTTCGAATATTTTCAATATTTCCAAAAAAGGACATTTTTTCCAAAAAAGCACTAATTATTATAATTAGGCCTTAGACATAATGAAAATGAAATGATGTCATGTTCATAGATCATCAATTTGAAGAAGCTAAAACAGCTTTGCAAATATTATCATATTAAACTTTGGAATATTTTAGCAAAACAAGAACAGACAGGAGCATTTGTCTGTTTTAAAGGTGTATAAACAAAGGGCTAAAATTATGAAGTGGCATAAAAGAAATATTTTACCATTTAGTAATTGAAGCAAGGGATGATAATTGGGGTTTTCGTTTTGTTTTGTGTATTGTTTTTTGATTTCATAAAATCGTCTTACCATCTTTAAATCTCTATGACTACTGCTCTATAGAGGTACGATATAGTCTATTTATATTAGTATTTCCTGTATATGATTTTTTTTCTCTTGGTTAGCTATGTGTGTAAGCTATCCCTAAGTACTCTGACTTTATCTCTGTTTTCCCTTCCTAATGTATTACAAAGGTATCATACTGGAAACTTGACTCATACATACACAATTTGTTGCACTGAGAGAGATACAGACACAGTAAGACACAGAAGAAAAAACAGAAACAGATAAAAAAGAAAGAGAAATGTAAATAATGATAATATTAAACTAGCATTCTGAAATGAAAAATCAAAGTCTTCACTTGTGGTCAGTTGTCTTTTGGAGTCATTCCCTTTAAAAATAAGGTTATTCAATAGATCAGAGCACATTGTATAGTTTCCATTTTATTTTTCTGGGCAGGATCAAGACATTTGGACATGTCAATTCAATTTAACAAATTTTTGTTTAATTCCTACATATAGTGGGTCCTAGGGGTCCTGCAGTATAATGACTAAAGAATTGGCTTTGGAATCAGTAGGACTAAGTGCTACTTCTGGTGTATTCTATGGGCAAATTATTTAACCTCTCAATGATTCAGGTAATTCTCTAAAACTAGAAGCTGGAGAGAAGATACCAATCTGCCTCAGTGGAGGGAGCTTACATAGAAGGAGGACCTGACACAGCTTAAATCATAGGTCTAGAACATTATCATTATCATCCCCCAAAAACGAAAGGTGCTATGATGGGTTCTGGTGATACAAATATACACAACTGAGTGCCTAGTACCACATCATTTGTAGTCATATGGGGATACACACACACACACACACATACACTTATTTATGTGTATATATATGTATATAGTCAAATATATATGTGCACATATGCATATACATATATATGCATATACACACACATATATATACTATATATATATGTACACAGATATATACATATATACATACCTATGAAATAACCAAATAGTAGGAGTGGGAGTGATGTGTGTACCTACACTACTTCAGGATATTCTCAAAAGAATAGTCCAGGTCCAGGGAATGTTTTATGGAAAATCTGAAGGAAAAGAAATTCTTGTCAAATGGGTGAGAGACCAGGAAAATATTCAAATATGACAGGATACTTGAGTCATTCCTCAAAGGAAAAGGGTATCTTCTTAAGTTAGAAATAGTGTAATCTGTTTGGCACATAAGAAAAAATGTGAGCAAAAAGTATGGAAATGGAAGTGGGAAGATAAGAGTTTGACTGGGACACAGGTACAAAGAATGAAACAATCCCTACTTCTTGGTAGTGTACATAAAGGAGAGTGGCCTAAAATAAAGCTGAAAAGATAAGTGGTTGCTAGGTTGTAGAGGGCATGAAAATCTTGATCTCATCCTGCAGACTACAAAGAAATCGATATTTTGGAAGTCAAAAGCAGATCAGGGTGTTAAAAGAGAAGGATTGTTTACTATATCAAATCCTAAAGGGAAAGGAAGGATAAGAACTTGAAAAGTCGATAGATTTGTCCTTAGAAGGGTATTAACAGCCCCCACATTACCAGGCTTAAAGGAATGAGTTGGTATTATGGGCATGGGTGGGTGGGTTGTAGTGGGAAAGGGGGAAGATGGAGGGGATGGTGGATTCAATGAGTGCAGAATTGGTAGGTGGATTTAGAGATGGTTGAACATTGACATCTAAAAACTGATAACTAAAGAATCAAGGTTGACCAGGAGTTGCAGTTCTGGTGAAACAATACAGAATTCAATTTCTCTCAACATTTTACATTGTTGATATAGATATAATAGATAAATTGATGGATAAATAGATTGAATACAGATAGAGAGATAAATAGATGATAGAGAGATAGATAGATATATAGATAGGTATGTAGGTAGGTAGGTAGATAGGTAAATTTTTCTGTTGACACAAAGCTACAAGGTTTAGTTTGAATAAAAGGTTTAAGATGTAAATTTATTTTGGTAAGTTGGAAACAATAAGTGAAAATAAAGATCAGTGTTAATGGTGACAAATATGAAGTCCTTCATTTAAGTTAAAATAATGAAATCCATGAGTGTAGGTTGACTATACAACAATTTACATGAAAATAAAACTTGAACATTTGGGTCCAAGATCAATATGAGTATATTACATAAAATACTTGTCAAAACAAAGGCAATGAAAGCTTAGGTTTCATTAATAACATGATGTCCAAAAAGTCAGATCATATCTGTAGAGTCCAGTTCTAAGAGCCACTCTATCATTGGAAGAGTTGGTCTTTCCGGGAGGCAGAATTTCGACCATAAGTAGAACTCAGTACATGGGGAAATCTACTATAAATTAGAAATTACCAAGAAGGTAATGGCATGCAAAGTTGCAAGATGTCTGTTACAGAAAGCATTCATGCAGGGATGGAATGAATGATCTGTCAAGGATTTGATAAGACCTTTATCTGCATAGGGAAGAAAGATTGAAAACATGAACTCAAAATTCCTCTTTTAATTCAAAGTTTCTGTAATTTTTAAGTCAACAGACAATAACTTTTTAGAGAATGTGGGAAGGACACTCAAACTCAGCTTTCTTAAGAGTAAGAACACTTCATATGACTGCAGAATGAAATGTTATTCCAGCAAAACTGAGTTCAACTTTGGATATTTTGAAATTGAGATGTCCCCAGTATGTTTGGGTTTTATTTCTCTTTATAGCTTTCTCACGTCTGGCTGAGTGGCTTTGTTCAATAGGTCTTAAATATGTGTTGGTTGGGTAAATGAAGGAGTGAATAAATTAACTTCCTGTAAGGTTTAAGTTGACAGTTGATGTTTTGGCAAAAAAAAAAAAAATACATTAAAGTAAATCATACTAATAAGTGCGAAGTTGAATTGTTTCTTTATGGTTTAAATACATGTACAAATTCTCAATATTATTTACTTCTCCACTATGACAGTGATACACATTTGTACTTGTCCAGATACCTTTGGATTAGGGAATGTTGAAAAACAGATGCCCATTTTCACACTACAGGTGGAAATTAGCAATCAATTTCACTGGCCAGTTTGCTTTCAACAGTAAATAAAGTGATATTCAAGCCAAATTATCCTCCAGAGGGGCATTCCTCAGGTTACTTAGCAATAACTTTTTATTCAACCTGACATTGTTCAGCTGAAGCTAATACAAATGTTTTTAGTCATTTTTCACAGTTAGTAGCAATTCAGCACCTAACCTTCTGAAATTACTATCCAAGCATTTGGAGAAAATCTGAAATTTCTACTTCACTTTTCTTCAGAGCTCTGGAATTGAAGCTATTGCCATGGCAACTGTTGTGACAAAAATGGGTAGAGACAGGCGGCACTTAAAGAAGACGATTTCATTTTTTTTAAATTGAGCACAAAGCAACCTAAAGATTTTGCGTATTTCCAATCGGATACCCATCCCCTACAAGTCATTACAAGCATGAGACTTAAAAGCGACTTTTGAGACTACAGAAAACTCCTGAATCTTTTTCTACCTATTTTGTCTCTGCCACCTGGGATAACCATTAAAAGGAAGTAATGGTATCATTGAAAAAAAATCTCTCTGCAGTTTTGTGACAATGTCAAACAAAATTATTGTGGGTTGAGAGCTGGATTTAGATTTAGAATTAGAAGATATCATAGAGACCATCTACTCCAACCTCCTTGTTTCACAGATGAAGAAATTGATTTGTAAGAGTTGTGATTTTCCTGTAATCATAGAACTGGTAAATGTCAAGGACAAGAATTGAAACCAGGTCTTCCTGACTCCAAATCTGGCTCTAGACCTTGCTGCCTAGTTATTAAGTCACAGGTAAAATGTGGGTGCTCTTAATCATTCATGAAGAGCAATGAATGCTATTCTGAAGGAACCTTTCCCCCATCATCTAACATTCTCCCTAGCCAACTGATTAAGGGGAGGACATGTGTTTTCACAACTTACCTTTGGAAAGAGGAAAGGAGTTTGTACTAATTAGGATCATAAAATTTGAATTGTGGTGCTGGAGAAAATTTTGAGAGTCCCTTGTACAGCAAGGAAATGAAATCAGTTAATACTTAAAGAAATTAATTCAGGCCGTTCCCTGGAAGGTCAAAAACTAAAATTGAAGCTTGAATATTTTGACCACATAATGAGAAGATTGCACTCATTGGGAAAGACCCTGATGTTTGGAAAGATTGAAGGCAAAAGGAAAAAAGGACAAGAGAGGATGAGATGAACAGATAGAATCGTGGAAACTACAAATATGAACTTAGACTTTAAGAGAGAGTGGAGGATAGAAGGGTCTATTGTACTGTGATTCATGGCGTCAAGAAAAGTCTGGCTTGATGGAATGACTAAACTAGAAACTTTCACTCCTGAGGCAAGTCTCAAGGCATTTGAGCCAATGGAGGGAAGTGCCTCTTCATTTACTTGGGCTGGGAGGGAAAGTTACCATATATAGGAGAAGAAGTCACACCAGCCTATTTCAAGTCTTTGTTCTTTCTCACTAGGTTCTAAGTTCCATCGTTTCTTTTCCAAAGAACTACTAATGCTTTCTTTTGTATGCCCTGAACAAAGCTCTGCTTTCCCAGCTTTTCTGTCCTAGTTTTAACTGGGAAAAGCAAGATACTTTCCCTGAATTTTGTAAGCTGCTGGAGGGTAGAATTTTCTTAGTTAAAACTAGGGAGCTGTGTGTTACACCCACTCATATTTCCATCAGCAGCAGCTTTAACTCACAATGCACAGGATACAGCATAGCTGTATTCATTCATTTCCTCTTCTATTCATCAGTATGTAGTCAAGAGATTCAGCTATCCTGCAGATGGTGATGGATGAGCAAGCTCATGTGCATGAAGTGAAAAACAGTGGATTGAGTGAAATGTTTCTTCAGTGATTTTTAAAATTTTTGCAACTATGTTATGAGAAGACAAAACAGTGCAACTGGCATCTAAAATCCCCAAAACTTTGCCTTCCCTTGCTATAGAAATTGTCTGAGTGTGTGCTGAAACCAACCAAAGAAGAAGATTTGGAACACCCTGAAAACTATGACCAAATTCCCTGTTCATCTGTTAGTGATGTCTTTTTCTTCTCCATTATTGTTCTCTGTTTTATGAAGCAGGAAGCAGAATTAAGATGTCAGAGAAAAAAAGCAAAAATAAAAGATAATTTATTATAAGATAATGTGGATAAGCCTGACCATAAACTCAGTCTCACATTCAAAAATAATTTCAAATCAGGCTACTGACCTAAGTTCAGAGTATAGGGCCCATGAGGGAAAAATATTAAGATTAAACTTGAGGATAATGGAGGAGCATTACTTTAAAAGAATAAAAATTATAGGCAACCCAACCATTGTAGGTTCAAGGGCATAGGAGAGAGAAGTTATGTAAAACATACCATCAAGGACACATAGGAATGTCCAAACCATGACTTGAAGGAAAAGTGTTGTAGTAGAAAGACCACTGGATTAGGCATCTGAGAATCTAAAAGTGAATTCTGGCTGTTACTCTTTGTGGAACTTGAACAAATCACTCCATCTCTCTGGGTCTCAGTTTCCCTAAGAGAGAATTTGTTAATTATAAGGAGATTGGAGGTTTTTTTCAAGTATTAAAACTTCTTAATTGCATTAATAGCAATTATTATGATAGGGATTATTATTATTGTGATAATAATAGCTATTTATCACTATTGTTATTATTTAAAGCAGTTTGATGGCACAGTAGAGAGAGCATAGGACCTGGAGTCAGGAAGACTTGATTTCAAAATTGCCTGCGACAATAACTTAACTTGTGGCTTTGGGCAAGTCATTTAATCTCTGCCTGTTTCAGTTTCCAGATGAGTAAAATAAGAATAAAAATAGCACCTACCATCAGGATTGTTGTGAAAATAAAATTAAATATTGGTAAAGTATTTTCCAAGCCTTAATAGGATATATATATATATATATATATATATATATATATATATATATATATTATATATATATATAAATATATATGCTGGCAGTAATAGTAAAAAAATAATAATAGCTTTGTTTTGCATTTGACTTTATTGTTTAAAAGCACATCATCTACATTATTATTTGGGATCTCATCACAACTCCCTAGTGTAGGGAGGACACATTTTAAGATTCCATTTTATAGATGAGAAAATTGAGACTGAAAATGATGAAGTAGCTTACCAATGGTTACAAAGTGGTTGAGAGTGGAAAAATTCTAGCAGAGATTCCTGATTCCATTTCCAGAGCTCTTTTCACATTGCAGTATCATGCATTGCAATGAAAGAAACTTAATTGTAATTGAAGGCACTTTACAGTTCTAAGAGGTGTATGAGTCTATCCATGTGTATAATGTATATAGGTCCTCTAGAAACATTATCCAGGAAAACATCCTAGATGTTTCAAATTTTGTCCTATTTTATGGAGAAAAGAAATTGCTAAGATGTGCAATCCCCAAAATAGCAGTTTATAATTGAAAGCCTAATTCTCTCTTAATTATAGGTATGCTACAGTGCCGCTATAATTAGTGGAAATCAGCAGATCTGAAATGATTCAGACTCTATCATTTTCTGACTCCCTAAGGAAATGATGGGACTTTAGGAACAGAGAACCCTTGGAAAGGAAGATGCAGACTCTGCCCTTTCAGAATCACTTAAGGGTGACAAGCTCACCGTCCACCTGCATTCTTCCACCTCTGGCTAGAAGTAGGAAATGTGTGTTCATTTGCTGATAAATCCTTAAATAAAGATAGCTATATTGATCTGACAACCTATTCCCACAAGTAGATTTTGAGGCTAGCACCTACTCATTACTTCCCTCAATCAGTAACAGTATGCAGTGTTCTTTTCTCAATTCTCTGCCTAGGAATCTGAAAGTACATTTCAACTTGGTAATTTAACATGGCATTTGTGGAAGGAAGGAACATAAAATATCAGGTCAAGTATTTTTCTTATATTTTATGGAAACCATTTTTCTTGTCTAATAAAAGATATCAATTTATAAGACAGCTTAATTAAAACTTAGAAGAGAGGACTGGGTTCTATTTTTCAAGTGTACTAGTTGAATTCTGCCTGACTTTAAATGTATTACTTACGTTTTCTGAACACTGTTCTCAGTAACTGCCCCTGAAGAACATGTAATCTTAATAAATATAACTGCTCTATACCTAACACTTTAAAATTTATAAAGCACCTTCTCCATATTATTTTATTTGAATCTTATATCAACCCTTTGAAATAAGTGTTATTATTATCTCCATTTTATAGATGAGGAAAATAAGATTCAGAGAGGTCAAATGACTTATCCAAAGACACATAGGTAGTATCTGTAGGAGATTTTGATCCCAGACCTGTTACACCATGCTACCTCATGTTTTAAATTGATACAATAACTCAGAGTGTTATTAACATTTTGATATGGGTGAAAGTGGGAAGGTGAAATGGGAAAGGACTGCATAATCTAGAAATAATTTGCTTCCAAGGATTTAGAGTATATATGGACAAAGAAGTAAAATTCAGTCCTTCTCACCTGACTGAAAATAATAAAGATAAAAAGCCAAATGAGGAAAGAGAAAAAGAGAGAGAGAGAGAGAGAGAGACAGAGACAGAGAGAGACAGAGAGACAGAGAGAGAGAGATTATTTAAAACAGCAGATGGGAAATTTTTCTTCTCTGTATAATTAACATTTGTGGGTCTGTTAGCAAGCTGGCAGAAAGACAGAGAACATAGAGTTTGCCCCTTCAGCTCTATCTTCAACCCACTCAAGCCATTTATTCACTGATATCACACTGGATTACCAAATAAGCCATCTGCTCATATCTACAAACCAGCCACTGGTTTAGCCAGTTATCACTTCCTTTAGGGCTCAAGGACCCACAGACAACAGGAGTGAGAGGAAGTACAGCTTCTTTGTCTAACACCTGGGAGTTTTAATTTCCAATACTATCCCTACCAACCTCATGGTATTACTGTAGTCAGGGACTTTACAGGGACCATGGTTAATTAACAATAATTATTCAATAACGTGAAGAGATATCTGAATTAAATGTCTTTAACTTTTTTAACAAATCTTATTCTGTATATATTTCTCAGTTAAAATGGTGTTTTTATGAAAGATGTTCTATCTTTCAGTATTTATAAGCTATTATCTTTAGTACCTTTAAAAAGTATTTTTGTAGTATGATACCTTTTAATAAACAATGTCCTTATGATATGCAATGCTGAAGTCCCAGAAAAATTGAATAAGTGTATCACCTAGTGGATAATGCATAGTATCAGAAGGTTGAAACATATTACAAATAAGGAAGCACAAATGGCATTCGATGTAAGAAACATCATCAAAGGAATATATGAGCAAAAACCAAAACACATATAGAAGGCAGAGTGGGCAGACGTGTGAATGGGTTGTGATCTCTATTCCAGGAAGGAAAACTCACACCAGTGTCCTCACAAAACCCCATTTGACTATATTTGTGAGAATTTATAGATAGAGACATCATCATAATGTTTCAGGCAAAATTTTTAAGGCTAAAACCAGGATTTTCTAATCCCTTTGACTACAGTAACCGAATGATTAGATGTAAATAATGTTTGTGAAATTTGGTCAATATTGACCAATTCTGCCCTTGGTCAATATTGACCAATTCTGCCCTCTTTATACAAGTTTAGTGTCATTCAAAAGTAGGAATTTTGTGCGATATTCATTTGATTGCTCAATAACCTTATAAAACACTAAACAATTAGTGATAGCTTAAATTGATCAAAAAATAATTCCCCTAGTACCCAAAATGCACCTCTGTAGGTATAATCCTAATAGCACTTTATAAAGATTAAAGCACAATGTGAATTCTACCTGGAATATATTTTATTATTATATTATCATCATCATAATCATTGTCAATATAATGTGGCTGTCTAAAAGTGTAATGGACTAGCTCAGGAGATAAGGAACTCCTTCTCATTGGAGCTTTCTGTCAGCAGCGAGATGGTACAGAGGATAGACTGTCAGACCCAGAATGAGGAAGGACTGAGGTCAAATCCATCTTAAGATGCTAAATACCTGTGTGACTCTGGGCAAATCACTTAACTCTGTTTGCCTCAGTTTCCTCATCTATAAAATAAGCTTGGAGGGAAATGGAAAGCCACTCACTCCAGTATCTTTGTCAAGAAAGTCCCAAATGGGTTAATAAGGAGTTGAATATGATTGAGATGGCCGAACAACAAAAATAACCAAGAGGTCTACAAGAAAAGCCTGATTGAAGGGTGGATTTGTTTATCAGTTATATTTTAGTGACAGTTCCTTTTTTGTAAGGGGCATAGGTGGGACTAGATCAGGGATTCTTAATCTTGTTTTGTGTCATTTGATATCGAAGTTGATGGGCTCCTCAGATTAATGCTTTTAAATGCACAAAGTAAAATGTGTGAAATCACAAAGGAAGCAAATGATATCAAAATAAGATTTCAGTTTTGCTTATTAACTGGGGAGAAATATAACAAACATGCATTTGAGTAAATCTAAAATTCTTTGAGAAGGGAAAGAGCAGCAAGGGTCATCAAGGGAAGGTTTCTAGAGGTGGTGGTCCCCTAAGCTGAGACTTGAATGAAAACAAGGATGCTCAAAGACAGAGATGAAGAAGGGTTGGAGTTGGGGCGATAGAGATGGACAGGCTGAAATCTATCAAATGGTGTGGGAAATTGAATGACGAGTATGGATAGCAATTACTAAGGAAACTTAGCTAAAATATAAATTGAAAGAGGCCAGGAAGAGTAAGTAAAATAGGATGAGGATGGTAAGACCTGAAGCTACTCATATAGAAATTCCATCCCCATCCAGGAGGTCACAGAACCATTAGAGGTTCTATTGAGATCTTCTTACTGAACTCTGAATTAGTAACCAAGGACTGAACTACATTGGATATTAGTAGCTTATATGCCCAATATCTCCACCCCACAACAAAAGGGAAACAGACTATCACAAACATATAATCCATTTCCAAAGCACATTTACATAGTGCAAAATGGCTCACTTTCTTTAACACAGTGCATCTACCAATGTTCTCTCCAAGTCTTCCTTCCTACCCTGGGTCACCTATAAGAAAAAAAAGTTAGTGTGACCTAGACCAAGGAAAGAGAGTAGAGGGATAGAGTCAGCAGTGTACTCTGTCTGTGATTCTTTAGAGAATGCTCATTAGCTCCCCTGGTAGAGGAACATGGTTTGTTTTGTACTCTAGTAGTAAGCAAACTCCCAGTCTGTGAAGATTACTGAATATTGAGTTATTATTTCCTCCATGTGGCCAAGGAATTAAGGATATGGGTCTTTGTACACTTTCGCAACTAAAGCTTCCCTGAAATCTTCCAACTTGAGCCAATACATTCTTCCAAGAGTACAGACAGTCCTAATCATAAGAAATGCTAGCATGCTCTTAAAACCCTGATTACTTAGGGAAAAAATATGGTTACTTCTACAAGTGCACACACACACACACACACACACACACACAAACAACAAAAACAACAGCAACAACTAATGTTTTTTTTCAAAATAAACAGATGTATATCACTATCCCATCACCCTCAAAAAGGTTGCTATAGAGTGAATTACTGTTATAACCAGTATCACAAGAGGGATAAGTGACTGAACTTTTGATTTTATTGATCTAGGAAACTCCCATATAAAAACAGTCTATCTTTTAATGAAGGTCAGTAACTTCTCTGTTAACTTGTGGTCTTACAGGCTTGCCTAGAGCTCAGAGACTAATGAACTTGCTCCAAGCCACACATAGGCAGAATTTATCAGAATCCCATTCTTGACTTCAAAACCAGCTCTAGCTACCATGTCACACTGCCTCTCAATATCGTAAAACGAGAGAAGAATAACACATGATGATCTAATTCATTTAGAGCACTTGTTAACACCCCCTACACTACACTTTTTTTCATTAATAACAATTTATAGTCTAATAGTAAGAGTTAGAATTATTTCGAAGTTAAAGGCTCTATATACGTTTTAAACACAAAGAATAAAATGTTGAAAACTTTAACCTCTCCACTGTACCCAAGCTAAGGTCTTCTATTCGCCTCTGAATCCATTATGAAAGTTCTCTAACCACAAATGTTTAAAAAGAAGTCTAATAGGGAGCTGTAGGCAATGCTACTCCAGACATGCGCAAGACCTGATTTTAACTATACTCCATTCTGCTATCCAATAGGGCTGACCAGATCATTTCTTGAAGTTAATATAAAGCTAACATGATGTAGGCCTACATGTAATACAATTGTGACCCCGATATCATGTAGTCATTCAGTTTAGGCTTAGAGTCAAGCTGAAGAGATAGATTCATCAGTTTTCCTCTAAGACTTTAATGGAAAGAACCCACATGATAAAATTAGTTATAGTAAATTAAATTTGAAGCATCAGTTCCCTAACCTATCCTCATACAGAAGAAAAATGACAAAATGCTGATCAAAGAAGGAACAATATTACTATGATACCATATATGTTAGATGGATTATACCTCTACTATCCATTTTGGTTCCAGTACCTTAAGACAAATATAGTTTTTCCTTTGAGGTGTTGGAAATGTATGCTCAATATTATCATGGAATTAACATTTGATTCAGACACAAGATTATCCATCAACAGTAGTTAGAATGAGTTTCTCAACTTTAAATACTACCTTCTAAGACTATTCCTTAAGACTTGTATGTAGTACTAACCCAAAGAGTGAGACATCTACTTCAAGAAGAAACAGCATTTTATAAAAATAATAATAATAATAATTAAGAAAATATCCCAATTTAAGCATTTCTTGCTTCATTTATGTTCTAGACATAAAATAATGAAGCTCAAGTCAACATGAGGAGACTTCCCCAAGCAACATAGTGCATTTCTGCATATTTATAGTACAGTTGTTACTGATTACCTTTTTACAACAATCTTTTAACAGATGAAAAGATGAAAAAAAATCCAAGCAATTAAGAAAATTAAGAATTTTAAACCAACATAAGAAGCTATAAAATTATATCTTACCCTAAAAAACTCTTTTGTGGAGCCAGAGTCTAATGTTCCATAAGCAATTTCTGTTTGCTTAGAAAGATCCTCAGCACTTTCAATGGGAGACACCATCCTCTCTACGGTCAGGAAGGCAGCTAAGTTAGCCGTGTAGGATGAGATTATGATGAGGGTAAAGAACCACCACACACCTCCAACAATGCGCCCAGACAGGGATCTAATAACAAGTATGAAATGGATTTGTAAAAATGAAATGAATGTCCTAAGAAGAAGTCAAGTTACAAGTTTTATGCAAATATTGAATTACAATATCAGAGATAATATCTCATCAATTCTTTCTTTTTCTTTCATATTTCTGTCTGTTAATGAAACCAGAAATTATAAGGCTTTCAGGGAGGAGAGGTAAATAGTTCAATGAGCTTTTCTGAGAATGGCAAACGTCTGCACTTCAGATATAAGCTTGCTTTGCAAGGTGATAGTGTCCAGTTCCTCAGTGAAAAAGAAAAGAAACCTTTCAAATACTTTGTGAAATTCATACACCAAATGTTGATATTTTTCTCATCCAACCATGTACAATTCAAAGAAATATGGATGGAAGAATCAAAGAGATAGGAAAGTTCAGATCAAAACTAAAAAATAAAATCAGTTAACATATATACAAATAGGTATAAAATCTCTTGTGGCTTCAACCTGCATTTCTTTTGGAGACAGTGGAATCAGTGGAGTCAGTGAATCATTCTTTCACCAAACTGAGAAAAGTCCTATTTGACCAAAGAGTATTATTTGACTCATTAGCTAAAAGAATGTTCCCAAACATTCCCGAAGTACTTTGTGAAGTGTAGCCACTGAACACAATATGACATAGAGGATGAAGGTAACATGTCATTACAAACAAAGGATTAGGGAAAAAAAATGCAATCCCTATGAAGTTATTTGATTCTTTAATTCAGCAGATACGTGACTTTGAGCGTTTTGCTTTTTTTTTTCAGTTTCTGATTAAGAAAAAAAAACAGAAAAAAAAAATAGATTGGACTTATGGAAGAGTTTGCCAGGAAGAAAAAAAAACAAACATTTTGAAACACAATAAAAATCAAAACTGCTTTGACGATAAATCAATACTTAATACAAGTCTTAAATCAAGTCTTAATACAATAAGACTTTCAAATTCTTGATGGACTTTGAAATCATCTCTGTTAGAAGGCTTATACAAACATTGCAGTGTGTTGAAAAAAATGAGTGAGAAAATAGATACAAATATAAATACATTTGAGGTATGTCGTATTCCCTGATCACTATTATCACTGTTGTTGTGAACTCTCCTTTTTAAAACAATTAAGCCGCTCTTTAATTGATTTTTTTTTAATTTTTAAGTTGAGTTTAAGTTTTTTAATTTTTAAAAGTCCAAGGAAACAGAGGTAAATTCTTCAAAATATCACTCTTTAACCCTTTTTGTGGACAAACCTAGGGAGGACATGTTCCTACTGGATCTAAACCCTTGGTGATAGTTCTTGCAAATAATCAGTGATTTTATTAGGTAAATTATAAGAAGGACATTTAGAGTGGAAGAGAAACTATGAAACAACACAGGAAGGGAGTAAGAAAAAAAGCAAAATTAGCCACAAATCACCCTAAGTTACCTTTATGATTAAGATATAAAAGGAGAGGGTAAAGGTAAAACACAAAAGGAACATGTTGGATAGGGCAGTCCTAAGAATTATTCTATATTTCAGAAGGGATTTTTCTTTTAAATTTTGGGAAACCCCTAATTCGGAAAGAGTTACCTGTTTTTAAAAGAGACCATTATTGCCCCTTAACAGCTGAAGATTTAATTATATGGCAAGTGCCTTATATTTAAGAAGACAGATACAGTACCTGCTTATTAGCATCCCTTAAAACAAAGCTCAGAGTACAGGGTAATTGCTTTTGACTTTATAACCTCACATGTAGCAGGCAATATATTACAGGAATAAAAATATTTGCTCCTGTCTCCATTATAAAATGCTTTAAGGCATCACACCTGCCTCTCAGGGTGAGGTGTTTGTGTGTCATGTATATTGGAGTGAAATATGCTGGTCTGGTGTGAATAGTTGCCGAAAGTACTTCAGGAAGAGTTGAGGGTTTGATTGTTTAACATAATTTATTTTCTAATTTTTCTTGTTCATCCACTAGTTCTTTTCAGTTGTTAGCTCCATTCAACTAGTTCTCAGCATAAGAATGTTATTTGATGGAGAAAATAGAAAATTTTAGAAGAGTGATCAATGGAAAATAAGTAAAGCAATATTGCCCTTATTCTCTAAAATAAATATCATTACAGGAATTTACGCTAAATGCAAAAAAAATAACTTAAGTATCGAGGCAATATGTTTTCTTTTGAATTTTCTCCATTAGAATGGAAACTCCTTGCAAGCAGGGCTTGTTTTGTTCAGATATTCTGTATCCCCAGTGTCTGGCACAGTACTCAAAAGCTTTTTAGGCACTTAAAAATGTTTATTGATTGAATGATTCAGTGGTTATTCTAAGGGAGCATGAGTGTGCATATATATATATATATATATATATATATATATATATATATAGCTATATACATATATAGTCATATGCATGTGTATTGTGTGTAAATTATATACAAAATTGACTATGTACACATATGTATATACATATATTTAATTTATATTATTTATAATCTATATTTTAAAAGCTTATGTAATATAAATGTGTGAATATGTGTATATGTGTGTAAATATATATGTATGTGTGCTTTTCAAAGGCTCTTTATGTGTTTGTTTACCTGCAATTGTTGGGCACATCTATGTTGTATGAAATTATAACAGTGGTGTTGCACAATTATATTATTTGCTCTCATGAAGACTAAGGCTGGTAGATGACAAATTTGGAAATAATGAGTTGCAGTAGATTAATCTGATTTGAAGTTCACAATAAGTCTAGCACCAATACAGTAATCCACAGGGAATAGGGAGCCACCAGGCTGCCTAAAGAGATCAAAATCTACTCAGGTCAGAAATGGAGCCGGACAAAACTCCTGTGCCAATACACAGTAGGATGAGGACTGTAAATGACAGTTGCACTTCTGGCTTGGACAAGATAGGGAAACCCAGTATGAAAAACCAAAACACAAACAAAACAAAACCAACAAAATACATGGAAACTCAGGAAGAACAGACTACCTTCAGAAGATCTTTTCTTTCATTTCTTTTTGTTAATTCTTCCAAAGGGTAAAGGAAAATCGAATGTTGAACTAAGACAAAAGGTTGAATTTAGCTAATTCAGCAGATCATTCAGATATGACTAGGTTTCAGCATGCCCCATTAAATAATAACTTAGATAATATCTATTTTATATTTCATTTTACTTGTTTCACAAATAGATTGCATATTAGAAATCTTTTGGTGAAAGAGGGGATAAAGAATTTACCATCTCAGATATTAGCATTTTATACAACCTTTAACTATTGATGACATCGCATCATGATCTCTCCTCCTAGACTCAAAGAATTCACTGAGCAGCTTTGAATTCTTATCCCACAACGAAAAGTTAAAGGTTTTGACATATTTAAAGTATTTCTATCCATGATGATCATTTCTCCCCATGTTTACATCACATACAAAAGCAAGAGTTGTGCAGAGCTACACAAAAATAGATACGAGTTACAGGAAAATATGTCTGTAAATTGACTCTCTGTAATATGAATTCCATTTTCATATGGCCAACTTTTTGACTTTTAAGAAAACCAAACAAATTTTAGCCCTAAGATAGTTTGCTTGGTTTCAAGACAAACCTTGCCACTTATAGGTAACAAGAAGTCTCCACTCTTGGTGTTCTTTCATAGTGCCAGAGTTCACCTCATGCCCCATGTATCTAAAGGTACGTTTAAGATTTCAGCTCCGCTGACTACTAAAAAGCAGAGATCGAGGTAACTACAGCAATGGTTTACCCGAGGATAAAGGCCATGCCTAGGACCAACACCTATCCATAATGTGTAATCCTTTAATAAATTGAGAGTATCACAATGCTTTTCTGATAATCAAAAGGAGACTCAAAGTCCTCAAACATCAAAAAATTTCAGTGATGTAAAGCACAAATTCATTTATATTCCTTCTAAGTTCTTAAGGAGCTCATATACTAAGACATCCTCTTATACTAAATGAATCAAAGGAACTGCTCTGGAAATTGTAAACATGTTTCTTCATAGGTTTAAGATAGGCAGAAGTATTTTCAACAACCACACTATTTTAAAGGCATCAAGCCATAGGACACCTGACGCAGTAACTTGAAATTGGATAGAATTCTTTCTTCCATATTTTTGTACTATATATTTACCTATTTTTCACTGCCCTGGAACATTAAAGTATAGCTAGGCATCATATCTGTTTTAATATAGCTTTCACTTTTGGTTTTTGAAATTCAAGCATATCTACTGCAGAACTAATAAGCCTTCTAAACAGGTAAGAGAACAATAACTAGAGATATAATTTAAAAAAATCCATCCCAAGGAAAGAGAGAACTTCCTATAAAGAAAAGCCCTAATATTTGACTACTCAGCTAAATAAAATCTGGCCTTCTATCTCAAGGTCAGGCGACCATGACTTTTCAGTGACCCATCTCCAAGGTCTAAATCATTCGTGAAATGTTAAACTCAATGCCTCCATAAGAGGGAGGTTCATAAAACCCATTTGAGTAGCTGATTGTGCTTATATGAACTGGGTAATTCTTTTCTTTCCTTTCTTCAATTTAAGCCATTTCTTTCTATTAAAAACCTGGGTTAATTTATTTGAAACACCAAAGTTCAGCTCAATGCCACAAGTCATCAACCAGTACTTCCCAGTCAGTATATTCTGGTGCAACCATATAGATAAGAAATGATATAGATACTAGACAAAATATTTCAGTCCTCTCTGTTTCATCCTTATTGACACAAATTAGGCTTATTGTTAAGGAAATATCCAATAATTGTTTTGAATTTTACTTCATGAATTATTTCGTTTTATCATTGCTACTGATACACAATCACAGAATCTTGAAAACCCTTTCATATCTTGGAAAACACAGAGCTGGAAAGCATTTCAGAGGTCATCTATTGAAACTATTTGTCATGCAGAGTTATTTCCATTATACTGTTATATTTTGAAAAAGAAATTCATATCCACAATTGACTATAGAATTAGCATTCATTCCATAAAGGATGTCAGATTATCATAACCCAAAGTTGTCTCCTCAGTTTTGAGATCCCAAACCATTCCTAAGAGGTACTGTTGCCATGTATTAGGACCAGAGATTAAGAGTCCACTTGTCCCTACACTTATCATTTTAAGTAGTATAACCTTAAAGTCTCAAGAATAATAAATAAATGAGCGTCTTATTAAGGCTATATCGTATCATTATAATGAAGACATATACAAATCATGATTAAAGAAGACATACCCTTTCTCTTAGGTAGGAAGTTTAACTACTCAGTCAAGTTTTGAAACAGATCAAGGTAAAATAAAACTATACCAGGTGTATGATTGTTAAATAATTAAAACTGGAAAAATCCTAAATTATTTCACCATAGCAGAACATAATAAAAGATAGTTATTCTGCTCTATTTCTCATTTAGGAGCACACACGGATAATTCATTTCTTTTTTTACAATGTAAATTAATTCATTTGTGTCTATATCTATAGATATACAGACATACATCCAATATTAACAGATTCAGTAAAAAATATTATTGAAAGTATGTGTCTGAATTGATGGCATATTATGCCATTCATTTTAATAAATCACTCTTATTGTGGTCCTAGTAAATTTTCTAAATTATTGGAAATTATTGGAATTACCACTTTTTTCAATAACACCAAAAATTTGCCAAGTGACATTCATGATCCCATCTCATCTCATCTCATTGTTGTGTGTGAAGAATGAGTCAAAAATTAGGCAAAATAGTTTTTGGGAGTGAGCTGCTACTTCTGCAGTTCTTGAATCAAGTTACCTGTTGTTCCCATATACAGTTCTGTGGTTTAGATACACAGGTAACTGTAAAATAGGAATATGCAGCAAAAACACGGTACCCCTCCAAGAAGGCATGGAATGACAGAGACCTTATGCATTTTATAGCCTCTCCATGGTACTTACAAATTCACCAGAGAAATACGTAATCAACACTTGATGAGTGTTGATCAAATATTTCACTGCCCATGGCCAACAGTCTGCCCTTCCAGGAGTTTGAAACTGCTTGGACAAGGAAGTTGGCGTCTGGTTTCATCTTTGGAGTAAATCTATAGGTACCATGAACATCTTTTTGAGACCTAAAATGCACAAAGTTGAAATGGGCATGTAACCAACCTTGGCGAAATATCGCATCCTTGCTGCATAAAGGCACCCAGAGAAAACCAGAGACTATTAAATATCCCAAATTCATTAGTTGACTCGTTACTTTGGGTTTCTCTTCCATCTTCAAACTCCTCAGTGTGCCACTCGTAGGGGCTGAATCTGCTGACCAGGAATAAAACTACACTGACCCCAATGTAGGCAAAGACAATGCACATCCAGATTTCATAGGCTAAGGGATCGAGAAATGAAAATACTCCTGGTTTGGACTTCTGAGGCTTCTTGATCATAATTGAGATCCCAAGGCTCATAAAGGGCTTGGAAAAGTCAATCACCTCTTCTCTCACCAATGTAATAGTTAATGGAGCAATTGCAATATCAGCTTTCTGTAAAGGAAACAAAAAGAGATCAGAAAAATGAGAGCCATACTTAGCAAGGACTGATGACTCTATCACTTCAATTGGAGATGAAGACTAAGTTAGCAGGGAAATGGCAATGATCATCTCACTGGTAAAGTCTTGACAAAGGGGAAATAAAATAGTGATTTACTCCCCAAATACTCCTTTTTCAATATACACAGTACACCCATCTGGCTTGACTATGATAAGCATATCTGTATCCTGAATCTCTATTTCTCTGACATGCCCTTTCCAGAATTAGAACAAAGCACATGGGCATCTGCTTAAAAGGAGAAGAAACAGACTATGGTCCATCTTTGGTTTAATCTGCATTTTAAATTCTGGTTGAATTATCTAATCTTTGAAGTGTTTATTTCACATGAATATGAGCTCGTTTTCCCCCAGTAGTGGGGAAAACTACATTCATACATTCCAGATGTATGAATTTTTTGAGGGAATATACATTAGCAATAGAGTTGAATAATTTAAATGAAAATGCAAAAGAAGTTCAGTATGCTCTTACCCCATATACAAGCTCTCCAACCATCCCGTTCCAAATTTTTGTATCTGCATCCCTGGCCCCATACTTGCCGTCCCCAACAATAGTTAACTTGTATTTGAATCCACAATGTTTGGCAATCTCTGCAGCCAAGTCCACACAGTAGCCTTCATATCTCTCATTGCCTTCCAGCATTTCATGATTTTTCTTCATCATTACGTATGGAGATTCCTGTTTAGAAAAACTAAGCTTCAGCTGACTGAAACTAACTGTATTCTTCATATACTTTAAATTACACCAGACTCTTTTGGGTAACTGACTTACTTCTTTGTTCAATCAATTTAACATTTTAGAATTATTCATTAGAAGAGATGATGTAGTCATAAATTGCAGGTTATACATACACACATGCATATACATATATGCATGCATGCATGTGTATATGTGTGTGTATATAAAAAATTCCAGCAAATATCTCTTATCTCCCAAAATAACTACTGCAATTTTTATTAGGATCACTGCAAATATGAACAATCAAACAGAAGTCGCACATAGATTCTCTTGTCCCATCTGTAAACATGTAGTTTCTAGCTCAACACGTTTCCCAATACTTTTTCTTTTCTTTTTCACAACATTTCCATCCAACCTCTGATCCCTCTCTTAGGAAAACAATAACATAGAAGCCAGAATTAAACCACATTCAATCATTATCAATAAATAAGAAAGATCAACAGATGAAGTGGAAAACAGCAAAAGCTTTTGCTCTTCCATTACACAATTATAAAATGTTACAGATATAAAGACAGTTAAAAATCTTCAAATCCAACTAGTTAAATTTACAAATAGGGAAAGTAATGAAAAGACAAATAAAGCAAGTTCCTTTATTATAAGAATAAGTATAATAAGTATTTAATAACAGAATACGAAATGCTCTACTGAATCAGACCTGTGTTCAGTTCAATACAGTAATCTTCCCATCATCGTAGCAGTCTTGAGACTTCTACAGAGACAGTAGGGTTACTTCATATTAGTCCAAAAGTTTAAGCAGTCTAATTTCTAAATGCTCTTTGATAGTATCATAAGCATTCCTCATGCATTGACTTGGTTAAGGATTTTATTACATTATTTATATTTTTAGATAGAACAACTTTATAATCATCATCCTCATAGCAGGCATTCATAGGGCTCTACATGACAAAATTTCATTTGAGCCCAACCATATCCTTATGTGGGGGAATTTGCAAATATTACCATTATTTGCAGATGGGGAAACTAAAATCCATAAAGATTAAATGACTTGTCCATGATCGTATAGTGGGTAATCATCATTCAGAATCAGAACTCAGGTTTTTCTGACCCTAAATTTAGTATTCTGCCTACTATAGCATACTGCCTACCCATGCATAGAGAAGTATTCATCTCCAACCTAGGTTGTATTCATTTTAAGGGGTGCCCTCTCCTGCTATCATATATTTTATGCTTGTACAAGTGTATACAGATAAAATTCAAGTTAACACGTTTTGGTGTCACTTATTATTGTGTTTGCGTATTCATTCACTCCTGAGCTCAATATTATGAAAGAATTTGCAGAAAAGGTGTTATTTGAATGAAATCAATCAAAAAGCTTTTATTAAGTACTTACTAGAGATCGAATGAAGCAGCATAGGAGAGGCACTCTGTATCACTTAAGGCATGACATAAACATTATCTGCCTCTTTTTGCTGTTGCTGTAGCTATAATATTGGTCAGCTTGTCCTATGCTAAATAAAACACTATCTTTTACTCTTCCCCTCCCAACCCAATTCAACTGACAAAATGGGCCCCAAAGGATGAATTTATAAAATGATGCAATTTTTGACCCATTTTCAATTGTTATCAGAAAAAGAAATAGCATAGTGCTTAGGGTTGTGGCAGAGACAAAAAATTAAAGGCAAGGTTAATAATTATTTTGCTCAATGCATGAAGGAAACTCTTTTTGTCGTATAGCAGGAATAGAGTAAATTCTATATTTTAAAATGAACTTAAAAATAGTAGAAGTTACTTGCTGAAAATATCGCTTTGATTCATAATGCATTTTATGATGGGTAGTCACAGCCTAAATAGAAGCTGAGTGAAATATTTTCCTTACTGGACATCAAGGTCACTTATTAGCTTCTTAAAAAAAAACCCAAAATTCCCATATCACTAGGGGCTATAGAGTGAGGACTCAATATATCACTCCCTGAAGATATATAGTATAAGACTGAGAAATTAGATCTTTTTAGTAAATAAAGAAATCAAAAATTCTGTTTGGTTACACAATTATTCTAATAGCAGAAAATGAGAGTATTCTCTAGAAAAGTCAATATCTGTAACCACCTACGTGTTTTCTTGAGCAAAAACGGCCAAATTTCACCTCTTGCATAATAATCCCAGTCAAAACAAAATGTCCTAGCATCATAAATTGAGAGTTCTAAGGAACTTTGAAGGGTATTTCATCCTCTCATTTCACTGATAAGAAAATCAATGACTAATTGATGCGCCCAATCAGAGACCTAGGAAGTGTCAATCATAGAATTTAAACCAAAGTCTTTCTGGAGTCGAGAAGATCTGAGTTCAAATGTGGCCTCAGACACTTCCTAGCTAAGTGACTCTGGGGCAAGTCACTTAATCTTCTTTCCCTCAGTTTCCTCAATGACTTGATAAAGGAAATGGAAAACCATTCCAGTATCTTTGCCAGGAAACCCAAATGACGTCATGAAGACTTTGACACGGCTGAATAGCGATCACAAACCCAATTCAGTACATCATGCTGACTCTCATGTCTTTCATCTCTTATTTTGATTGAACAAAAAGGAGAAAGGCGCTACATTTGGTATCAGAAGACTCCACTATTACTAATGCATGACTCCAAGTCTATAAAACAAGCATATTACATCTATAATATTTTTGTGAGCATTAAATAATATAAATACATATACCATTTGTAAATTGTAAAGGGCTGTACAAACAGCAACTGTCGTTAATATACATGTGCATACGTATGCAAGTGTGTATATGTATGATGTGTTTGCATGTCTCCTAGGTCACTTGATTATATACATTTGGATTGTCTCTGATTTTTTTTCACATGTAGACATCTTTTCTTCCAATGAGATTGCAAGCTTCTAAAGGGCAGTAATGTCCAGCTGCAGAAGAAGGCTTTTGCTTTCTCATCATCTAGTACAATGCTTTGCACATAAAGAGAATTTGATAATTGTTTTTGATACTGACGATCATGATCGTGTAATACGATTGGAATCAGGAACTAACCAACAGAATTATAAGTAACAGTGATCTACCCACGAGGAGAAGGGAAAAAAAATCAGCAATAACAAATAAGGGCTGCATAGATTCTAATAATTACCAAGATCGTGGTGACAACGACAGTCTTATTTTCTAGTCCAGATGTGTCATTCCCTGAAGGGATTTCAGTAAGTGTCACCACCATTTTGTCCATTTCACTCCAGTATCCAATCTGAAAATAAAAAAGATTGCAGGAAGTACGGCATACTGATGAATGACCTTTCTAATAACAAAGCATTTCAGTACATTCAACTCATTCTTCCTATACCTAATATTTTCAGAAATAACCACAGCTTTATGAACCCAGAGATGCATTCTTCATACACACATTGCTCTTTGAAATAACATTCAGGACCTAGAAATTAGTAGTCAGTACATGATCACTATATTTTTTTTATCTCACACTTAATTTCTTCTCAGTCTTGGTTTGGATAGAAAAGTGTCACAATTCAATTTGCACTTCTTAAAAAGTAAATTAGAGGTTCACAGTACTTACCAGCAGTTGCAGTTTATGTTTGGGGATAAACACTGGAAATATCTCCAAACATTTGAAGACTACTAAAATGTGTTGTATTATATATTAAAAGATTGTTAAAATCTTCACAAATATACATCTTTGAGACCTGAGTCACCTACCTTCCCATATCACATAGTAGAAGACAGCCTTTAAAGGCAGTAATTAATTTACCTTCCGAGGCCCATTAGTTTTGAGCTCCATGATGTTAATTGTATAATTTATTCTTTTTCCATTTTGGTCAAACTTTATATTTCCTGAAAGACCTTCCACTTGAACCTACATGAGGAAAAGGGAAAAGGAACACATATAAATTGACCTCACACACACAATGTGCCCTAATTATCCTTTATGTGTTCCCAGGTAAAGAAAAGAATTCAAAGTTTCTCCTTCACTTTTGAGCTCTCTTTTCCATAGGTAAGACACAGCTTCCTGCTTGGGAAAAATGAGCTTGTGATAGAAGGACTTCCAGTCAAACATACGGAAGAAATTCTGGGAAAAATATTCTTGCATATGGTCATTCATTGTTGTATTAGACAGACTTACCTGTTTTAGTGCCCTTTCTATCTCTACCCCTTGTCCCCAGGGCACAGCAGGGTTTGCAAGACAGTCCCCAGCATTTCCTCGTCTGGAGATTTCAATCCTTTGCTTACGCAGATTGCGGAAAGCTTCAGTCATCACCTGGACAGCATCATAAGTCAGAGCAGAAGTATACTGAAAAGAGGTAAAAACACATTTCATTAGGACATGGGAGGGCATTGAGAATCCCTGTACTTTTGTGGGGCACAAAAAATGAACTACATAAAATAAAAAAAAAAAATCCCAGTAAGCCAGAAACAAATCATTGTATTTCACAGAATTATAGACTGAGGGCTCAAAAAGACAGTCTGTATATTTAGCAAGATTGTAGAGTGAAAGCTAGAAGAGACTACAGAGAAATTCAACCCAACTCTCTTGTTTTCCATGATAGAAAAGAAAGAATGAGAGAAGTTAAGTGACTTATCCATGGTCACAAAGGTAGTTTGGAAGGATTCGAATGAAAGTCTTCCATATCCATTATGTCATGCTTCCTGCCAATGCAAATTTAATGAAAACATAGAATTTTAGAGTTAAGAGGGAGTTTAGACAACATACTGTCATTTGATCATATATGTAGAACTGGAAGGGATCTTAGAGGTCATTAGCCCAACATCTGCATTCAAGAGGAAACTGAGATCAAGATAAGGGGATTGATTTGCCCAAAGTCAATCAGGGGTTAAGTAAGAGTATTCATATTTGAGCTCAGATCTTCTGCATCCTAAATCAAAACTCTTGTCACTACACCATTTAGCCAAACTCCTCCCCCATCATTTTACTGTTAAGGAAATTAACCTCTAGAGAGGACAATTGATATGTCCAAGGTCACACATGTAGCAATGGAAAGACCAATTTTTCTGCAATAAGAAGACCTAGGTTTGAATTCTGTCTCTGATATTTGTCTTGGACAAATCACTTAACCATGTGTAGCCTCACTTTTCTCACCTGTAAAATGAAGGAGTTGAAGTAGAAGTTCTCCAAAATCTCTTCCAATGTTAGGTCTACGATCTTAAGTAGATGATCCTCTGCCTTTGACTGTCTTACCTCTATCCTTTGTCTGCTCTTTACAAATGAAGAAAATTACATTCAAAAAAGTAAAAAGTGACAGAGCCAGGATTCCAAAACAAGTTTTCTTTCTCCAAATCCAAAGGGCTCTTTCCACTTCTTTTTTAAACCAGCTAGAAATGCTATAGAATTCAAAATCTAAAAGAAAACGTTCTAGCTACTGCTTGCTGTTATCAGCAGCAACGTGGATATCTCAGGAGACCTGGGTAGGAGTGATTCAAGATCTACCACTTATTCAGGTGGATAGACGGGCCTATATGCCTTTTACTCCCTTTGTTTCCCTACATAGTTAGTCTAATACTTTGCTCTAATTTCTAAAAGAATTGGAGTTGAGAAACAGTTGTGTGGCAATAGAGTGGACAAGTTACTAATATGCTGTGCTTTGAGGACTGCATTGAAAATAAAGACAAATAGACATAAATGGTAGAAAGATTGACAATAGACGACTAGATAGATGAATAACAGATAATGGATAGAAAGAGACTTGAAATTCTTCACTTTCTTGTTCTGGAAATAAAAATCTGAGATCTATTTGTATTCAACAATTTCTTACAAATTCACTATCATTCACCTTCATATGAATCCTTTTAATCAGACATAAGGAATGTAGGTTTTAATGGAGGAGAGGCAGAAATAGGAGATATAAGAGCTCATTTTGAGGTTCTTAAGAATCCTGAAGAAGATGGCATCCAGTAAGCATGCAAATGCACTGAACCCCTGAGAGAGGAGCATTACAAAATGGAAGAAGGAAATAGGCTGGTATCAAAGAGAAATTTCACCTATTTGGAAATGAAGCCTGGAAAATCTGTCAGCCTTTTTAAAAAGATGCTGCCCACTAAACTTAGCAATGTATACGTGGTGTGAATGGAGAGATAGAAAGGGTTTTTTCCCTCATATTATTAGATTAACATTATATTAATTTATATTCATAAAGAAACAGCATGGAATATTTAGAAGAGTTCTGGGTTTTATATTCCAGTTATTCTGATTGTCAGGTATATATCTTGGACAGTACATTTAAGATCCCTGAAACTATTTCCTCATCTATAAAATGAGGGATATGATAATTGTATTTTTTATATTGTTTAATAATATAGATAGGCCTCTGATATGGAATTACATAGACTAAGTGGTCCCAATGCCCATAAAGTATATAAGCAAAGACAGATTTTTTTGTACTTTTCTACTTTACTGACCTGTTAATTAACCCTCTATGAAACAGGTAATATTTATATTTCTGAAGCAATAAAATTCCTGGCCAACTGAAACAACTCGTTACCTCCCCCCACTTCCTCTGTCTTAGCCAACTCAAATCGTCATCTAGCTTCTGATCTTGATAAAGAAACTCTCACTATCTAAGCTTGGTGACCATAAGTGACCCTGAAAACTTCCCCACCACATCTGGGTCTAATTTGGAATGCCACCTCCCGCATCTGGCATTGATTGTCTATTCTCTATCAAAAAATATCTTTAAAAGTATAAACTTCTCTACCTGAACCCAACCTGTTTGGATATCTCCTTGACACAACCCCTCAGTCTCTTGGGGACAGACCTCTGTCTACATTACCATATTGTGGGTACATGTTTGTTTGTTGTCCTACTTGCTGCCCCACATAATAATAAAGCTCTAACTTGTACTATTTTCCTGAATATCAATTTCCTATAAATTCCAAATCCAAGTTGTTTTTTTTTTTAACCCAAGTCATGAAACCAAATAAAACAAAGGGTTTAGACAAGATCAGGGGATCTTAAAACTGCTGCTGCTGCTATTGCTACTGCTACTGCTACTGCTATTGCTACTATTACTGCTACTACTACTACTACTACTACTACTGCTACTACTACTACTACTACTATTACTCATAGTAGTACTAATACTAGTACTACTAATACTATTATTACTATTACTACCACTACTATACTACAATGTAATCCATTTCCTTTATAATCCTAAATGTTTTATGCATTTAAAAGTGTTATTTCGAACAGAGGTCCACAGATTTTACCAGGCTGCCAAAAGGAGTCCATGACCAAAAAAAAAAGGTTAAGAACCACTACACTAGATGAATTCCCTTCTATCACTTACAAGGGGAAACAATCTTAAAACTGGACCCAAAAATGTTTGGTCATAATCACAGCTTCTATTTACATCATTAACCAGGTGTTTATCTCTGTCATGACCAATTTTCATTCCTATAATCCTAGGATATCCTTTGAGATTGATTTTTCTTATCTCATTTATGAATTTTATGCTAAAATATAGTAACTGGCTATTATAATTAAAAACTGACATCGTAAATTTAGAAGGGACCCCAAGAATGAGTCCATTCATTCAAAGTACCCTAGAGAAGTCATCCACACCTAGTTTTATATATGAAGAAATCAAAACTCAAGAATATTGAGTGCTTTGTCCAAGGTCACATAAACAACATTGTATGTGGAAACTCTGATATGAAAACCAGTTCTATTTTCAACTTCAGATTATGTAAGTATTTTAATAGCCACCGCACTTGGCTCATTATAAGGTTTGGTCAGTTATAAAAAGGTCTCCTGATCTGGGTAAGAGGATCATCTAAGGTCCTTTCCATATTTAGTTTTAAGACTTAAAAGTCTTAGGAATTTAGTGACTGCCTGATTCCTCTGACAAGACTGTCAAAACAGTGGAAATTCTTATCTCACTTGAGCTGCAATTTCTTAAGCTCTCTCCAATTTACCATTTTTAGAACTAACACTTTTGCTGAATTTTCCTGAACAAGACTTTCCTTCCCTTTTCACCTCATCAAACACCACTTCCATTCTATGAATGTCCTCGTACTTCCTATAACGTGACGACTGGTGATGAATGGTCAAACTTAATTCTACATAGTGCCTAATTCATAAGATCATAAATTTAGGGTTAGAAGGGACTTGGGAGCCATCTATTCCAAACTCCTCCTCTTCCTGAGGCCCAAAAAGGTTAAATGACTTTTTTTGGAGTCACACAGCCATTAATGTCATGGAAATTGTTTATATGGGAAAATATACTTACAGACAAATAAGTGAAAAAATTGCCTTAGTGATTCACTTTTCGTTCTGTTTTGATTTTTTCCAGACATAGAATTTAACTGACATAGAGAACTCCTGATACATCCTGTACATACAGACAGAGTTAGGATGCAACCCCAGACCTCCCTTACTGAGTCTGATGGATACCCATACCTGCTGCCAAACATGTTTTATTTAGAAAAATTTCAGGGCTTAAACATTTGTACTTTTCTGTGATTACGTGTGTTTGTATGTGTGGGTGTGCATACATGTGTGAGAATATGTGTGTGTGGTGGTGGTGGTGGGTTATGCTGGGAGAATTAACAAAAGCTTTTGCTTTGGGTCATTCAGCATATAATTTATAATAATTGTCCATTTCCTCATTGTCTCTCCCACACCTTCCTGTGCCCACATGTATAATTATCCTTTTATGACTAATTCTCACAACAAGATAAGAGGGCAATGTACTCCATTTTGCAGGTGGGATAATAAATCATATTCATCATGAAATGTTTTATTGAACATGCAAAAAATTCTGTTACTATATTCTTTAAAATAATTTTGGATGGAAGAAAGAGGGTTGGCACCTTCAAAAACATATACTGAAAATTTAAATTGGCAACATTGGTGGATTTGGGGATTTTGTTTAGTGCTGTATATTATGGTTGTTTAGTCATTCAGTTGTGTCTCTATATGACCCCCATAGACATAAGTCCATGGGATTTTCTTGGCAAGCATACTGGAGTGGTTTGCCATTTCCTTCTCCAGTTCATTTTACAGATGAGAAACTGAGGCAAATAGGGGTTAAGTGATTTGTCCAGGTTCACCCAGCTAGTGAGTGTCCAAGGCAAGGCATGAACTCAGATCTTGCTGACTCCAGGCCCAGTGCTCTATGCATTGCACCACCTAGTTTCCCCCATACATTATGGCAGCAGGGATTTATTTTAATTTTTAGAAGTTTTCAGTCCCTATCCATTTATATCTAAGAGAAATATGTGCTTTGGGGAGCATGTGTGTATGTACAAATGTATGTTTGCATGTCAATAGATATTCCAATGATTTTACATATATGTAATATAGTATAACATGTTAATATTTTGTGTAGTTAATTGTTTGAGTTATTCAACATATGCAATAATTTTTGCATGTATGTATATAACCAAAAATATTAGAATTTTTTCCAGGAGACAATCTAAATGAAGTTTAGGAGTTTACATCTAGAAAATATGATATAAATCAAAATATAATAATGAGATGACATTTAATTTCATTTGCTGAAAGGCCATGTGGCAAGGAAAATAATTCTGGATCCAATGGAGCTAAGTTCAAATCACACCTTTCAGATTTACTGCCTATTGGGCAAGTGACTTAAATTCCTTGAACCTCAGTTTCCTCATCTGTAAAATTAGGGGTTTAGACTAGATGGTCCTTAGTATTCCTTTCAAATCTTCAACTTATGAAATTGATTCCTAGTCCAATGTTCTGTGTTCTGCCTGTATAAGCAAGCATCCCAGCATACATAGGAGGGCCTGCTGTACAGATTCTTAGATCTGTTTTTTTTAAAAGGAAAGCAACTTTTCAGGGATTAACATTCTACTTTAGTCAAAATGTCAGCACCCTGAGCATCAGAGAAAATACAAGCAGAAACTACAAGCAGAAATTACAAACAGAATGAGCAACAGACAGGGCCTCCAAGTGATCATAGACAACATATACACATACACACACGCACACACACACACACACACACACACACATTATATAACATTACCATAGACAGAAGCACCAACATCTGGGTTTTCAAAGCCAGGAGCTCCTTAGTGGCTTCCCAGAGCCTCATCTGGCACAAGAACTTTCTTCCAAAAAAAAAAGCCCCAAAATAAAACCTCACCTCAGAGTATGTTTTCAGAGCTGGAGGACATGACTCTCTGCTCCAATGCCTCATTAGAAATTAGCAAAAGGTATCTGAAACCTATTAATGGGCAGGGAAGATCTTTAGCTCTTCCACCAAACCCACCATTAGCATTACATTAACATTATATTGCCTCAGACTATTTCTATTAAGGACAAATCATTCCACTTCATAGGCAATTATTAGAAATTGTCCAAACAAGATACTTCTGAGGGAAGTCAAAAAACTTTTCAAACTACTTTCCCCATTTTCTCATCTCCAACAATTTTACTCTCAGTGATACACCTCCAGAAAACAATCCCTCAATCAACAAGCACTTTGCTAGATGCTGGGCATATAACTACAATGAATGAATTAAAGATCTTACTTTAGAATGAAATACATAGAAAATGTAGATTAAAATACATATATCACAAATATTAAGTTATTATATACAAAGTACAATACAAGAGAGTTTGGTAGAGAATATAATAAGATTTCTGAAGATTAGGAAAGGGTTCCTTCAGAAGCTGCCTCTTAAAGGAAAAAAGAGACCATGTGAGATGAAAGTAAAGAGGGAGTATACCATTCTCGGAGGAGGAAAGTCATGGAGATGAGAGACGAAATTCTGTGGGTGACAAGAAAAAATGCCAGTCTGAGTTATAGAATGTTGGAAGAGTGATACCCGGTGAGGCTAAAAAGTGGGTAGGGGACAGGTTGAGTAGGATTTTAAAACTAAACAAAGTTTATATGTTCAGCTAAAAGCAATGGTAAGCAGGGTAGACTAAGTAGAAGAGTCATATGATCAGATCTACCCTTAAGGAAAATTGCTTTAACACATCTGTAGTAGGATATTCTGGAATTTGGAGAAACTTGTGGCAGACTAATTAATTAGGAGGCTATGGGAGTAACCTAAGTGAGAGGTGATAAAAGTCTGAACTCAGGTGGTAGTTGTGTAATGAAGATAAAGGGTCAGAAGGGAACTGTTCTGAATGTAAAAATTTGGGAATTGGATTATGTGAGTTGAGAGGGTGAGAAGTTCAAAATCATCCAGGAACTAAAGAACAAAAATACCGGAAGATCTATGACAAAAAGGGAATTTTGGATAAAGGAAGGGCAGGGGGCCAGGGGCAGCAAGACTGTGAATTCAGTTTTCCATACACTGAAAAGCTAAATCTCTCTAGGAGAGGGGTAGGGAACCTGTGGCTTCAAGGACACATGTGACCCTCTAGGTGCTCAAGTGCGACCTTGTGACTGAATCCAAACTTTACAGAACAAATCTCCTCAAGAAAAGAACTTATTATGTGAAATTTGGACTCAGTTAAAAGGCAGCATCCAAGCCAGAACATAGGTTCCCTACCCTTGCTCTTGGACACATACGTAGTTTGAAATGTCCAATAAACTAGTGGTTATCCAGGACTAAAGAACAGATTAAAAACTGAAAATTATACACACATATGTGTGTATATATATTATATATATTATGTGTATTATATATGTCTATGTACGTATGTATATGTTCATGTATATATGCATTGATCTAGGAATCATTTACATAGACATGAAAGTTAAACGCATTTTTTTATGAGGAATGCTAATAACAATTTTGTTTTTATCCTTTGCTCTAATTAACTCTGACAATTATGTAATTCTTATGAAATTTTTTGAAAAATTTATGAGCAAATTGTCACAGTTCTGATTATATTTTTACTAAAACCTTAAGCATCAGGAGAGCTGGCCAGATTGGAAAAGCTTCTAGAAACAAAAAAATAATGTTCAAGCATCAAATTATGTTGGCATTAGGTAAACAGATGGTGAAGTGGGTGTCCACAAAGACATATGTCCCTTTTTCTTACTGTTTTTCTTACTCAAGAACTTGTTGTTTCAAAGCTACAGTAGGATCTAAGTATAAAATATCACAATGGGCAGCCTGGTATACAAGTGTCCTTTTCTTTTGATTATCACTAATAAAAATAGTGTTCTTCATTATTGGGGTGACTCCAATGTCCCTTTTAAAGCAGGGTTCCATAACCCTTTCCTGTGCGTAGGGTTCTTTGGCAGTCTAGTGAAGCTTATGAATCCTCAGAATAAAGTTTTTAAGTGCATGAAAATATACTTAGGATTAGAAAAGAAACTTAAGTCAAAGTGATTAAGCAATATTCTGGAGAGTTTGGGATATGCAGCAATAGGAAATATTGAATCCATTCCTTTAGTAAGTAAAGTAACAAGCTGCCAAGAAAGGCTGTAAGATTTTTTTCTCCAAATGTCTAAGAATAAAATAAGCCAACCACATTTCTCAGTTAATTTCGATGTCATCAGTTTGAGTCAAGAATGAGGTTTCTGCTAGAAAGGATCTCGATTTAGCTTCTAACTAGAGCTAGCTTAAGATACATGATAAAGGGAAATAACCCCCTTGATAACAGCTTTAGCTTTCAATAAAGAAGAGGGAAGGGTGATGTGGAGAAGGAGAAGAGAGATAAGGAAGGGGAGAATTATAGCAAAGCAGTAAAGGAAATAATTGCATATAAGTAATCTCTATCAAAGAATCAAAAATGCAGGGCACGAATAAATGTTGGTGTTCAACTAGTTCAAATCCTCCATTTCACTGAGGCCTTAATATGTAACATTGAATGATAAGCACCAAAATATTTTTTCTTGTGAACTTACACTTGATATTTTAATGATTCCTTTTAATTATTTATTGACTTTAGGATTCAATTAAATTTTGGTTTGATTCATAACAAATTTATGCATAATAACAATTTCTACAAAATATTTCTGTTAGGACAAAGCAAATGATTCTGATGTGTTTAAAATATCAGATACAGTTGTCTGACTGTTAACTTCACAAAATGGAAAGGAGGACATTGCTGATACAGAAAGATTTCTTGCGATAGTGGGAAAAGGTACTAAAAATAAGATAATCTTACAAAAAAAATGAAATGGAACAGCTAGTTATTTTTCTCCTGGGGCAGTTTATACAGAGGACATAATTTTATAAAGGTCCTTTACACCTTCCAGTGAGTTTTATTTGACCTTGCAAATTCTGCTAGGCTATGCAGTGAAAAAGACCTAACCAGTTTGGACAAATACAAGAACTGAGAACAGGTACTCCTTGTTCTAACACTTGCTTGAAAACTAAATGAGGAATCATTTGTCCATAAGAATTTTTTGGGGCATGGTATTCTTAAAATGAGGTTCATAACCAGGCATCCATGATCATTTTTGGAAGTGTTTTAAACTGTATTTCAATTTAATTTCATTTATTTTCTAATCCTAAGTATTTTTTCATGCACTTAAAAACTTTATTCATAGGATTCATAGGCTTCACTAGACTGCCAAGGAACCTGAGGACACAGGAAAGGGTTAAGGAGCCCTGCTTTAAAAGGGACATTGGTGTCACCCCAGTAATGAGTCCTATGTATGTGTGTATATATACATATATACATACATACACATATACATACATAAATATATTACACACATATATATATATACATATATATATGTATATACATGCATGCATACACACATTTCTGAGAGGCTGATTTCCTTTTACTACAATCTAATATTTACCTTTAATTGGAATGTTTTTAATTTCCATTATGACAACTGAGAATGAAAACCATTAAATACACATTCTGAAAAATTTTACTGCATCTAATCATGCATTATCAGAGCTACAAAATAGTAAAGTTAGTAACCTTTTTTCCATTTGAAATAGATAGCCATATGTGCAAGATGAGATGTTTACCCAAAAGAAGATTTTTGCCTGTCAGTTAAACCCATTTAAAATAGCACCTAAGAATAATAACATATATTTTCTTAAAATTAAGTGAATGTTCTTAAGATTATGGCTATCTTCTCTAGAAAGTAGATCAATTAAATATTTTTGTATTGCTTTTTCTTGGAACAGAGCTTGCAAAATTCTCCTTTAACTTTGATTTCCCTATTTCTTTCCTTCAGCACCATAACTTCCTCAGGGTGTCAAAATCTAGAGAAGTATGTTGTTGCCACCCCCCTTGTTAGTTATTTTGCCATGCTTGGATGAATTATTGTCATAGTTCTCCATGTATCATGATCACAGGACATAACTGACTCTATGTTTCCCACTCCTAATCCGCCACTCCTATAAACTTCCCCTCTCTCTTCTCCGGAAACTGAAGAGTCAGAAGTTATTTGTTGCACTTTAAGAACATAAATTGGAATTTCTGAATTCCTGCCACTTCTCTCCATGAAATCTTACCCATTTATAAGTAGTTCACATGAAATCTACTCATGATGTGACAAAAACAAAGCCAGCATACACTGGGCAGTGGATCCCTGGGTTTTCCTATGGTATCATAAGTAAGTTACTCCTCAAGATGGCCTCAACGAATTCTTTCTCTCAGAGACCGTCTCCCTAGCAACAGTTTCCTGGTCTTGTCTTAAGTTCTCCTTAAAAGACCTCCACTCTCGACATCCTCATATTTATTCCAAGTGCCAAAATATCTAATTTCATATCTGTTGCCAATTAAAGTTATTTATTACTCTACATTGTTTATTTACAAATTCATTTGAGAAGTCTATCAAAAATAAACCTTCTTTCACTTATTTGAATTCTGTCAATGATTCATTACTGAACATTAAGGTAAAGTCTATATAGTACATCTATGCTTGGTTTTCTTGAGAAACGAACAAATGTAGAAAGTTTTCTTACAATTAAACTGTTCATTTCCAGCAAAATATTTTGGTGATGACTATAGAAAATGTACTCAATTGAAATTAATTCATTTGTTGGTCTACTTGCTCAGACACCATTTTAATTCAGTCTGTAAAGAAGGATCTCTGTCTCCAGGACCTCCAAACACAGCACTGCTCCTTTAAGGTGCTACAAGAAACAGGAGTGGGAGAGGGGGAGACAAGTACTTAATCATATATTTAAAATTAACCCATCCTGTCTCCATACATGATTCTTACAAGAGAACTTAATGTAAAGTCTTACCACACAGCTCTTCATCTAATTTGTGGGTTGATAGATAATAAATTCTCAAATATATTGCAAAATTTGTCTTAAAACCTAGCAAGAAATTTGTGTTATAGGGCAGTTGTCTTTATTCTTTCTTTTTAATCTTGCTGGAGTTTTTAGATCCCATGTGGTTCCAATACTCTCAATAAACGTCACTCAATCTGACCTAACCTAGCTTTTTGCAGAACTATAACTAGGGCAGGGAGTCCGGGGCTTTGTCCCAAGGCACACAAGTTTATATGGGACTGAGTATAACACACTAGTCAGCAAAAATAATTAAAATCCACTTCTCTCTACCAAGCTTTTCCTTTCTCATAGCCACTCCCCAGGTGAACTCCACTCTGCCCTAGCTACAGATTGCTACAATGATAACGTTGTGCTCAACTTTTCTACTTCTCCCTTCATTGCAATGTCTTAAAATTTTGATGTCAGTGAATAATATGGAAGTTTTTACATGATTTCACATGTATAACCTATATTGGATTGTTCATCAACTTGGAGATGGGGATCAGGAAGGGGGGACAGAATTTGGAACTCAAAACTTTACAAAAAAGTTAAAAATCACTTTAACATGTAAAAGGAGGAAATAAAATATTATTGAAAACAATTTGATTTCAGAATATTCTTCATGTTTGCTTGACTTTTAAGAAGCTTATCCCAGGAACTAAGATTGTTAGTTAACAACTCTGCCTATTTTATGCCACTTGTTTTTCTACATTCATATCTTTGTTTGTACCTTTCTTTATCCTGTCTATGCCCATATCTTCTTTCATTTCTCACCTTTGTCCTAAATATCCCCAGTTCCTGCAACTCATTCTGGTATGGTAAGATCTCAGCCTCCTCTGTCTGTACTCCAGCTTACCATTGGTTTGTCTAAAATGTGAGACCAGGAGAAAACATAATATTCTGGATTCAAGTGAGTCATCATAAGGTCATAGATTTAGAACACAAAGAAACCTTAGGGGGCACTGAGTCCAGGTCCCTCATTTTTTAAAATTTTTTTATTGATGAAGAAATGAAGGCACCAATGTTTAAGTGACTTGACTAGGGTAACACAACTATTTGGCGTCAGAGGTCAGAATGTAACCCATCTTTCTGACTCCCATTCCAGTGCCTTATATAATATGCCTGCCTGTTTCTCTCTCCTCCATTTTTCTGGAAGCATTCTTCTAAAAATCATGTTAGCTTTGCATATCATGTCTTATTATTGATTCAAATTGAATCTGAAACCTAATAACCTCCTCAAGTACTTTCTATGTATTATTGTCTAGATACATTTTTTTCCCATCTTTTGCAAAAATTTAGAACTTTTAACTTATCTCCGTAACATTTTTTACTTATATAATTGAATCCATATTTTTGGATTCCTTATCAAAGAAGATTTTACCTCATTGCTTTCTTTTTTATACATTTTCTTGCACTTATTCTATTTTGTAGTGTGGGTATGTGTGTTTATGATATATTTTTCATGATTTGTTTTAAACTCCTTGTGGAAAATGTTGAAGGATTATGTCATATTCGTTTTTTTAATCTCATATAGCAACTAGCTATGGATGTTCAACAAACATTTCCTGAATTGGAATGAATTAAAAGTATTTTAATAAACAAGAAAACACGTGTTCAAAGCCTAGTTCCAACATTTACTTAGTTCTTTGATGCTGGGCAAACCATTTAACCTTTACTTCAAGTAAGCCTGTGCTTTTACTTTCCTAGAGGAGAGGTAATCTATTGTGTTTGGTTGCATAGTATCTCGATCAATGTCACAACATATTGGCATAGATACTGATTTTTAAACTGATCCTGGAAATGTGACTTATTTAAAAAAACCGTAAAGATTGAAAGGGAGAAACTATGCCAATTTGAATTCATTAAGTTAATACCTAATATCTAAAACTTTAATTATATAAAATTCCTAGCATTACCAGAACCTTTCATTTGATTTTTGTCAATGTCAAAGTGAATTTTTCTAACTACAAATTTTTAAAAGGAATGAAATTATTATATTTGCAACAAGCAAAACCCATGAAAGTCATATACCAACAGTCATCATCTTCTTCCTCTTCATCCTCATGGCTAAGAGTATGTATATATTTAGGGGGGAAAAGATCACTCAGGCATCCACTCCCTCCCTCCCGAAATGCTAGAAACTAATCATTATCAAAACTATCATCCATCTGAATTGAAGTCTCAATCATAGAAAGCACAGATCAGGTCTGAAAGAAAAGAAACACTCTGTGCTATCTAGTTGCTTTGGTTTATGTTCTACATATGTGGCTCATTACTTTCTGTAATTCAATATATTCATTTTTTTTGGATTGAGTAATTAGATATTTCAGTTTTATTTTACCATTCTCTGAACCAGACATAAATCAATTAAAATGGAACATCATGACAATCCAGTTAGCTCCTTCCTTGAAAGAGAGGAAAACAAGCCTTCACATTGTCAGGCTATTTATGTTCTATACAATCTCTTTGCTGAATTTGGGTATTTATGTTCCAGTGGGGATATTATGCTTTCGCTATGCTATATTGCATTCGCATTATAACTTAACACAGGAAGAAGAAATCTGTTAAAGTGTTTTTATGGTCCATTTTCCAAATGTGCTATTTATTCAATTCTAGAGGTATATTTTGTGCCTTATTTTTCAAAAATCATACCGAACACCCATTTTAAACATGTTTACATGTCCAATAGTCATCAACCAGTTTATTCTGTAACTTGCAGTTATAATCATTGATGTCAGGAGCCAGTGGGTACCCTGCCAACTGTACACTACACAGAAAGGTGGAGTGCAACTCTAACAATCTACTACAGAGAGAAAAGGGGAAAAATACAAACAAATAAAATTGCTTCAAGGATCTGTAGTGGTAATGATAGTAGTAGGTGTAAGATGTTGTTTCACTGATACACATCTCATTCTGTTACTAACTTAGAAGGCAGCATCACAGTTGTATGAACTCCAGAAAATTGAAATAACATACAGAAATCATGGAGTCTAAAGCTAAACATTGCACTAAATCTGGCACACTGCATTGGAGGAGAGAAAGGCCTGCAGAAGATGGGATTTAAGCTGAGTGTTGAGAATTTAATCTGAGGTAAGAGTTTTTTGTTTTTTTTTTTACTCAGCAAAGTAAGAAACAGGAAAAAAAGAGGTCTTTGCAAAATTAAGCCCAGCATTTTATCCACTATATACACTACTACACTGTTACTATCAATATATCAATATAAACTGTTTGCTACTATTGGGGGGAAAGGATAGGGAGGGATTGATGTAAAAAGGAAAAATTCTTAAACATTTCTTTCACATATAGTTCTATTTATCAGTTCTTTCTCTGGATGCAGATAGCATCTTCCCTCATAGGTCCTTTGTAGTCCATCCATGGCTTTCTAAGACCATTGAGCTCATTGTTTCTTATATCACAAGTGCATTATATTACAATCATATACTACAATTTGTTCAGCCATTTGTCAATTGATAGGCACCCCCATAATTTCCAGTTCTTTTCCACAACAAACAGAGTTGCTGTAAATTTCAAATTTCAAAACATACATTTCTTTTCCCTAATCATCTTTGGAAACAGACCTAGTAATGATATTTCTGGGTCAAAGGGTCTAGCCAGTTTCATAACTCTTTGGGAAACATATAAAGTAGGAATTTTGAAATAAGCAATATGGATACTATTTTGATCAGTCATGATTATATTATTTGCAAAATTATGCATATACACATTCACATATATGCATATATACACATGTGAATATATATTGTATACATATACACACATATATTTACATACACAAGTATCCTAATTTCTGAGTGGAGTAAAAGAGGGTTTGAAGGTAACTTGGTCCCTCAAAAAGAATAATTGAAAGAAAGGAGACCAAAGGGATAATCTAGTTCACTTTCATCTTATAGAGGAAGAAAATGAGATGCCAGAGAGGGGAAGTAACATTATCATCATAATGAATTTCATCATTATAACCATTATTGCTATATTTTACATGCTCATCCAATGCTTTCTGAAATCAAAGTAAAGTTGAAGTAGAGTCAAATGGAGTCCAAATCATAAACTCACAGGCTGTTACACCTTGAAGATATTTTAGAAATTTCCTTATGTAATATCCTCATTTTACAGAAATGGAAAGAGATATTCAGCATGAGTACATAGAGTAGTTTGGAAAACTTGTCTGTTGCTTGTTTTCTTCCCTTCAAATCTGAATCTAATCTGTCCAGCAATTTGTCTAAGCCTTATTCATACCCTCACCTAGTTGTACTCCTCCTCTTCTGGAACTGCCTCCCCACCTGAGAAGTTGTATGAGAATATGCAATTTAACACTTTTCTGTCATGTCAGGGGTACAAACCAATCAGATTCACTTGAATGAGACCTCTATAACATGACAATATCTTCTAGGAGTTGCTCTGAAAATGGACCTGTTTGAGATGACCTGCTACATGGAACCAATATGGATTCAAAAGTACAAGGAAGAGCTTGGTGTCACCATATGCCAAATTCTGGGAGCAACTTCTCATAAAATTATTCTGCCAGTGCCTGGAGACCACTTCACCTGAGCATCCCTGTTATCCCTCTCATTGTATCCACTTCCCTTCCCTCTTTGTCCAGTCTCTGAGGGTTAAAACTTCTATAGCCCTTCAAGATTTACAAAATTCTGACTCCATTAGAAGATGTGTTTTGAGGAAGATACAAATTGCCTTAATTTCTAAATCTGGAAGATTTAGAAGACCCAGCCCCAATGTAGGGTCAATTAGTTGTCCTAATCTCCTTTATTTGTGTTCCATAGTATTTCCAGTTGAGTATCTCCAGTTAAGTCACATTGGTTTGTTTGTTTGTTTTACTTTGAGTTTCAAAAAAATAAGGAGAGTCAGAAAGGAATAATGAAGGGGAGGAAAGAAGGAATTAAGGAAGAAAGGAAAGAAGAAGAAAAGGAAGGAAAGAAGGAAAAAAGGAGGAAAAAAGAATGTGCTGAAGGCCTGGATTCCAGTCCCACTTTTGACATGCACTATCTGTGTGACTCCTGTCCAGTTTTTTAACTTCTCATTGACCCATGCAACTCTCTCAGATTATAGATTGCAGAGGAGATAGTCTGCAGTGTTTTTTTTTTTCATAGGGAAATCCCTACCTCAATGAAGTACAGGTTCAGTTCAATTCACTCCTTTGTCTGTGAAGCCCCACTAGACCTAACAGTGAAATCTGACAGTAATAGAAGTAGTCAAAGCAACAGAATCCATAGTTCTGAATTACTATTTCATAGTTCTTTCAGCTAAATTGCTGAAATACAGCCTTCTGAGATAGAGCCAGATTCTCTGTGTCACTAGGTCCAGGACTGTTGACAAGTCTAGAAAGTGCAGCAGAAAGGGAGCCTGTTGGCTTCCTCTAGGTGAGCTCTGAGCTGAATTATCCAAGTCAGGGCAAGCTGTTCAACAGCCTCCTCCAGAGAAAAGAGGGGTCTAGGTCTTAGAGGTGGTATCCACAGTGGGCTTATAAATTCATAACTACCATCAACCTCCTCCTTCCCATCACTTGGAATCTCAGAATAACCTTTGGAAAAAAGAAGACCAGCTCACTAAGACTGTCCCAGACTGGACCTCCTTCCCTAATCCTAGTCCAGGCTAGAGTTGGATCCTCCCCTCCCCAGTTGCAAAATCTGCCCTCTTTCCCCACCTTGTCCAGGAGATATCATCAGGAAGCCCCAGAGTCTGAACCATGGCACAGATGGTCTCCTTCTTCTTGACCTCTCTGTTCATCCCGTAGTTTCTCCCTATACCTTTGGCATATTTTCTACCTTGGGTTGCTCCTGCCTCTGATATTTCTCTTTTAAATTCACATTATTAAGAGCGCACATTTACTGAATACTCAGTTATTTGCAGTACTGTACTGGATCTTGTACAGAAGTAATTATGATATATTTTCTTCCTTATGAGTGTTCACTCCAAACAATCAAAACTCATGATTTTAAACACTATGGAGAGCCTATAGCTAATTGAATGATGAACATTTAACAAATATATAAACTGGCTTGTGCACTTTATTTCTCATATCTGTGTCAAACCCAAAAAATGAAGCAACATGAAACAAGCCTTCCTAGACCGACTAATGACACTTAGCCAAATTGCTTAGGATGAATTTTGTAATTGTGTGTTTTATTTTACTAAGATGAGATAATAATAACTGAACATATATTATAATAATGTATAACACATAAATAATAATAAAGCATTTTACAAACCTTAAAGTACCATATAAATACTGGCTGTTATTAAATTGGGAAGTGTGCCAGTAGGAAAGGTCTGTATACCAGAAAGTTTTACATAGTTAATTAGAAAATTTCTCCACTGAAGTCCTACTGTAAAGTAGGAGCTACCATGGGTCCATAAAAGCTAACCCAGCAGAATGCAAATGGCACATCCTATCAATCCGGGAAAACATTAATTATGGATATGCATGTCTTCTAAGAACAACAGCTTAGCTAATTCAAGAAGTCTCATTAATATTTTTAATTATTTTTTTCTTAGTCACAACAACTAATAAAATTTAGGCAAGGGATTGGGAGTAAGAGGGAGTACATGATTTGTTTTGGTAAAATAATTATACACACTGAAGATTATACATACTGAAGAATAAAATAACTGCATACTAAAGAATAAGATGCCTCCTTGAAATTAAATTTATTAAGAATTGGCAAGACTGAATTAAATGTTAATAAAATCATGTTTCTCACTACAAATTGAGTCATATTTCTCCAGAGAAGTTAATATAGTATCATATCAATGGCTCTTTTTAAAAAATATTTTCAGATGACAAGAGATGATGAAATTGGTGTTTGAAGGTAAGGAGACAGTGGCTTTCTAAAATACCCTTTCAAAAGGGCTTTTTTGCACAAGTCTTATAGCAAAAGTACAAGTCAATATAATAATAATGATAATTATTAGTATTATTTTTATTATTATCGAACCAACATGAATGAATTTATCACAAAGAACTTAGAACTATTGAAAGCCATGAAGCCTTGGCTAGCTAAACAGCACAAGTTTAAAAAAAAATTATATATTTAAAGTTATTCAGGTTGTCTTCATTTAAAATTCAAATGAGGTCCATATTCTGGAAAAGATCTGCCAGGGATAAGGTCACCTTTAATTTACTGTAAAGCATATTGAACATGTGCCCTTTGAAATTCCACTGCAGGAAAGCATAAAATCTTCATTAAACCTTAACTTCCTTTGTAAGCAATATGACAGATAATCACATATTACAGGAGTTAGAAGAAAAATCAGTTGACAATGAAACAAAAACAGCTTATATGTCTATTATTCCATATCAGAAGTTAAACAGAGGCTTCTGGAAATCCATCTTGAGGGAATAGCTGGTACCAAGCTCTCCCGTGAGGTATAGTAAGGGGCACACACAATCTTGTTTTGCCTAAAAAATGATATAGATTGGATGACTTGATTTAAGGAATGTGCTATGCTAGGGTAATGGAATATTTGTAATACACTCATGATTTTTTCATAGTCACTGGCTTTCACTTAACATATACATTGTGGGAAATCTCCAGAGGTACTGAGAGGCTATATGGGCCACCTGCAACACAAAGTCATACTGGTGATGAGACTCAGGAACAAATATGAATACAGGTCTTTTTGACCCTAAGTTCAGCACTCTTGACGGATATTGATAAATAGGTAGATACATAGACACATAGATACAGATAGATCTAAATATATGGATATATGTATAGTGCTGTATATGTGTATGTATATATATGTATATATATATATATATATAACACAATTATATGTGTATGAAAACACACACATTATATATATATATATATATATTTGTGCAAATATACATATACTTACATAAATGCATATTAATCTGTCAAACCAGTTCTAAGATATCATCAATTTGGGACACTCCCAGTATGTAAACTGCTTCCAATTATTCAGTGTTGATATCTGTCTCTAATTTATAGCTTTAATGAGTTTCTTGGGGCACTAAGAGATTAGATGCCTAGACCATGGTCACACAGGCTATACATGACAGCCTTGAAATCAGATTTTCTTAATATCAAGTGGTCCTCCAACTACCATGCGTCTGCCACATGGTAAGCACTTTGTAAATGCTTGATGACTCTGTCTTTTTGATGAATTTTAATATAGTTTAATTTAAATAATTTGAGGTATGTACATTATCTAAACTTAAGATGTCAGATAGTATATTTTTCCAGTTTAGAATTTCTAAAATCATTAGATGCTATATGAAACCCTGCCTTTCACAGGATTGTAGGAGTAAACAGTGTACCTAGAGGTGGAACAGATCTTAAGAGTCATCTAGCTTAACCCTCTCACTTTACAAATGAAGAAACTAAGGCTTAGGGAGCTAAAGTGACTTGACTTTTAGGAACTTCCTTGAATACTTCAAAGATGCATGAAGACCATGGCCCCTCTATAATTTAATACATTCCCTTCAAGAGTTTTGAGGTATAAAAGTACATTACTCTGTGTCCAACCTGGAAATGACATTCTCTAAACTTAAGTAGGCTAATCCTGGAACAATAGACTGCACTCAAAGCTTTCCCAGACATGTAGAAGTTGCACAAATTGGCGATAAAGTCTTCAGGAACTCAAGGTTTTCTCTATGCCAGGAAAAGGTGGAGCAATAGCATTTGAGTAGAGACTAACAGCTTACATTTGCTGGTAGAATGTTGTTTAGAACTCGATCCGGTTTGTATACTTCATTCTCATATCAGAATTCTGATCTTTCATCTGTTTGGTCACCTCAGGGTGACCATGAGTCCTGAAAACTTTTACCAGTAGATCATAAACTCTGACAGAACCTTCCAATAAAGGAAATTTTGTGTATGTTCTAAGGACAACTGGCCATCTGAGGACCAACCTTGTTCAAATGGAAAGTTCATTACCAGGTACTGAATTCTTTTGGCAGCAACCAATCACAAAATTACCCATTAAAGTCACAGAGGATGACACACTAGATGGTTAGATAGAGTACAGGTTCATGAATCATTTGAAATACTGAGTTTGTATAAATACATGTGGTTCCAGGAGCTCAGGGCCATTACCAAAGGTCTGCGAATAAATCCCCTGAGGGAACTGAGCCTGGGAGGCAGCGATGCCCCAACATGAGCACCAGAATTTAAGCTTACATTGAATAGCAATTGTGTCCACCATGGAAAGCCCTGAGGCTGGGGAGCAGCATTTGAATTTCAGACCCCAAGCACTAGGTGGGTGGATCTAGGCGGGGGTAGAAAGGAATCTCAGAAGTCAAGTAACTGGCTGGGAAAATGCCCAGAAAAAGAAAGACAAAGAAGACCATAGAAAACTACTTTCTTGGGGGACAGATGTTCCCGCCTTTCATTTCTGATGACAATGAACAATTCTTACCATCAGGGAAAGATGTGGAGGTCGGGGCCTCTGTATCCCAGACATCCCAGGTGGATGTCTAGTGGGCTCAGGCCATGAAAGAGCTCAAAAAGGATTTTGAAAATCAAGTTAGACAGGTGGAGGGAAAACTGGGAAGAGAAATAAGAGAGATGCAAGAAAAGTATGAAAAATGGGTCAATACCTTGGTAAAGGAGACCCAAAAAAACGCTGAAGAAAATAACACCTTGAAAAATAGACTAACTCAATTGGCAAAAGAGGTTCAAAAAGCCAATGAGGAGAAGAATGCTTTCAAAAGCAGAATTAGCCAAGTGGAAAAAGAGGTTCAAAAGCTCATTGAAGAAAACAGTTCTCTCAAAATTAGAATGGAACAGATGGAGGCTAATGACTTTATGAGAAACCAAGAAATCACAAAACAAAACCAAAAGAATGAAAAAATGGAAGAGAATGTGAAATATCTCATTGGAAAAACAACTGACCTGGAAAATAGATCCAGGAGAGACAATTTAAAAATTATGGGAATACCTGAAAGCCATGATCAAAAAAAGAGCCTAGACATCATCTTTCATGAAATTATCAAGGAAAACTGCCCTGAGATTCTAGAACCAGAGGGCAAAATAAGTATTGAAGGAATCCATCGATCACCACCTGGAAGAGATCCAAAAAGAGAAACTCCTAGGAACATTGTGGCCAAATTCCAGAATTTCCAGGTCAAGGAGAAAATATTGCAAGCAGCTAGAAAGAAACAATTCCAGCATTGTGGAAATACAATCTGGACAACACAAGATCTAGCAGCTTCTACATTAAGGGATTGTAGCGAGTGGAATAGGATATTCCAGAAGTCAAAGGAACTAGGACTCAAACCAAGAATCACCTACCCAGCAAAACTCAATATAATACTTCAGGGGAAAATATGGTCTTCCAATGAAACAGAGGACTTTCAAGCATTCTTAATGAAAAGACCAGAGCTGAAAAGAAAATTTAACTTTCAAATACAAGAATGAGAAGAAGCATGAAAAAGTAAACAGCAAAGAGAAGTCATAAGGGACTTACCAAAGGTGAACTGTTTACATTCCTACATGGAAAGACAATGTTTGTAACTCTTAAAACTTTTCAGTTTCTGGGTAGTTGGTGGGACCACACACACACATACGCACACACACGCACACACATACAGAGACAGAGAGCACAGAACAAATTGAATAGGAGGGGACCATATCTTAAAAGAAGTTAAGGTAAACAGTGAGAGAGAAATATAGTGGGAGGAGAGAGGGTGAAATGAAATGGGGTAAATTATATCTCATTCAAGAGGCAAGCAGGAGACTTTTTAGTGGAGGGAAAAAGAGGAGAGCTGAGAAAAAAACAAGAAGTTTACCCTCATCACAATCAACTAAAGGAAGGAATAAAATGCACACTCATTTTGGTATGAAAACCCATCTTACAATACAGGAAAGTGGAGGACAAGGAGATAAGCAGGGTGGGGGGGATTATGGAAGGGAGGGCAATGGGAGGAGGGAGCAATTTGAAGTCAACACTCTTGGAGAGGGACAGGATCAAAAAACAGAATAGAAACAATAGAAACAAAAAACAGAATAGAAACAATAGAAACAAAAAACAATTTTTGGGAGGGAGCAATTTGAAGTCAACACTCTTGGAGAGGGACAGGATCAAAAAACAGAATAGAAACAATAGAAACAATAGAAACAAAAAACAGAATAGAAACAATAGAAACAAAAAACATATAGAAACAATAGAAAAAATCACTTTATGTACATAATTTGATCCCCTGGCAACAGGATAGGATGGAGGGAAATACAGTTAGTCTTACACAACACGACTATTATCAAAGTCATTTGCAAAACTACACAGATATGGCCTATATTGAATTGCCTGCCTTCCCAAAGGGAATGGGTGGGGAGAATTTGGAACTCAGAGTTTTAGGAACAACTGTTGAGTATTGTTCTTGCTACTAGGAAATAAGACATACAGTTAATGGGGAATAGAAAGTCCTCTGGCCCTACAGGACAAAAGAGAAGATGGGGACAAGAGAAGGGAGGGATGATAGAAGAGAGGGCAGTTTGGTGATAGGGAAAATTAGAATGCTCGGTGTATCGGGGTGGGGGGAGCGGATAAATGGGGAGAAAATTTGGAGCCCAAAATTTTGTGAAAATGAATGTAAAAAGTTAAAGAAATAAATTTATATTTAAAAAATAAATACATGTGGTTCATAAATATATATATAAATGTATATATATATATATATATATATATATTGCTTAATTTTTAAATTTGTACTTCGATGTTTATATGCATTGGCAATACTCACATTCTTTAATCCCTAGGTGCCCTGAAGAATAGATTTGTAGAGACGTATTTTGAGTATTAAAAATCCTTTAAGTTGAGGACTTAATGAACCCAATTCTAATACTGCACAAGCTACTTTCTCTTGCAAGTGAAATAACTTAAAACCCCCAAAAATCTTTTAAAAAATCTCTCGTCTAGTTAACACAGAGACTCAATACTCTATAAATTACAAAACTAAAAGAAGTAACGTAGCTTTCAGAAGCTCCTAATAAACTCTCTGGAGACACTAACTGAAACCTTAGCATCAGAACATTTAGCAATATGCCAGCAGTGTGAAGCAGCTAGTATTCTGTAACAGAAAGTAGGAGTAGTTGATGTCGTAAGACAGGGTACATCACATGATGAGTTCAAAGGCATAGTCATAACTTGCAAGGGAGTTAGTTTTAAAATAAGATCCCTTAAGAGTTCACATAAAAAATAACAAGAGTAATGAATCATTTTTCAACTAGTGGCAAATATTTTTTCCTATAAACTTCCTCTGCATTTTTTTAGAGAAAGGAAATTGTCTACTTTAATTTTGCAGTGTATATATTGGTAGAATGTTGTGTCATGTCGAATTATGTCCATCACATTTCATGTCATCAAGGGAAACACTCCCTGCTTTTCCTGGTTTTCTAGACAGTGTAGAAACTCTGCTAACACCTCAATATAGATTTCACAATAATAGCAATAATGATAATAATCATTTTAATACCATTATTTCTGCATCATAATTTACTTCTCAAAGCATTTTCACACTTAATCTTCACAAAAATAATGGGGAGAGATAGGCCTATTTCTTGTCAATATCGTACAAAACGCTTCAGCTGAGACAGTTCCTATGATAGCAGAAGACTATTAAAGTTCCGGAAACAATATTATATCCACTTTCAGATGAGAAAATGGAAACTCAGAAAAGACATCCCCAAGGTCACACAATAATTAAGCCAGTATTAAAATTCAAGTTCAAAACCTAATCCTATGCTTTTTTCTGTTGAGTTATGACAGAATGCAGGAATCTAAATATCTATAATAATTAGCTAATACTCTAAAATTTCAATTCGGTGTTAAAAATGTTTGTTTCTTACACAGAGCCATACCCACACTGGGCAATTGGGGATATTGTCTCACTTGTGGATTTTTGAGACCCAAAATAGTTACCATCTTTCCCTTTCCACATTATTTTATATGTTCCATAATGATTTCTGGAAGTACTCTAATATAAAATCTCCAGATTAATCAAAGTTTAATTGATCACAAAATTCCTGCATTTAATTCTGTTATACACATGATTTTCATCGTCTCAAAAAAAAAAAACAAAACAACAACAACTTGGTTTTATACAGAGTATCCCAAAAGTCTTGGCATACTAAGAGACCCAAGCTAGGGCCACAGAATACTTATATATCATGTATAGATTAGGAGTAATGATGTGTTTTAGTGCACTAAAATTTTTAGAATACCCTATATAAATATGTTATTTTTTAATAAAGCAGAAACCATAAGGTCTTAAACCTTAAAACTACACAAGACCTCTAAGGTACTTTGTAAAGTACTTTATTGCAAATCACTTTATGTACATAATTTGATCCCCTGGCAATGCTATGACATGAGTGCTCACTGTCAATTTTACAGATGAGGAACCTGAGACTGAGAACAATTAATCTACTTGCACAGTGCCAGAATCTTAGAAAGAATCTTAGGTAAGAATTGAATCCAGGTCTTCATGACTCCAACACTGTATACAACACAACAGGTAGATCCTTCTGTTCCATATAGAAGCTTATTACTCAGCATTACTGTTCTAACAATTGTATTGTTAATACATTTTTAATTAATTTGAAGATGTTTCCCACCCATTAACAGGCCCATGTTGCTGAATGGGTGGAACAGGAAGGATGGAGCAGAAATGGGAGGAAGTTGGTGAGAGTAGTTAGGGTGAAGGAGAAGATACAAGCAGGCACAGCTAGTCTTGCGAGTGTCTGTTTGTGGGAAGGCCCCCGCAGACGTAAAAGGTTAGGGAATGGTGTTGTGCCCGGCATTGCTAATGTGTATTGACCTCTTCTTTACTATAATGGAGTTGACTTCATGGTGCTGAAATTTTGTTTCTGGTGTCTGAATAAATGTTTTACTTCTTCCTTCTATATGGAGAGTCTGTTACACTTTGTAATTTAGAACAACACTGGCATAGTCATAGTCTTGTCAGTGATATGAGCATTCCCTTGGTAACATAGGAATCAACCCCTATTTATTTAATGAAACTGGATTAATTTAGGAAAATTTAGGACAGCCTCCTTCTTCAAGTCACTAAGTTATACTAAAGCAATAAATAAGCATTTTTTAACTTCATAGTGCTAAGGTAGATTCAATTTTAAAACATTGGATAATGAATTTAAAATGTAATTTAATTAATTCATACAACATAACATCAGTTCCTACTAAAGTTTAGGGTTTAGTAAAGTAGATTAAACTGAGAGATGGGAAGCATGGATACCATACTACCAGTATGATCACAACTCAGTCATAAGCTCATCTCAAATTATTGTCTAAAGTTCAGAGAGATTCAGTTACTAATCATAGTCACATATGTAATAAACATGAGGCAGGATTTGAACTCAGGTATTACTTACTCAGGAAAGCTATGTGGCACAGTGGATAAAATGTCAGGCTGGAAGCAGAAAGATCTGAGTTCAAATCTGGCCTCAGACACTTACTATCTATGAGACCCTAGGCAAGTCACTTAAACTTGTTTGTTTCAGTTTATTCATCTGTAAAATGAGTTGGAGAAGGAAATGGCAAAACACTCTAGTACCTTTGTCAAGAAAACTCCAAATGGGGTCATGGGCAGTTGAACACAACTGAAAACGAATGAAAAGAAACAATAAATTGGTAACTCAATATCTATCATTTGCCATTATTCTTGTCTCTTATTAGTTCATTATATTGTTAAATGGTATCAAGATCATGCCTCCTCAATGAGAGGTAAGTCTGGTCTTATTTGATACCTTGCCATAGTACAGCAGTATGGCAGATCATACTTGGCAGTATGACAGAATTAGTATGGCAAACCATACTTGATGCATGTTGCTCATGCATAACAAAATTCTACAACTCCTTGGAATTATCCTTTTATCCTCTGCCCATAAAGGTAGAGCAATTTGTGTGCATTGATATCTAGGACCTTGGAAATATTGCTCTTTCTCAGCCATACCTACCTTATGCAGAACATTACTCTACGGAGGAGAATCCCTTTTATCCATGCTCACAGAACCTTGCTTTTTACTCCCAGCCAGAGTTTTCTCTGTTTCCATGCAAACACAAAACTCAACTGGAGATGCTCATCTACATTTAAAAGCTAACAACTTCGGGGGAGGGAGGGAGGGAGGCTGGAGCCAAGATGGCAGAATAGAGAGATAGACTTGCTCTAGCTCTACCACCATAGTGCATAAAATACCTGTAAATAATGACTCCAAACAAATTCTAGAGCAGAAGAAGCCACAAAACGGCTGAGTGAAAGAGATTGTCAGCCCAACACAGCCTGTAAAGTCAAGAGGAAAGATCTATCACATGTGGTTCAAAGCAGAGTTCAGTCCAGTCTTGGCAGGTGGCATGGGATGGCTAGGACAGCACTGGAGCAAACTTCAAGGAGTAGAACCATGGGTAGCAGCTGATGTTCAGAGATTTCTCAACCCACAAAAGTCAAAGAGAGCTTCAAAGGTCAGTGAGAAAGCTCTTTCACCTGGGTGAGAGGGGATTGAGGTCTGCCCTAGCACCAGAGTGGCAGAAGCCACTGGGGTCCTCTGCCTAGATACCCTGGGAGAATCTAGAAGCCAAGATGGGTCTCAGTTCTGAGTCACAGTCTTGGGGTGAGGAAGAGTGGTGTCATGGTGGACCTGGTTGTGGCAGTGCAGAGGGAACCTTGTTGGCAGTTCCAGGGCAAAAAAAGAGTGCTTGTGGTTGCTCAAAGACCAGAGTACAGAACAGGAGAGGAGTAAACTCCTCTGCTTTGACTGTGTCACCTTAGGAGAACTGAGAACTTACAAAGTCCTAGAGTATACTCTTCTCTTGAAAAAGGACCCAAAAGTCAAGTAATTGGCTGGAAAATGCCAAGAAAGGGGGAAAAAGAAGATTATACAAGGTTGCTTTCTTGGAAAAAAAGTATTTTCTTTCATCCTTTCAGATTAGGAAGGAGAAAGCATACCTTCGGAGGAAGACATTAAAGTCAAAGTTTCTAGAAGATGGTGGAGTAGAAAGACTCATGTATGCTAGCTCCAAATGCACAGCCCATAAATTGTGTGTAAAAAGAACTCTCCACAAATTCTGGAGAACTGCAAGTCATGCAGAAACACAGCGGAAGAGATTTCTGTTCCAGAGAGCCCTGGAAAGCCGTCCCCAGGGATCCATCACACATCGGATGGCAGAGGCCACCCCTGCACTGCCCTGGCCGCGTGGCCTCAGAGGAGCAGATTCGAGGAGGCTTCAGGGATGGAATCTCCGGCCGTGAAGGTCCCTCCACCCACATGTGCTACAGGTCAGTGAGAGACACTTCTGGACTGGCCAAGAGGGGAGCAGGGTGTCTCCGTGGCTCGGGCCACCTCGGGAGGCAGTGGTAGAGGCAGCAACAGAAGCAGCTGCGGCCCCAGGACTCCCAGAGCAGGCAGAAGTTCAGGGCCATTACCAAAGGTCTCTGCATAAATCCCCTGAGGGAACTGAGCCTGGGAGACGGCTCTGCCCCCACCTGAACACCAGAACTTAAGCTCACATTGAATAGCAGCTTTGCCCACCATGGAAAGCCCTGAGGCTGGGGAGCAGTATTTGAATCTCAGACCCCAAGCACTAGCTGGGCTGATCTAGGTGGGGGTGGAGAGAAATCTCAGAAGTCAAGTAACTGGCTGGGAAAATGCCCAGAAAAGGGAAGACAAAGAAGACCATAGAAAACTTCTTTCTTGGGGGACAGATGTTCCTGCCTTTCATTTCTGATGATGAGGAACAATTCTTACCATCAGGGAAAGACGTGGAGGTCAGGGCCTCTGTATCCCAGACATCCCAGGTGGATGTCTGGTGGGCTCAGGCCATGAAAGAGCTCAAAAAGGATTTTGAAAATCAAGTTAGACAGGTGGAGGAAAAACTGGGAAGAGAAATGAGAGAGATGTAAGAAAAGCATGAAAAACGGGTCAATACCTTGCTAAAGGAGACCTAAAAAAATGCTGAAGAAAATAACACCTTGAAAAATAGACTAACTCAATTGGCAAAAGAGGTTCAAAAAGCCAATGAGGAGAAGAATGCTTACAAAAGCAGAATTAACCAAATGGAAAAAGAGGTTCAAAAGCTCATTGAAGAAAATAGTTCTCTCAAAATTAGAATGGAACACATGGAGGCTAATGACTTTATAAGAAACTAAGAAATCACAAAACAAATCCAAAAGAATGAAAAAATGGAAGAGAATGTGAAATATCTCATTGGAAAAACAACTGACCTGGAAAATAGATCCAGGAGAGACAATTTAAAAGTTATGGGACTACCTGAAAGCCATGACCAAAAAAAGAGCCTAGACATCATCTTCCATGAAATTATCAAGGAAAATTGCCCTGAGATTCTAGAACCAGAGGGCAAAATAAGTATTGAAAGAATCCATGGATCACCGCCTGAAAGAGATCCAAAAAGAGAAACTCCTAGGAACATTGTGGCCAAATTCCAGAATTCCCATGTCAAGGAGAAAATATTGCAAGCAGCTAGAAAGAAACAATTCCAGTATTGTGGAAATACAATCAGGATAACACAAGATCTAGTAGCTTCTACATTAAGGGATCGAAGGGAGTGGAATATTATATTCCAGAAGTCAAAGGAACTAGGACTCAAACCAAGAATCACCTACCCAGCAAAACTGAGTATAATATGTCAGGGGAAAATATGGTCTTTCAGTGAAACAGAGGACTTTCAAGCACTCTTGATGAAAAGACCAGAGCTGAAAAGAAAATGTGACTTTCAAACACAAGAATGAGAAGAAGCATGAAAAAGTAAACAGCAAAGAGAAGTCATAAGGGACTTACCAAAGGTGAACTGTTTACATTCCTCCATGGAAAGACAATATTTGTAACTCTTAAAACTTTTCAGTATCTAGGTAGTAGGTGGGACCACACACACACACACATACACACACATGTACACACGTGCACACACACACATACACACATGCACGCACGTACAGAGACAGAGAGCACAGAATGAATTGAATAGGATGGGACCATATCTTAAATTAAGGTAAACGGTGAGGGAGAAATATAGTGGGAGGAGTGGGGGTGAAATGGAATGGGGTAAACTATATCTCATTCAAGAGGCAAGCAGGAGACTTTTTAGTGGAGGTAAAAGAGGAGAGCTGAGAAAAAAAAAAAAAAACGTGAAGTTTACCCTAATCCCAATCGACTAAAGGAAGGAGGAAAATGCACACTCATTTTGGTATGAAAACCTATCTTACAATACAGGAAAATGGGGGAGAAGGAGATAAGCAGGGTGGGGGGGGATGATGAAGGGAGGGCAATGGGAGAAGGGAGCAATTTGAAGTCAACACTCGGGGAGGGACAGGATCAAAAGACAGAATAGAAACAATGGGGGCAGGATAGGATGGAGGAAAATACAGTTAGTCTTACACAACACAACTATTATCGGTAGAAGGATGCACATTCACGAGCTCCGAGCCCACAACCCATGGAATTGAGGTAAAAGGAGAGCCCCATAAATTCTGAATCTCTGCAGGGGGTGCACAAACATAGGGGAAGAGATTTCCGTTCCACTGAACCCTGGAGAGCCGTCCCCGGGGTCCATCGCAGCCAGGAAAGCGGACCCCACCCCCACCCCTGGCCGCGACCCAGAGAAGCTGACCTGAGCAGACTTCAGAGAGGAAAGCTCCGGGAGAATCTCCGGCAGCCGGGAAAGTCCCTCTGCCCACAGAAGCTAAAGGTCAGTTAAAAAGAAGCCTGCGCTAGGGGAGGGGAGCGGGCCCCCTCGGGAGGAAGTGGCGGCGGCAGAGACAGGGGCAGGAAGCGGCGGAGGCAGAGGCGTGGGCGGGCGGCTGAGGCGGCAACGGCCCGGGACTCAGGAATCCCCCAGCAGCAGGTAGGATCTTCAATACTGAAGGTCTTTCCAACCAGAGGGAGCCGAGCAGGGGAGACGGCCCTGCCCCCACCCTGCTCTACTGCTGAACGCCTCTGAATAAAACCCTCAAGGGAGCTGAGCACAGCAGGCGGGGTCCCCCACCCCGCCCCCATCGGCTCTGTTCCTGAAAGTCTCTTCAGAAAGCCCCTGAGGGCCCAAGCTAGGAAGCGGCCCTGCCCCCACCCTGCGCCAGAACTAAAGCTTGCCGCGGGAAAGCGCATTTGAATCTCAGAGGTCAAGTACTAGCTGGGCGGATCCAGGCTGAGGTGGAAAGGAATCTCAGAAGTCAAGTAACTGGCTGGGAAAATGCCTAGAAAGGGAAAGAAAAATAAGACTTTAGAGAGTTTTTTCCAACAAATGCAAATGATCCCGACCTTCGGATCTGATGGGGAGGACGAGGACGTATTTTTCCCATCAGGGAAAGATGTGGAGGGCGGGGCCTCAGTACCCCAGACACCCCAGGGGGGTGTTGGGTGGGCTCAGGCCTTGGAAGAGCTTAAAAAGGATTTTGAAAAGCAAGTTAGACAGGTGGAGGAAAGACTGGGAAGAGAAATGACAAAGATGCAAGAAGAGTATGAAAAAAAGGTCAATATCTTGGTAAAGGAGTCCCAAAAAAATGCTGAGGAAATTAACACCTTGAAAAATAGGCTCACTCAATTGGCAAAAGAGGTTCAAAAAGCCAATGAGGAGAAGAATGCATTCAAAAGCAGAATGAGCCAAATGGAAAAAGAGGCTCAAAAGCTCACTGAATTTAATAGTTCTCTCAAAATTAGAATGGAACAGATGGAGTCTAATGACTTTATGAGAAACCAAGAAATCACCAAACAAAACCAAAAGAACGATAAAATGGAAGAGAATGTGAAATATCTCATGGGAAAAACAACTGACCTGGAAAATAGATCAAGGAGAGACAACTTAAAAATTATGGGACTACCTGAAAGCCATGATCAAAAAAAGAGCCTAGACATCGTCTTGCATGAAATTATCAAGGAAAACTGCCCTGACATTCTAGGACCAGAGGGCAAAATAAGTATTGAAAGAATCCATCGATCACCACCTGAAAGAGATCCAAAAAGAGAAACTCCTAGGAACATTGTGGCCAAATTCCAGAACTCCCAGCTCAAGGAAAAAATCTTGCAAGCAGCCAGAAACAAACAATTCCAGTACTGTGGAAATACAATCAGGATAACCCAAGATCTAGCAGCTTCTACATTAAGGGATCGAAGGGCGTGGAATAGGATATTCCAGAAGGCAAAGGAACTAGGACTCAAACCAAGAATCACCTACCCAGCTAAACTGAGTATAATACTTCAAGGGAAAATATGGTCTTTCAATGAAACAGAGGACTTTCAATCATTCTTAATGAAAAGACCAGAGCTGAAAAGAAAATTTGACTTTCAAACACAAGAATGAGAGGAAGCATGCAAAAGTAAACAGCAAGGAGAAGTATTAAGGGACTTACCAGAAATGAACTGTTTGCATTCATACAGGGAAGGACAATATTTCTAACTCTTAAAACTTTTCAGTATCTGGGTGGTTGGTGGGATCACACATACACATGTACACGCATGCACACACATACACACATGCATTCACATGCAGAGACAGAGAGCACAGATTGAACTGAATAGGATGGGACCATACCTTAAAAGAAATTAAGGTAAATGGTGAGAGAGAAATGTAGTGAGAGGAAAGAGGGGGAAATGGAAGGGGGTAACTATATGTCATTTAAGAGGCAAGTAGGAGATGTTTTTAGTGGAGGGAAAAAGAGGAGAGCTGAGGGAAAAAAAAAAAAAACAAACAAAAGTTTACCCTCATCACATTTGACTAAACGAAGGAGTGAAATGCACACTCATTTTGGTATGAAAACCTATCTTACAGTATAAGAAAGCGGGGGAGAAGGAAATATTGGGGGGGGGATGATGGAAGGGAGGGCAAAGGGAGGAGGGAGTAATTGAAAGTCAACACTTGGGGAGGGACAGGATCAAAGGACAGAAGAGAAACAATGAGGGGCAGGTTAAGATGGATGGCAATTCAGTTAGTCTTACACAACACGACTATCAGGAAGGTCACTTGCAAAGCTACACAGATATAGCCTATAATGAATTGCCTGCCGTACCAAAGGGAATGGATGGGGAGGGAGGGATGGGGAGAATTTGGAACTCAAAGTTTCAGGAACAATTGTTTAGTATTGTTGTTGCAACTAGGAAAGAAGACATACAGTTAATGAGGAGTAGAAAGTCATCTGGCCCTACAGGAGAAAAGAGAAGATAGAGACAAGGGAAGGGAGGGATGACAGAAGAGAGGACAGATTGAAGATAGGGAAAATTAGATTGCTTGGGGTATTGGGGTGGGGGGAGGGGAGAAAAGGGGAGAAAATTTGGAACCCAAAAATTTGTGAAAATGAAAGTAAAAAGCTAAATAAATAAATTAATTAAAAAAAAAAACAACAACACAACTATTATCAAAGTCATTTGCAAAACTACACAGATATGGCCTATATTGAATTGCCTGCCTTCCCAAAGGGAATGGGTGGGGAGGGAGGGATGGGGAGAATTTGGAACTCAAAGTTTTAGGAACAACTGTTGAGTATTGTTCTTGCTACTAGGAAATAAGAAATTCAGTTAATGGGGAATAGTAAGTCATCTGGCCCTACAGGACAAAAGAGAAGATGGGGACAAGAGAAGGGAGGGATGATAGAAGAGAGGGCAGATTGGTGATAAGGAAAATCAGAATGCTTGGTGTATTTGGGTGGGGAGAGGGGATAAATGGGGAGAAAATTTGGAACCTAAAATTTTGTGAAAATGAATATAAAAAGTTAAATAAATAAACTGAATTTGTATTAAAATCCTAGCTTTTATATCCAAAACCTTCCCCCTAAAAGTGCAATGGCCTCAGGCCATGGAAGAGTTCAAAAAGAATTTTGAAAATCAAGTAAGAGAGGTGGAGGAATAATTGGGAAGGGAAATGAGAGCAATGCAAGAAAATCATGAAAAGTGAGTCAACAAATTGCTAAAGGAAACACAAAAATTGCTGAAGAAAATAACACCTTTAAAAAGAGACTGACCCAAATGGCAAAAGAGATCCAAAGAGTCAATTAGGAGAATAATCCTTTAAAAAGCAGAGTTGGCCAAATGCAAAAGGAAGTTCAAAGGTTCAGTAAAGAGAATAGTTCTTTAAAAATTAGAATGGAGCAGGTGGAAGCTAATGGCTTTACAAGAAACCAAGAAATTATAAAAGAAAACTAAAATAATGAAAAAAATAGAAGACAATGTGAAATTTATTCAGGAGAGATAATTTGAAAATTATTGGTCTACCTGAAAACCATGATCAAAAAAAAAAAACCTAAACATTGTCTTTCATGAAATTAGCAAGGAAACTCCTCTGATATTGTAGAACCAGAGGTTAAAATAAATATTGAAAGAATCCACTGATCACCTCAGAAAGATATCTGAAAAGAAAAACTCATAGGAATATTGCAGCCAAATTCCAGAGTTCCCAGGTCAAGGAGAAAATATTACAAGCAACCAGAATGAAATAATTCAAGTATTGTGGAAATACAATCAAGATAACACAGGATTTAGCATCTTCTACACTAAGGGATCAAAGGACTTCGAATATGATATTCCAGAGGTCAAAGGAGATAGAAATAAAATCAAGAATCCTCTACCCAGCAAAACTGAGTATAATACTTCAGGGGGAAAATGGAATTTCAATGAAATAGAGGTCTTTCAAGCATTTTTGTTGAAAAAACCAGAGCTGAATAGAAAATTTGACTTTCAAATACAAGAATCAAGATGAAAATCAAAAACACGAAAAGATCAATAGGAAAGAGAAGCCTTAAGGAACTCCTTAAAATTGAACTATATACATCCCTACATCGAAAGATGTTCTTTGTAACTCATGAGACCTTTTTCAGTACCAAGGTAGTTAGAGGGAATACATATATATATATATATATATATATATATATATATATATATATATATGTGTGTGTGTGTGTATATATATATATACATACATATATATATATATATATGTAGGTGTGTGTGGATGTATATATATGTGTGTGTATTATATATGTAGGTGTGTATGGAAATATATGTATATTATATATGTGTATGTTTGTATATGTACTTGTGTGTATATATGTGTATATATATGTATGTTTCTATATGTATTTATACATAGACAGAGGGCACAGGATGAGCTGAATATAAAGGTAGAATACCTAAGATACATAAAGTTTACTGCTGAATGGAATGTACTTGGAGTAAGAGAAAGAGAGAGGCAGAATGCAACAAATCTTCTCACATAAAAGAGGGAAGAAAGCTTTTACAAAGGAGGGGAAGAGGGGGGAGATGAAAGGAAATAATTGAGCCTTACTCTCATGGGATTTGACTTAAGGATAGAATAGCCCACACTCAACTGGGTATGGAAATGTATTTTACCCTGCAGGAAGGCTAGGGAAAAGGGGAAAGGAGAAGGAAGAAAATAAAAGGGCCAGAAAATTGGGGAAAGGGAGGACAGGTCAAGGGAGAGAATGGAATAAATGAAGGGTAGGATAAGACAGAGGGAAATGTGGTTAGTCTTTTACAACATAAGAGTTATGGAAGTGCTTTGCATTGTTACACATGTATGACCTACGTTGAATTGCTTGTTTTCTCGATGATGTTGGATGAGGAGGGAGGGATGAATATAGAACTCAGAGCTTTAAGAATTGTTTAAATTGTTAAAAATTGTTTTAGCATGAAACTGGAAATTAAGCTATACAGGCAATGGAGCATAGAAATCTATTTTGCCTTACAGGAAAATAGAGGGGAAGGGGGATGAAAGAAGGATGGGAGGACAGTTTGGAAGAGGTAGATGGGGAGCATGCTGTCCTGGAGTGGAGGAGGGGGAGAGATTGGAAGAAAATTTTGAATTCAAATTCTTGAGGAAGTGAATATTAAGAACTGAAAAAGAAATAAATTTTATAGATATAGATATGTATAAAGTGAGATATAAAAATTTCCCTAAAAATAAAATAAAAACTTCAAAGACTACAAAGATCCTGATAAAAATCATAGAACTTCATAGTGGAAAATTAATTAAGAGACTACTCAGTGTAAGCCCCTTTACTTTCATATGAGAAATCTGAGAGTCCAGGAAGCTACCCATAGTCGCAGGCATCTTTCATAGCATATCTACAACAAGAAGCCAATCCTCTCAAGTCCTACATAAATCCTCAAATACACACCTGTGTGTTTTTGACTATACCAGAAGACATTTGAACAATCTCTGCTGGATAGCAACTCTCTCCAAGCCAAATGAATGAAAAGGACATAGCAATGAGAGAGAAGATCTACTGGGAAGTGATTCAAGCAAATTCCACGGAGCACTTGTATATTGTCAGGTCAAGGCTATTGACATGTCTTTTGTTTTGTGCATTGACATTAGAGTTCACTCAATGCACTGCTTACAGATTTCTGGTCTCATATTTCAGTTTTTCATTTTCATGCACTGGGCTTCTGGGAGGAGGTTTTTGTGAGTGTTTATGCTCTGATAACTTTCACACCAAACCACAGTATGAGGCTCCAGAATGACTAATAGAAGATTTGGAAGGAACAAGTTGCTTCCATTTGGAAATGAATGCACTCATGTGTTCTCTATCCAAGGTCTTAGGTGGCAGTATTCATGGGGTAGATTAAGAAGTGCCTACAAAACAGAAGTAGCAGTCAAGATTCTTCATTGTACTCTAACAAGATGGGAAGAACTCATGGGCAAAAAAGAAAAAAAAAGACAAAGAGCCCATGTCTACATCTGTAGAAATACTATTCTCTAAAGATGAGTGCAGAGAAGCAGGAATGATTTCAGTTCTTTGAAACTTATATTTATCATAATCATAAACGGTGAGTTTAAGTGCAGATGTATAAACCAAAGCATTCCTTGGTTTCCCACAAAGAGCATAAAATAAAACTGCTTTTTAATATACTATTTGGGTTTAATGAATTTAATTATTTTAGAGAAGCATGAGGATCTTTAAAAAACCAAGAGACAAAATGCCAAGGCTTTATATTCAACATTTAGGATGAAACAAAGTGATATAAAGCCAAATAGTATTATTGCATTTTAAAATTTATTTTCAGATCACATAGCTCATGTCATGAAATTTGTTTTCCTCTTCACTAATTGTGAATTTAAGTGAAAAATGTCTTTTATTAGAATCACAGATTTTAGATACAAGAGACTTCAGAGAGGTTATCTCTTCCAACTCCCTCACTTTTCAGATAAGAAAACTGGGTCTCAAAGAGACTAAAAACATATAGCTACTAAATAGCATAGTGTGGGATTGAACCCAGGTTCTTTGGTTTCAAATTCAATATTCTTCCCACTGCTCCATGCCTCCTCTACAGATATGTCTCTTACTTTTTTCACAGTCACAAGTAGGGATTTTTTTTCACAACAATATTTAGGTCTCCTTTAACTTAATATTGTACATTTTCCATTGACTCTCTTAATTTTCTTATATTATCCTGCATATCTAATTACAGAATAAAAGATGGTTAATATCACACTGAATTAAACAATCTCACTCATATTCTATTGGTCTCTTGTTACCCCTTCCTAATTGGCTCCCAGTACTCTTGCTAGAGGATAAATTTCAGTGGTCAGTAGCTGCCTGTGCTTTTCAGCAGAGGTTTATTGAAACTGGAAATATTATATGATATCTTGCTTGGTAGTAGAAGCATCCAATATACACTTCAAAGCACTGGTTCTCTTAATCTTGGAAAAATATCTTGGTTTCATTCCCTCGCCTGTTCTAGACTGAGTAGACACAGTGCCAACTGTAATGTAAAATGATGGGTGACTGTTCCTGCAAGGTCAGCATACATGGAAATGCCCTTGTGCACAGGGAAAAGTGGTTTTGATATCAACTCAACTTTTCCAATTCTGAATTCTGACACCTCTCCTGGATACTGTTGGATATGTGAGGGCAACATTGTAGAATTCCAACTTTGTGCTGGTCTGACTACGGTGTCTAAAAAGACTACTAGTCACCACAGAAGGTAAAGGAACAAGCATTTTAAAGACTTCTGTACCATAGAAAAAGGAACAAACATTTTTAATCACTTTTGTGCTGTGCATCAGGCACTGTGTTAAGCATTTCACAAATATTTTATTGTATTTGCACACCAACCTCATGAGTTAGATGCTATTATTATTCCCATTTCACAGCTGAAGACTTGGAGGCAGACAGAGATTTCCCAAGATCACACAGCTAGAGGATAGATTTTAATTCAAGTTTTCCTAACTTTAGGTCTAGTGCTGTGTCCTCTGTTAATCCCTAATTCAATGGAAAGAATCCTAGATTTGACTGTGTTCATAGCCCAGTTGTGCCAGCAATCACTTGTGTGACCCTGACAGAGCTATGCACCTTGTGACGTTTTTCCTCATCTGTAAAAAAATGACATTGGATTCAATGACTGCTAATATGACTTTCAGTTCTAAATCTATGATTTCAAGAATCTCTCTGGTGCAGTTTCTTTAGCTGTAAACTGAAAGTGATCTAAGTGATCTTTAAAGTGCCAGACAACTCTAAACAAGTGTTTCTTTTAAATTGCTTAATATGCAGAGAGGGAATGAGTTTGCACTGGGGAAAAATATAACATCATATTATAATTAAATATTTCAGTGCTTTTTTAAAAATATTAGTTAATTTTGTTATATTTTTTCATTTAACTATAAAATAGTAACTATTTTCAACTGCATATGAATGGAAGAATTGCAGAGTTTTAATTAAGAGTTCATGTCTGGACTTAGAGTGGCTTACATTACCTCTCTAAACCTCAATTTCCTCATTTATAAAATGAAGAGTTTGGGCTAAATAATCTCTAAGTTTCCTCCCCTTCAAACCCTCTATGAATACTTAGAAATTTTGTCAAAATAAAATCAGGGGGGAAAAAGAATACCAAATGTACACTGGGAATAATGAATAGGATATACATAGATATAGATATATGTGTGTATGCATGTATGTATATATATACACATCCATACATTTATACACATATATATACATATTCTACATTAAAATAAAATATGATGCTTACATTATATATGCATATATATTCACATGCATTCACATACACACATATACACAAATTCTCAAGAAAATAAGTCATCCATTGTGAATATTTGAAATTCTTTAATATTAAAAAATTACATATATATTCAAAGTCTGTACAGTCAGCTTCATAAGGTATGTCAACAAAGGAAAAATCATTTGACTGATTATATGAAGAAAAATCCTTTAATGACAAGAGAGAATTAATGTGAGTCCAAATAAAAGCATACATATGTGTGAAATAAAATATGCACCTACACAAGTTTAAAGGCACTGGATTAGTTGTCTATGTGCAAAACTAAGAGTTCACTAGAGAGATTGTTTATGATTCATCAGAGTACTGTTTATTATGCCAAATCCTGCTTTTGTACTTTACATACAATTGACAATCATTTGTTTACTGATTGTTTAGCTGCTTGCTAAGATGGAGGAGTATCTTTTTCTAAACGAGGACAGGAGAAGATCCATCTGTTTCCTAAAGACTCTGAGGGACCAAGTTATCACAAGGAAATATGCACCCAGTATTCTCTTTGCATTGTACAAGCCATTTACATGCAAAATGGGTAATGCAGATGGATTTTTTTTCCCTTTCTGCTACAAGATCACATCCCATACAATCTACAAAAACCTACCCACCATGTGATAGGGAAGCCTGGTATAGTGCATAGATCTCTGGCCTTAGAATGACAAAGATCTTTGTTCCAATCATGCTTAGTCTGTGATCTTAGGTAAGCCATTTAACCTTTCAGTCTCTCATTCCTAAAGATAGGAATAATAGCAATAAGTATCACACATTGGTGCACCCTAGGGAGAAAAAGTATCTAAAGTACTTTGTGAACATTTAAGAATTAGGAAAACATGAAATATCACTGTTATTATGCAGATTTATGAATGTGAGCAAGAATATATTAGGCTTAGAGAATAGTGACCAAGCCTCAAAATCAGGAAGACCGATTTTCAAGTCCCCCCTCTGACAAAATACTTGTTGTATGACACTGGACAAGTCACTTAAAATCAGAGCCCCAAGAAACTCTCTGAGAATGTGAGTTATAGAACATTTGATGATCTTTATCGATAGAGGGAATTTCCTCAGCGAGAAGTTGTCTCCAAATCATAGCCACAACTGATTATATAAATGAATTAACCAACACATAAATAAATGAATGAATGAACAAATAAATGAATGAATGAATAAATAGATAAATGAACAAATGAATGAATGAATGAATGAATGAATGAATGAATGAATGAATGAATATATGTAGCAGGGCATGGACTTTTACTTCATCAGTCTAATGATGTAGGAAATCAAATCACCAGGAAAAACATAGAGGTTTGATAAAAGATATGGGCCATGTTATGAGCTTTGTTTATTTATTTTGTTCTCACCTTCCTGTAAGTAATCACAGTGGAGACAAACTGAATAAAATAATAAAATCACACCGTCCACAACTAGTGGTAGTCCATTCCACAATGATAAAACCAGAATAAATATTAAGCTCATTTTAACCTCCCACTGATTAGAACAGAAAAATAAATAAATAGACAAAAAGAAGCCAACCTTAATTGTACTTGTGTGAGCTCCAGGATATTCCTTTTCCTCCAATGTTGACCATCTCTGTACAAACTTGGACACTAGGGAATCTTCATAGTCAACGATCTGAAATCCTGAGACATTGGCTCCTCCAAATTGAATTTTTGATAAATCTCCATCAGTAAACCCCTGGGCAGAGAGCACATCACATCAGTTTAATGACTCTAGATAAATCCCAAAAGTCTAATTTTATCCAATTACATCACACTTCGGGCCACATATTTCACAACACAGGCTGCAAAACTCATGGGAAATAGCACATGCATTTATGAGTCTGTGCTCATATTGGCATTGAGCACAGGACCAGTCACATAGTAAGGGAGCAACAATGCTCATTGATTGATTGCTGACCTAGGCACCTACTCAGTACTTGTTGGATAAGTACAACCTGTTTTATCAAAACTGCTTAATCGGCAAGTTCTCTCTAGTGCTTGTTTTGTTAAGTTCATAATACAACATTACATGGTGCTTGGTTATGAAAGATGACACTATAGGATACAATGGATAGATACAGTTCTTGATCTGAAGTTATAGTTATAGTTATCGTTGCCCAGGGACCATACTGTGCATGAAGTTTTCTTGGCATAGATATTGAAATGGTTTGTCATTTCCTTCAATGCGTTAAAGCAAACAATGGTTAAGTGATTTGCTCAGGGTCACACAGATGGTAAATGTCTGAGTTTGAATTTGAACTCTGATGTTTCAGACTCCAAGCCTAGCACATGGTCTACAGAAAAATAAGAGAAGAAATAAGCAGATGAGCTCCTAGACTGAGGCTGAGACATAAAAGGAAAACGGACAAGTTCACATTAGAAGTGGACTTAAGTTGAGAACATTCAAATAACAGATGACAGTTTGGAAGAGGATTTAGTCAAAAGCTCCTGCATTTCCCCTGACTGATTTGAAATAAAGTGACTGTCACTTTGAATCCCATTGCAATCATTTAAATCTTATTTAAGTATTTGTGTATTATTTGATAATGTTCATGAAATATAGTCATTAATGATGATTCTAGGTGTCTGAATTTGGGAGAAGGGAACCAGCTTCTCAGAGAAGAGATTTGCTCAGCTTATTCTGGGATCAGGTTCAATGAAAGAGAAGGTTTCTGGAATCTGAGTAATTTCTGAAAGTTGTAAAGAGTTTTCTGACTAGAATACAGAATCAAAGACCAAGAGCTAGAAGGAAATTCAGAGAACATCAAATCCAATTTTCCAATTATACAAATGAGGGACTGAAGCCCAAAGAACTTAATCTGCATGCTCAAGGTCAAATGAGTATTAAGTAGCAGAGTCAAGATTAGATGCTAGTACTTTTACGCTAAATCCAATAATCTTTCCAATGGACTACTCTAGTTTTGAACCTAATGAGTTAAGAAATCAATAAGGAGATGATGATCCAGTAGCACTGAATATGTGCTGGGTATTTTGATTGTCCCTGAGTATGCTTTGTATTATAGATACCTCAGAAATAGACTTTTATTCTGTTATAAAGAAAGGTATAACATGTGAAAGTGGGGTGAAAAATATCAGAAGAGCTTTATGTAAAGAAATTTTATCATTATTATTATTATGATATTGCTTTTAGAATATCTTGAACTATCTGTAGCTCTGGGTTGCCAAAATCCAAGATGACAGATAATTTGAACAAAGGTTTTATAGTTTTAAAGCAAAAGTTTCTCAGCTTTCTTGTGTCAAAGACCCCTTGACAGTCTGGTGAAATTTATGGACACCTCTTCAGATGAAATAATTTAAATGCATTAAATATACATACATGCATACATATATTATATATTATTATACATACTATATATTATTATAAGTATATACATATTTATATATTATACATATATATAGATATTTCAGATTACAAAGGAAATTAATCATATTGAAATAGCCTCATTAATTTTTTAAAATAGTTCAAGGATTCTAGGTTACAAATATCTAATTTAATTTTATCATAGAAGTTTTTATTATTTTTTTCAAATTCTGAATTTAACAATCACAAAACAGAGTAGGTTTTCTATATTCATAACAGAACAGAAAAATAAATATATTATACATGAAACTACAAACATCTATTATATTTAGCTCATTTTTTCTTTTAAATATTTAATAAACAAGTGGCTTTAAAAAAATTAACTTCTAGTCTCTGATTCTTTCTGGCCCTTCTTATACTCTCTTCTGTGCAATTTTGAGTACTTCAATGACCCTAATTCTTTTGTTTTCCTTTCTTTTTGTTTTCTGTTTTTTTGTTTTGTTTTGTTTTTTTACTGTCTCTTCCTGGGCTCACTTTCCCTCCCACCACTCCTCAAAACTGGAAAAAAAAAAAGAGAAAAAAACAACAATATTCTTGTCACAATATGAGTCATCAGGCAAAATTGCCCATATCCAAAAATGTATTTGTCATTCTGCCTCATATCTCTATCAGGAGGTGGGCTGCACGATTCATCACTGCTTCTCTGGAATTGTGGTTGATCAGAGTTCTCAAGTCCTTTAAATTTGTTTTAATTTGGAAGGCTGTTATTAGTTTTTAAACTGAGTGAAGTCACTTCACTCTTCCTTCACATAGCCTTTGGGGAGATTTCAGAGAAGGGAATTGTTTGAATGGAACTGACCAGACAGTATGAGAAGAACAATATTCCTCTCTGAGGAGATACAGTGAGATGACAGTGGTGCTAGACTGTTGGCATGCTCGTGGGATGCTCAGATTTCTATTGTTTGTTGACTGATGTTTGGATGGTTCCACAGATTTTATTTATATAAGGGAATCAGAGAAGTAAGAGGTGAGACACCAGAAGATTAGTGCCTTGATCTATTCCACAAGACTGTACTGGAGTTGAGATCAGGCTGAACATCACTGGGTAGTTGGTAATGTTTGACGATATGATTTCTAATATTTCTTTTCCTTTATTTCCAAGTACTCAGAAGTGACTGTATGGCACAGTTCTGTCACAGATTATACATTGCTTATGTGCTTATTTATGTGTACTTGTTATTTGACAGTGTTAACAAATCATCTAGCTGTTAATGGTGATTTTTCTGAAGCCCAATTACTTTCTTCTCCCTTAGCTTCCTTGACCCTATTTCACTACTGGTTCTCTGCCTAACCAACTCAGAGCTTCTTCTCAGAGTTCTTTGGCAAATCCTCATCCATTTCTCCAAAGACTTGACCTGGACCCTCTTCTCAACTTTCTCAACACTATTCCTTGGTGACCTCATCTATTTCCATGAGATCATTTATTATGTCAATAAAGATGATTCCAAAATCTATATACTAAATCACTATTCAATTATTGGAATCTATATTTGGATGTTCCATAAAAATTTCAAATTCTTTAATCTTAAAACATGTCATTATCTCTATACATCTTACCCCCACTTAAGACTAACCATTCTCCAAACCTTTTAATTTCTGTAAGGGACGCCACCATCCCTCAGTCATTAAGATTTACAATACCAGCATGATTCTAAACTTTTCCCCTTTTCCTCCAAATCAAATCAGTTGACAATGCTTGTTAAGTCTATTTCCAATTCTTCTCACCTCAATTGCTTTCTCTCTACTCATAAGGTTGCTGCCCTAGTTCATACCTCTCATCTGAATTATTTTAATAGCTTTCTAATTGTCCTCCTGCTTCAATTCCTTCATTCTTCAATGTATTAAATACAAAATGACCCAGATAATCTTTTTAGGTGTAGGTCTGACAATGTCACTTCCCTCATCAAAAATATTCAAACACTTCCTACTGCCTTTAGCATAAAATATGAACTCACCATGGTATTCAAGACCATCTATTTCCATAGTCCAGTTCCTTTCTACCTTTCCAAACTTCCTGCTGAACTACATCATGTATTCTCAAGTCCAATCAAACTAGATGTAGCACTTCTTCAAACACATCCCACCTGCCATCTCAATACATTCATTAAGATCGTGGCTCATGAATAAAGTGCAGTCCTTCCTCAACACCCTCTTTCTCAGTGTTTAACTTCCTTAAAGCAAGTTCTTCTATTATCTTCTCCATGAAGCTTCTGCAAATTCCCTCAGTTACGAGTAATCTCTCTGTCTCTGTCTCTCTGTGTTTCTCTCTCTGTCTGACTGTATCTCTCTCTCCTTCCCTTTTTCTCCCTCCTCTCTTTCTCTCTCCCCTCTTCCTCCAACTGATCTGTATTTATTTATCTATTCACATTGTGTATCCCCACAATAGTATCTAAACTAATTAAGAGGAGGAACTACTCTTGTTTTGTGTTTTTTTCCCTTCGCATCTCAAGTAGCTATCATTGTATCTAAAACATATGTAAAAGCTTAATAATTTTAGTTGAATTGATTAGAATAAGGAGATATACTTATGGGAGAAAATGAGACTTGTCATTTTCAATATTTGGCATAAACACAGCTTGACAAAGATATAGATGAAAAACTGACAATATTGATTTATTAGAACTCAGCTGCAATTATAATACTTCTCATAATATGAAAAGTCTGATTCCTTCATTAGAGAAAAACTTCTCATTAGGACTCAATAGCTTTCCTAGTTCTATTGTAACATCTCTCCTTCAGGTGGTAAGAATAGCCTGGATATGCAGAGACTTCTGGGACTTAAAGTATTTTTGCCTTTCTCCTAAGGCAAGGAAATATCACAGTCTCCAAATCTCAGAAGTCCATGAATGTCCAGCCCAATTTAAATGTAATTTTATTATGTTTTTACTTAGTTGCTAAGTAATAACTATTGTGTATCTTCTTCATATATTAATATTGCTATAATAAAATCATGGTATTAATATAGTAAAAAGGATAGAAGGTGGTTAATTTTTGAAAATGAAGAGAGAAGTAGTTAACAAAAAGTAATTAACTTTTTAAGGCAAAAGGAAATGTCTTTGCTAAATATGAATATTTAAAATGAATATTTATTTGAGATAATTTATTAACTACCTCATATGTACAGTGTGCTGTGTTAGGTATGATGAGAAGGATTAGAAGAGGGAGATACACAGATAAAGAAGACATGGTCCCTTGTTTCTTAGATAATTAATTATTCATATCTCCCAAATATTTTTGCATATTTCTTGTATTATTTATAACCAGAGGGAAATGACTAGTGATTTGTCAAACATGAAAAGTAAATGGTATTGATGATCTGAAGAACCATATATAATCAAATAACTTTTTAAAATATATTAGTGAGATCTTCCAGATATATTTCATACACTCAGAAGCACATCCTCAATCCAGTGCTTACTTCTTCTAAAATAAACAGTATTAATAAATTCACCTACCAGATTTGCAATGATGTAATGATACCCTTTAACATGTTTTCCAATGGTAATAACCTGTCAAAGAGAAACAAAAATAATCCTTTAATAAATGCTTTTAACACTGTTTTAACTTGTGGTGACTGATATCATCAATTATTAAAAAAACAAACTTTATATATTACATGTCTCCCAATGAAGTTTGCTTACTAATAAAATGGAAAATATTCATGGTAGTAAAGTAAAAATAGTACTAAATTTAGAGTCAATGGAACTGGTTTCAAAGCTCTGTCATTTACTACATTGACACATTGGGCAAGTCATTTTGCATCTTGGGGAATTGCTTTCTTCATTTTCCATCTCTATGGTCTTCTAACGGGAGTTCAAAGTCTAAGTTCCCTTGAGGAAAATATGACAAATTTTCAGGTTCTATATTTGCTGTCTTGTAAATTAGAATATAAAAGTATTATTGTTTGTTTCATTTTCTCTCTGCCTCTACTTTGAACTGCTCCAAGGCTTAATGACATAGAGACTGACGTCTGTATGTACTTTAATGTCACAGGAAAATGGAAGCAATAGAAAAGTTAAGACATTTAAATGAAACTAAGAAATGTCCATACAATTTAGAGACCTCCTTCCTAATCTCTGTCCTTTCTTAAACGTGTAAAATTAATTTGCATAAAATGTCACAAACTAGTTACATCTGAATTTCCAGATTCAGTGTATTTGCCCATGTATTCTTTACTTTCAAGATATTAGACACCTAGGTATGTCTTCAAAAGTGACAAGTTGAATATGTGGGAACAGCTGTGGATACAGAAAAATGAAATTCAGAACTATAAAATTGTCTCAATTCTCAAAAGATTTTTTTGAATATGTTATGGCATAGTTTATACAAATATCACTGTTATGGAATTGAGTTATAACTTTAAAAAAATAACCTCAAAGCTGAACTGATTTTTTTATAAAAATTTGCCCAAGACTTTTATGAACATACCCATACTCCAGTGAAACAAACACTTTTCTGGTGATCCAAATTGTTCACTTGAACTTGGTGGTAATTGTGAGAAGATGTGAAATGAACCACATGCCCTTCTATCGATCTGTTTTACCCTCTGTGTGCTTGCAAGAAATTCATTGTGATTTAATCTATAGTTTTAAGCCCAAAGGTCAAAAGGTTAGATACTAATAACTCATTTTGACATTTTACTTTAACAAAGAAAAGATATATCTTTGATTTAAATGATATATGCAATTTCTAGTGTGGAAACTCACTCCATTAGTGCAGATGAGAACCTATTCATAGCTGATAGTCTCAGAGATTTGTCCATGGTACTGCTGTGTCCACATATCTAACATGTCAGAAACTAGACTTGAATCTCTGTCTTCCTGACTCCAAAGCTATCTGTCTATCCCACCATACAGTCTCTGTGTTTTGCAATCCCCTGTGATGGAGATGAAGCAAGTGTTTTTCTTTCCATTTTGCAGATGAGAAAGCTAAGGCTTGTAAGAGTAAAATGAACTGCCCACTGCCAACAAAGATTCTGTGTATAAAACAAGGCTCAAATTCAGTGTTCTTTATAATTATAGCACGCTAACTGAGATCTAAGCAAATAAGAAAGTAAATGCCTCAGGCACAGTGAAACCTTTTATCTTGATAAACCAAGGGGCAATATTTGAACCAATAAATAGTTCAATGGATTGGGGAAAGTACTGGACTGGATAAGTAGTGTTTCTTAGAGATCATACTATTGACCAGTACTTTGTCAACAAGGGACGACTTGTAGAAGGGGAAATATTTCTTTGTAAATAAGTGGTTTTTAGTTCATCTTAAGAGATAGAGTGTATAATAGTGGCTAACATCTATATGGCACTTTATAGTTTATAAAGATCTTTGTATGTTAACTCATTTGATCCTCACAACAACCTATGAAATAGGTAAAATTCCTATTTTCAGATGAGGGAAATTATTCACAGAGTTATTAAACGACTTATTCTTATTGCGATTCAGTAATTTCAGTTATGTCCAACACTTTAGGACCACATCTGGGGTTTTCTTGGCAAAGATATTGTCTTGGTTTGGCATTTCCTTCTCCAGCTCAGCATAATAGTTAAGTTGTTGAACTTGGGGTCAGTAAGACCTATGTTCAGCTTTAGCTTTGGACAGATGTTGGTTATGTTACCCTGGGCAAGTCACAGAAGCACTCAGTGTGCCAGGAAATACTCTAAGGCTGTAGGTTACAGAAGAAGATGCCAAACTGCATCAGTGGGAGCAGCCACCATTCCTATTTCCTTATGTAAAAGATAGACTGTATGTGTATTTATGTCTTAGTGGTACAAGGATGAATCTACACTGAGAAGACCTGACCATTTCATACTAACAATTACTGACTATGCCTACAAAGTCTTAAGAATCTCAAAAACTGAAATTCCTCCTTCTGAGCAATGAGATAAGATTCAGGGTTAATGAGGACCCTGCATTTTAATGTTTATAAGGAAAATAATATTGAGGTCATGAGAACCAATTTTCATTGACATTTCTTCAGCTTATAAACAATTAGTAACATTATGTTAGCATGAGACATTACATTGGATAAAGATGTCAAGTCTAAATAGATCTAAATTAGGAAGCAAGGATTAGAACAGAAAAGGAACTCAGAAGTAATTTTCCCTCTCCCCAATCCTCATTTTATAAATGAAGAAACTGAGGAATCCAGTGATGATGGCATGTGTCTAAGGCAAGGTAATAAAGTTTGGAGTTCCAGAGCCAAAGTTCAAACCCAAAGGTCTCTGATATTGAATCCAGAACCATTTTTACTTCACCATAATTATTAATTTTCAGTAAGAGGGATTAATATTTGAATTCAGTCTCTGGCATTTAGCAATTATATTACCATGGGCAAATCACTTAATCTCAGTCATACTCAGTTTCTTGGTCTATAAAATAGGGATAATAATAGCATCTACTCACAGAGCTGTTATTAAGATAAAATGAAGAAATGTATGCAAAGCATTTCATGAACTTTAAAGTGTTATGTAAATGAAAATAATAATAATAAGTTCTCTTCCTCACAACCTACACGAATCAGGCAGGCTATTATGTCTTATAAATGAATTGGCAGCAACAATACACCATGCTTTCATAGGAAGAAATTATATTCCTTACATTTCCCCACCTCCAGGGAAATTTTGAACTTCAAAATACATGCTACCATGGAAACCATTTTTGATGAAAAGACTAGTGACAGCCTCCTGTGCTGGGTGGAATCATGAGCACAAGGTTTTAAAGTGTATTCTGAAGGTGAGATCATAGAAATATGTATTAAGGCTCTGCCAAATCCCTATTTTTGATGCATATTACCAAATATTCCAGACTAGATAGGAGTGTGTGGTTGATGTGTGTGTGCAAGTGTGCGCGCGAGCACATGTGTGTGCATGTGTGTGTGTGTGTGTGTGTGCACACGCTTGTATACTAAGGTGATAATGCACAGATCTGTAAAGATATGGGGATTGATCCTTTGTTCAGGGCACTGGAATTTTAAAAGGGTGCTAACAGTACAAAATTCCTTTAAGGGATTAAAACAACAGAAATTAGAATTTAATTAGCAAGAATTATGAGATAAAATGGCAAATTACTAATGGCATTCTGATCTAGGCTTTCGTCAGATTTTTTATGACAGATTATAATTATCTCTTTTGTAATATTAGGATTTTAAAAACATTAAAATCAAACCAAAAAAGTCACTCCCATGACTTTCCAGTGAGTTTCTAGAATTTCATATATTTTTGTAAAGACTCCAGGTTAAAAACAATTTTACCTTAAACTCCAGAGAATAGTAAAGATTGAACAAATTGTAAATCTTCCTGGCATATATATTTGATTTTTTTCTCACAATCATTTTACTTTATTCAGTTATTTGAAATTTAATGAGAGTTCTATTCTGTGTTTCTTAAGGGTGATATTCTGTCTGTTCATTTGTTTTCAGTTGTGTCTGACTCTTCATGATCCCATTTGGGGTTTTGTGACAAAATTACTAGAGTAGTTTACTATTTCCTTCTTCAGTTCATTTCACAAATTACTAACTGAGGCAAACAGGGTTAACTGACATGCCCAAAGTCACACAGCTAATAAGTGCCTGAGGCCACATTTGAACTCGGGTGTTTTTGACTCTAGGTCTGGCACTATCCACTTAGTCACCTAACTATCCTAGGGGATGGTACTGTTATATATCAATTACAACTTCATTAACATTTATGTTTGCAAAATTTTTTTGTGCTTTACAAATCAATGAACCTACTTTTCCTCATAAGACTGAAGAGATTCCAATACTGCAGTCAGGACCTTTCACCTTTCCTTTTAGCAACTTTCTCAATCCCTTATTTCAAACCTACCTTCACACAGATGGTGTTAGGAAATGATTCATGAGTTGATTCATTCAGGATGCTGTATATAGCTCTCCTAACCTTAAAAATTTATCTATCTAAATATCTGTCTATCATTCATTTGTCTAACCATGCATCTATTTCTCTATCATCTCTCTACCTATGCATCTATCATCTGTCTATCTATCTACATGTTAAAATTTGTATTATTTTTGTTTGTTTGTTTTTCATTCATCAGCAATCTCATCAAAGAGAAGAAAAAAGAGCAATTCTCACGTCTAAGCACATACAATTAAAAAAAATCACTTCACTGATAAAGTGTTAACAGGCAAAAGTTTCTTCATCCCTCTCAGGAGACTGGATGATAACATAAACAGGCATAGTTCACATCATGTCACTCCCCCTCTCAGGAGACTGGATGGTAACATAAACAGGCATAGTTCAGATCATGTCACTCCCCCTCTCAGGAGACTGGATGATAACATAAACAGGCATAGTTCAGATCATGTCACTCCCCTAGCTCAAGAAATTTTGGGTAACTAGTGGAACAATGGCAATGAGACATTTATGTATTTATGCACCACAGGCTCCCAGGTCAGATAGGGATGAAAGGCTAACACTGCAAGCACAAGGTAATAGGTTTTCTTGTTACCTATTGTGTGTACACAAAGATAAAAAACCTTTGTAACCATACAGATATAACCTAAGAAAACACAACACTCCTGCCACCTACTTTGTGCTTGGTTCCTACAAATGGCATGAAGTTATTTAGAAAATTTCTTCTTTTAGTGCTCTAAATAGGAAATCCATATCTTCAAACATAACTATATCCCCAGAATCCAAAAAAAAATAACTATGGGACTCTGGGATACCATGAAAAATATAAGGACAGTACAAAATCTTTCATATGTAGATTTGAGTCCTATAAAAACCATGTTCCAAAAACTACCTTCCTTTTGCAGAATGTTTTAAAAGTACCTATCTTTATTGCTTCACATGAGACAGAACTCCCAAGAGGCTGATTTTGGAGACCATAAACTATGGAACCAAAGGAAACGGACCCAGGTGATGAGTAATTGCTAAAGGTGAACATTCTTCCTGAGGTCATGGGGTATGAGGGATAGTGAGAATCACAGTCCCCCTCTGGTATTTAGCACCTCTGTGTTCTTAAGCAAGTTACCGAACCTCCCCTGGCCTTGGCTTCCTTACCCATAAAATGAGTGGAATAGTCTATCGCATTTCTTCTTTTCATAGAACTAGCATTCTACAAACAAAATCTCCTTTTCTGATATAACTTTTCATTTATAGAATCCATAGCTTGCCTGAAACTAGTCATTTGCTTATTGACTATTTTCTTATAATGTGGGCTCCTCGAGAGCAAAATCTGTGTTTTTGTCTTTCTTTGCAACTATAGTGTTTAACACAGTGCCTGATGTATAGGAAAGTCCTTAACAGACTGGCTATGATTTAATTTATATTTCTTTAACTACAGCAGAAAATTTTCATCATCTAGAATTGAATAAATGGCAAGTTTCCATAAAAGATGCCCAAATCTGAGAAATGTTACATAAAGACCAATTATGGGACAAATAAAGGCCAGACATTAAATTTAAATTTCTCATGGGTAAACAGGCCAGGTAATTCATAAAAAAGCTCATACTATAGTGGGTTCTAGTTAATAGTCAAAACCATCAAGCTGCTGGGTCAGCATTATCTAAGAGCAGTGTTACTGCCAACTGATGCCATGGATAATTTAAATGATGGTTTATGCTGTGTCACACTGAAGCCATAAAGCAAAAAACTGCTGTTCACGCAAGACTCCCCCCAATGCTTGTTGTAGCTGCTGACTTTGCACCAGAATTCTATACCTGAGGGTCATAGATGAAAAAAAAAATGGAGCATCACTTACTTGGTCTACAATGTCGTTGACTTTGTCACGCTCACAGTCGAGAATTACGCGCCTTTCCTTTTTTACCTCTAGATCTTGAAACAGCGACCGGTAGGTTTCATCTTTCCTGTCATTGTTAATATTTCCTACATTGATAGCAGTCACTTGCCATTTCTTCTCAGCAGCAGAATCCAGGACAGCTTGCAATGTTGATAAGCCTGGGAAGGCCAAATTTAAGAAATAAAATTTTAAAAGACCATTAAATAATTTCGATAGCTCAGAATGGTATTATGAAACTTGTAATTATTATGCCTCTAACAGGCTTGTTATATAACTAGATGATAACCCTTCTTCCTCTCTCCCCACCCCCTTAAAAAGCTTCAGCTAACATCTTTGATAGCATCTGATTATTTCAGAACCACATCTGTGAACTAAAGTGCTTAGATGGCACACTATTAAGCAAAGGGGCCATTCTTTGACAGAAAAGGCATATTCATTCTTCAGAGGCAGATGTCTGCTTTATAATATTACTGAACTGTGAGTGCCTTTATTACCTCATATTTCTGAAATCAAAAGCCCAAATCACCTGTTTCTTTTCTCACTGCTTGAATTGAACCTCATGTCTTTTCTACTTTGTTTCTAATGCCCCAACACTACTATCTTAGAAACAAGCAAGTTATTGGCAAGATGAAAGCCTATTCAATTGTAAGAGTAAAGATGGTATTTACCCCATGGAAGTTGCTTTATTAAATTCTATTGTATTCAACTCAGCAATTTCAAGAAAGCCTTTTATCATACCACATAAGAGTTTCACATCATTGGACTTGATTCCAATAAGGAAACTATGGTGCATAAGTAACACCTTCATCTTCAAGAGGCAAATCACTTCTTTTAGTTCACTAAAGTAGCATTTAGTATTCTGAAGAGTACCATTTAGCAGAAACAAACATTTCCCAAGAAGCATTTTAATCCCTAACATAAATTTACTGTCAACCCATTGTACTTTCATATTAGATACTTTCAAAGTATGTTACTAGGATTTTAATTGTTCATTTGTTCAATCAGCATATGATACGTTCCAGGGAGCAGAATATTAAAAAATATACAGATTAAAGAAGTTCCTGCTCTTGAGAAACTCACATTCTACTTTGAGAAATAATATAGCTACAGATATATCAATACAAAATATTTACAAGGAAAATACACTGTAATTTGAGTAGGAAGGGCATTAAGGACAATAGTGGTCAGGAAAGACCACAGGCAGGAAGGGGCACGAGTTTGACTTTGAAAAAAGTGCTAGAGATGTAAAAGGTAGCAATGAGAAATAAAAAAGAAGAGCCAGAATTATTGTTGGGGGAATAGCATGTGCAAAGAAAGGACATTTTAGTTGTCTATGGAGAACAATGCATGGGCTGGATTGGCTGAAGAGAAGAGAACACAAGGTGGAGTTAGGTAAAGCTTGCCTGGATAGCTAGGTTGGAGTCAGAGTTTGAAGAACTCTAAATGACAAAAGAGTAGTTGGTATTGATGGGAGTCTTTCAAAGCTTCTTGAACTAGGGGAGTGACATGATCTGAACTGTGCCTCTTATTTATGAGTGACTATTCATATACTTGAATATAGCTACTAAGCTTTCCCTCTGTCTTCACTGCTACACAGGTCACTTGGAGAGAGGGAAGGAGAAAAAGATGGGAGGGAGAGGAAGAAGTGTGGTAGGGAAAAAGAGAGAGGGAAACAGAAGGATACGGGAGGAGGAGAGAGATAGAGGGAGAGAGAGACAGAGAGACAGACAAAGAGAGAGAAAGCACACAATTTGGTCTTTGACATTATATTTTACTACATTTAGCAACAGAACAAACTGTCTTTAGCATCCAAAAATGTGACTATTCTGTGAAAAGCCTTCCATGACAACACAGTATCATAGTCCAGTTACACATTGATATGTAGAGTTTGTCTAATTATTCCCATCTTCAGAAAGAACAGAATTGAAACTATCTCCAAATGAACATTGTTACTTTTGCTATTGGTATTTCTGTGAATTTTAGACCTCATTCAGTGGAATCACATATGCATGCATGCATGCATGGATACATGTAAATAATGTGTGTGCATATGTGCACATACATGTATGCATATATACATACATCTATATCTCTATATTTGTGACATTTAATCCCATGCCAGATTCCAGGGTAATCTATTCAGCACTTCAGAAGTTATTTACACACTGTGCAAAATAAAATTCAACATTTCAAGATGGAGAATAAATCCTCTATTGGACCTCAGTTGTAGAGATGGTAGTAAATTATAGCATATAAGGTTTATTTTTATAATTCTTTGGTCTTTTAGGACCACTAGAAATTAAAGAGTGCACATATAGTGCCTGGGTTTGTTTTGGCAGGTTTGATGAATAGAAGGATATGTAGAATGATTGTGTGCATGTGTGTGGGAGTATGTGTATGTGTGTGTATGTATGAGTGCATTCATGCACATATATTTGTATGAGTGCATGTGTATTTGTGTCTAATGGTAGCCATCTCTAGGGAAGAGGGTAGGGAGGGAAGAAAAAAAGGACAAAAAGTAACATGATAACTTTATTATTCATTTAAAAGGAATAGTAAGTTGTACTTACTATATTTGAAATTTCATGTCCAGTCATTTTTTTTATTCTACTGCATTATAGAATTGTTTGATTTCACAAATAAAAACAAAATAAATTTAAAAAAATAAATGTGTGTATACAAACAAAATTCAAATTTGGTCAGAATCAGCCAACTCCTTCCAAACTTTTATGGAGCAAATGAAAAATATAGAAGCTGATTTAAAATGGAGATCCCATTTGATTTATTTAAAAATCTTTTGGAAAAAGAGAGGAAAAACCTCATGATAGAACATTCTCAACACCTCATAAATTTCATAACTTCACTATGTATAAATGCAATCTTCTATGTTACAATATAAGCTCATTTCCTTTCTGTTCAGCTTCACTGAAGGAGGAAATAAGTTAGTCATCGTGATTACTATAGCAACTATTCCTATACTTAATATAGATAGGTCTTCACTTCAGCAGATTATAAAGACTAAATCCCTTTATCCCTTTCTTTATATATGCATTTCTGAAATCATAAGCATTTTGTGTTATTCCCTTGATGCCCTCTGAAATACTAAGATTGTTCTGTGATCATCATTTTAAGCATTAATTTTGATGATGCATATCACAACCCATCCCTACTTGCCCATCCTGTGCAACTCTTGCTGATGTCCTCCGATAAGTTCACAACAAGGGGGCCAACTCATTAAGATTATGGTTTATGGTTTTCCACACTTTATCTCCATAGAGCAGAGGATCTGTCTACTGTTTACCTCTCTATTTCTTGCTAGGGTGATGTGATTAGTTAATTTCTTTTGGGTTTCATACATTTCTTTGATGACATCTCATTCTGGTTCTCCCTTATGATTCCTTATTTGACATGCTCACATCTACTTATATGCCTACTTACACTGACCATATGCTTCAACTCCTTTCAGGATGATGATTATTCCCAGTAGAATGTTAGAGTGTCAAGATTCATGTCCTTAAAGTAGTAACAGTAGCACAATGGGAATTGCCATATACCATCTACAGGTTATATCTACATCTACTAAACAGACACCTTCTTTGAAATAATAACTGGTGTGGGAAATGTGGATTACAATTAAAGATAACATGTCTATACTTTTTTTAGACCTATCTGAAAGATTACTGAAAGGTTCAAATAACGATGTTATTTGTAATTATGTAAATTCAATGCTATCATCTGACAAGCACTACTAGGAAATTCAAGCATGGAGGGCAATTTGTAAATGGCTTTCATCAAGTGATAATTCTCAATCTGCTCCTTGGCAGTTCTCTCTATCAATGAAAATGTAAATTATGCTTTAAAAAAACAGAATCTATTAGAGAAAGTGGCATTCTTTCAAACTAATTAATTCCACACACCAAAAGTCACTAATGGTCAATGCTGGATCTCTGTGACTTAAATCTGACATTATTAAAGTGTGTAATTGGTAACTAGAAAAGCTAACAAAATTACCATTTAATACAGAGCAAAATCTCTACTAGAGTGATTCATTTTTAGACTTCATTGATTTAATTTAATGATAAGTCAATGCTAATGTTATTAAATCTATATATAGGGCAGTAGTAACTGATCCATAAATAGGTAGACTACCTACCGTCCTTTATTATGGGAGATGATGCTACTGATTCACCATCAGAGGAACAAGGAGGGATCTCCTCCTCTCTCCCATCCCTAAGAGTGGTGATAGATTTATACTTAGTCACTCAGAATTTTCTATTCTGCCCTTACAATCCTTATAATCCCTGCTATTCACTTTACAAGAGAGATGGCTAGATTTAAGATTATAGTTTGGGGCCAGAAAATATCAGCAAAGCTAACTTTCAATGATATTCAAACCTGCACCTCTAACTTTTCTAATCTGGAAAATAAGATGATTCTAATAGATTGTCTACAAGGTTCTAGCTCCTTGCTCTAGGTATATAATCCTATTATCCTATGATTGTGTGACCAACTGAAAACTCTGAAATTACAAAAAACCCAGCATAAAAAGCAAGTGCTAGCCTCTTATACACAGGCAGAAAATCAGCACATCCATTTCATTCAGAATGCAAACCTCTGTAGGACTAGGTCACAGCTCTAAGAGAGAGGTTTCAAACACAAATGAAAATGGTGACCACTGAATGATAAATATGGATCCCTATTGCCTGCATATTAACTTAGCAAACCACATATTAACATTATCTACAGTCTATTATTTTTTTAAATTTTATTTTGTTAAATATTTCCCAATTACATTTTAATATATATCTGGCCATATTTAGTCAGTGGTAGGCCCATATGTGATACCTCTGGAACCTTAGAAGTTATCATATCCAATTGTTTCATTTCACAAACAGGAAAACAAAGTCAAAGTGAGGTCAGATGGTTGACCCAACATCACACAGCTGGTATGTGTCTAAGCAGAATTCAATGCCAGGCCTTCATTACTCTAAGTTTAATAATCTCTCCACTTCGGGAGAATTGCTCTCAAAGTTTATCATTATATGGGCTCTTGACCAAGCTTCAAATATGGTACACAAGGTAAAGCGTGATCTATTTTGAGTCAGAGGACCTTGACTTTAATGGTAACTTTGCATCTTACTGTTTGTATGATGTCCTTGGGACTGTTCCGTCTTGTATAAAATTAGAGAATCAGAATGGAAGACCTTAAATGTCCTTTATGCTCTTTTATTACTAAAATCACAATTTTAGATCCTCAGGAAAAATTTATCGCCTACTAGTATTTATATACCTTAAGAACAGATGTACAACCAATAAGGATAACATTAAATGTCTACCGTGGTTGAAATGACTATCCCATCTTGATGCAAAGATATTTAATGGACCAGATACCGAATTATTATTGCTAAAACCTTTGAAGTGAATTCCTGCAATAAAATAATTTCATGCAAAAATTATACAAGCAGAATTGTAACTCAAGCAAGAAGACCAAGGCTTAGTCCCAGAGTCATGAAATTGTGAAATACTGACTTTGCTCCTTTAGCAAGGTAAAATAACTGAGCCTAACACATAGTTACCTACACAGTATATATCATTAATAGTATTCTTTTCTTATTTAGAAACTATATTGACCTGGCAAATTCCATTTGGTCCAAATTTGTTATTTTTATGAGCCTGTGAGGCCCCCTGGAGCAGAAAATCTCTGCACACCAGCAACTTTTGGGGATTTATTAATCTTAAAGAGTTTTCTGGCTCATTATCATTGAGTGATTTTGTCATGGTTACATAGCAATCATGTATAGTACATTTCAGAAAATAAGACTTGCATGAAGGTCTTTCTCACTTCAAAGTCAATCCCTGTTCTCAAGGAATGCACATTCTAATCACTATATTTTGTAAATCCAGAATGAGAGGGAACTACATGGAAAATTAGTTTAGGAGAAATATTTTAGTTTTGCCCTTGTTTGTAATAAATTACAGGATTAATATATTTTCAAAATTTATATAATTTAATGGATAAAATGTAAGCTGCTTCAGTACAATAACTATCACTTCCTTCCTTCCTTCCTTCCTTCCTTCCTTCCTTCCTTCCTTCCTTCCTTCCTTCCTTCCTTCCTCCTTCCTTCCTTCCTTTCTTCCTTCCTTCCTTCCTTCCTTCCTTCCTTCCTTCCTTCCTTCCTTCCTTCCTTCCTTCCTTCCTTCCTTCCTTCCCCCTTCCTTCTCTCTCTCTGTCTATCTGTCTGTCTGTCCCTCTCTCTTCCCAGCACATAACTCCGAGCACATAGCAGGCACTTAATTAGTGTTTGTTGAATCATAGCTCTGTAATGGATCATTTAGGAAAACTTATATTTTTGGGGAGGGGGTGGTGCAACCTTAAGGTTTCGGGCTGACATCAAGGAGCAAAACAATATGCCCTTGGTGTCATTGTCGGAGACAATGTGACTGAAAGAGGATAACTATTGCTATGCTGTATTTGACCTTCATGTTTAAAACAGGTGCTGAAAACAATACAAAAGGAGCTTTCTCAGCCGAAATGTGACCGAAAGGAGAAGGAAGCAAAGAAACAGAAAAAACAAAAAACCATGAGTTTTAAGAGAGAAATAATTCATTGTGTAGAGGAGGTGAGTGAGGGTCCTTATAGACGTACTTCTGAGAAAGCTTTAAGAGACAAAATCCACCATCATAATGCTCAAATCAAAATTTATCAAAAGATACTTGACAATGTCTTTAGATTAAGTGAAAGGTTTTTAATAGCTCCTACTACAGGATTAGTTTCAGTGTCCTTCTATTACCAGATATACTTGAGCTCAATTGTATTTGCAGATTTAAATGGTTTTAAACCTTACCACTTAAAACTTTAGAATTTCCAAAAGAGAAAGTACCAATCTATATTAATAAAGGAAGGCTCTAATTAAAAGTTCCCAACATGAATTTTAAGAAGAATGAGTAATGTAAGAAATATCACAAATCTCTCCATTTGTGAACTCATCAGTCTGAGTTCAACTTCAGTGAAGAGTTCTAGTTGCCAATACCTTCCACACTTTCCGACACAGTGAGGATTTCCAGGCTGCAGTGAGGACAAAGGAGTTGTCAAAAAACCAAAAAGCAAGACTCAGAGGGAGATGAAGGGTGGAACTGTCAGCAAATGTAAGCTATATAAATACTAGCCTCACATTTCGTAAGGTGACTTTCAGAATAATTCATCACATTGTAATCAACATTTGGTTTAAATCCTTCCATATATTATTACATCCCATGAGAAAAATACTATCTCTTCCCAAAGTACAATAAGAAATTTGTTGACACAAACACTTTCTTTGAGCAAATGTATTGGTTGTTCCGTGGAATGTTATTTCCAGGTCCAGAAGGATATCAAAGGATCCTATATGATCTTTTAACTAAACAGTTCTGCCTCAGAGGAGCCTGGCTCATGTGAGCCAACTCATCAATAGAAAATTGAGTGGAATCTACCATCTTTCCTGCTCTTTCTAGATGACCAGATGTCCTATGTTATGGCAAAAACAGTTTCCAATTTTCATTTGGAATTGTTTTCATTCCAGAACCCTAATCAAAAAAGGAAGCCAGCTAGAGTGCAGTTCACCTTTTGTAAAAACCTGTTTGGCTCATCTAACATGGAGATTTGAGTTGGCTTCTATCAAAACTAAAATTCACTGAAAAGGACAGAAGGAGCAAAGGGAAGAGTATTCCCAAATTGTTCAACTTGCACAAATGCAATGATTTCTTGTTGCACTCAACTCACATTTTCATTAGAATTCTTTCCTCAAAAATAGCATAAATAAATAGAAACTGTGTGTGTGTGTGTGTGCGTGTAGCCCTCAGGAAAAACTAAGATCAAAAACCACCTCTCATATTTATTGCATTATGACACTGTGATTAGGTCAATTAAACTCTCTCGGCTCCAGACAATTTGATAAAACTATAAGCTCCCAAGCATATAAAGCTTCTTCATTAGGAGTTCCTTGTGTCAATAAATCACAAGTATGTTCTAAATATATATATATATATATTTGGGTCCATTCCCCAATTTTTAGAATTATAGGGACCCCAATATATTCAGGAACACCAGGGAAAAGAGACAGAGATTGGGGGGAGGAGGGAGGTAGGTATAGAGGTCGATATGTGCATGTAGTGCATGCATATGTGTGTATGTATATGTGCATGCATGTATAAATTAGAGATAAAATAAATTAGAAGTAAAGAAAGAAATATTAGACTTAAATTAATCAGAGATAAATAGACATATATCATATGGATAGGTAGCTATAGATGAGAAAGGAGGGATAGAAAAATAGAAAGAGAGAGGGGTAAAGATAGAAAGAGAGAGAGATACAGAGAGAGGCATGCACAAACATTTACCTCTATGAATCCGTATACATACATACATACATACAGGTATCTCTATAACTAAATAATATAAGCAGATATATATGCATCTATCTACAAATATGCATATATATGCATGCTAAGGAGAATGACTTCATAAATATAGTGTGCTCCCTAATGTGGAAATTCCCTCCACTGATGCAGTTCAGCAACTCTTTTGGCAGTGATAGTCTTCTAGATTCCCTTAGGAATTAACTTACTGAGAGGTAAGGCCATTCGCCAAAGTCACAGAGTTATTATATGCCTGAGAAAAGACTTGAACTCTGGACTTCCTGATACTCAGGTCAACACACTATCCACTATGTCATGTTTCCTCTCTAAGACATTCTTAGATAGACTCTTACATGGACACTTATACACAAATTGCATATACACATGTATATGCATATACATCCATATGTTTCATACATTTTGCATATTTGAATTTTATGCAAACCTCTCAGAAGCTTCCATCATCTTATTTATTATGTAAAGTAATTCTTGGCTGTTGCTATATAATATTAAATGTTCAACTATTTGATTTGCAACACTTGGCAATATTCCAAGTATTTATAGGTTTGGTATTTTGGGCAAAATATCTGATTGACCCCGTGCATTTTTCACTTAATATAAAAATGATTCACCATTTTATAGAAAGTTATACTAATAAACTTAAATCCACAGATTTACTATTAGGATTCCGCCTCAAAGCTATGGAATGGTGTATTGCCAAAGTAATATTCACAGCACCAATGGTGACTATGAATATGCCGGTGTAGTTCTGAATCACAAAGTATAACAGCCTCTCCATATAGAAAACAGAAGAAAAATTTTCATTCAGACACCAGAAAAGCAAATCCCAACACCAGAAAGTCAACTCCATCATAATAACCAAGAAGTCAATACAATTTAGCAGTGCAGGGGACAACACCATTCCCAAGCCTTCTCCCCACCCCCTTCTGGGATCTTCCCACAAGCCAATAGTCACCATCCTGACTGTCTGCCAGTCTGTGTCCTCTCTCTCCTTCTGCTCTAACTGCTCTCACTAACCTCCTCCCACTCTCCTCTTCCTTTCCTATTCACAGCTGTTCAGAAAGCTCCTCCCAACACATGCAACTTAGACTTCCATGTGATTTAAACAGGTCACATGGTCCTATTAATGGAAAGATCTTTGAATTAATCAAAAATACTTTAACAATGTAAACGGATATAAAATTAAAATAATAATTTCACATGTTATTTATCCTTTGTTCCAGAACTATTCAAATTAATATATAACATTGAGGTTCCATGACTCAGAAATATCACCATAAGTACAGGTAAGCTGTACTCACCCTAATCCAACAAAATGGTTGGCCACTTACCTCTATCACTGTCATAAAGGTATGCAAATTTGTCCCACTGGTAGTATTCAATCAAGCTGAGAAGAGCTCCTTTGAGGTCAGGTCTCATCTGAATGACAAATGGATGCGTTCCATCTGTTGGGAAGCTGGGAGTGATAAAGGAGACGTGAAGAGTTCCACAAAAGGATGTAATGGTATTTACAGACTTCTTGTCATAAAATCCAAAAATAGCATAGACTCCTCTTGAAAACTGGGAGCAGACTAGGAGAGAAAAAGAAACACAGAGAGAGAGACTGAATCATTAAAGGGATACACATTGATTCATTTGAAATCTAATGCTCAGCAACATGTGATGGCAAATACCTATAATTGCTCCTACTGGGATATTGAGATTAGAGGATTACCTGAGCTCAAAGTTCTGAGCACCAGGATGGATAAAGTTGATTGGATGTTTTTACAAAGTCCACAATAAAATGGAAAATCCCTAGGGAGTGGGGGACCACCAGGTTCTGTGCTGAGCAGCAGTGGGATTGGGCCAATGGATCAATTTAGCAATGGTAAAACAGAGTAATCCAATGTCCAAATATTAAAAAAATAGAAAGTCCTTCTCTGACCCCAAATCTTTAATGCTGATTGCAAGTTATATATAATAGACATTCTCACTTTCTTGTAGAATCCTCTTTTTTTTGTAGTTCTACTGAATAAAAGAAAATGCTCATTTTATTTGATATTCTTAATTAAATAGAATGTTCATATAAATATATATCTGAAATGCATATTCCCTTAAAAACTTCATCAATCAAATAATATTTTCTTTATTAGTATTTCGAGCATTCTGCTAGATGGAACAATGGAACAAAGATTAGTATGGAACCCAAACCTGAATTTCATTAGTAAGGGGAACTCTCAGATGAGGAATCTCCTTCTCTCCATGCAGTTCTTTAACTTCTCTGAAACTTATATTCTTAGAAAGTGGCCTACTATACTGACATGTTTAGTGAATTCCCATAGGTAACACAGTGAGTTTGTGTCAGAGGAGGTCTTGAACTCATGTCTTTCTGGCTCCAATGCTAGCTGATTTATCTACTACACCATGCTCCTAACATATGGTCCTTATTTCCAAGGAGCATATAGTTTAATTGAGGAGGAATGAAACAAGAACATAAATCGACAATCACGGTGAAATGGTATCATACTGAATATAAGTAAAGCAAAAAAAAAATCAGTGAAGGAAAGGGTTAATAGAGGTTAGAGAAATATACACAAGGGAAGCTTCTTAGAGGAGAGAGTGTTGGGGTGTGGTCCTAAAAGATGATGAGAATTTGGAAATTTGGAGAGGAGGGGGTTATGCCAATTGATTATTAAGCTAATAGAAAAAATTATAAAAATGAATATAATATTTCTCCATTCATCCAGTTGTCTGATTTCTAGTAACTTTGCCCAATCAGAGAACAAAGCAATAAACCCTGAGGAAAATGACAAAACTTCTAGTTGTTTGGAAGAGGGCTGTCACAAACTCCAGGCAGGTAAATTGGATGGCTAATGCAGAAACTTTGGTAGTCATGAGAAATGTCAGTTAACTGCAAGGAATGAGATGGAAGAAATGCCTACTAGCAGTTAAGGACTACTTAATGTAAAAAACAAGGACCTTGAGTGCTTTAACATGTTCTAGAAGTTTCTTTGTAACATTCCATCATTAATACTGAAACTATGGATATTTTGTCCTCAAAAAAATCCATTGTTTCATATCCCTAGTTTGATAAAGTGCTGAGACATTAAATATACTTCAAAGATTTTCATCAGAACAGGTCAAATAAAATGTAAAAGGTCTATGTTTTAATAATTTGTAAATGTCATTTATGCAGAACACTTCTCTCACTATACTCCCATGATGGCAGATAATTAAAATATTACTACAGTATTAGCTATATTTTTACTCTGTAATCGTCAACAAGTTTCCCAATTTGTATACAGCTATTTTTTTAAAAATATTTTAAATAAGGAGAAATTAAGTATTACCATCTTCCCATTTTGATAAAAATGAATGAATAAAAGAGAAAAACAAATATATCAATGAATGAATGGAAGCTTTTACAAAGAAATACGAATGTCATAGCCCAATCACACAGCTAAGAAGCACTGAAATCAAGATGAGAATTCAGTGCTTAGTGTGTTAATCTTCTCTCTGGGTGCCACAGACTCTCAAAATTTCCACTCTTGCAAATATGTATGACAGAACTAGCAATGGTATCACATGATTCAGAACCTTTAAAATCCAGATAGGAACATTATCTCTCAAAAGCTACAAGATAATATCTACTAATATAAAAAAATTGCAAGCCAATCAATGAGATCAAAAGTAACACAAGCTACCAAGATAATTTCTCCAAGCTGTGATATCAAATACCGCTTTGTTTTGGAGCTGATCAAAAGAGACAGTGTGTATGCAGTGCTTTGCAGACTTGAAAGGGTCGTATTAAAGCTGCTATTTTATTTTTATCAAGAGTCAGTGTGCCATGGTAGATAATCATTCTTGGAGAAAGAGCTAAGCTCAAGCCCTGCCTCATACTTTAGTTATGTGACCCTATGTATGTCATTTAACCTTTTAATGCCTCTGTGAGTCACCTGTGAGTAGGGAGACAGGAAAGACCTCTTAAAGAATGGAACATTTGAGCTGCCTTACATGGAACCAAGGTGTGGAGGGAAATCATTTCAGGCAAAGGGGACATCTAATGAAAAGTTAGGGAGATGGGAGACAGATCATTTGGGTGAAGAACAACCACTAGACCGATATGACTGTAGGTAGAAAGAATAAAGTGAAATGCTGGCAAGGTCTAAAAAGGCTACGTTGTAAAGAACTTTCAGTGACAAAAACAACTTTATATTTGATACTATAAGTCATAGGGGATCATTGTAGTTTATTGAGAAGGTGGGGAGGGAAGGGGGAGATCAAATACATGTTTGGTAAAAATCACTTTAGAACCTAGAGGGAAGATGGATAAGAGTAGGGAGAAGTGTCAGGAAGACTAATTAAATTACTCAAATAATCCAGGTGTGAAGTGATGAATGTCTGTACCATGGTGTGTGTGTTGGTGTTTGTCCTTCATTACCGAAAGAAGACCATCCCATCAGAGAAATGATGACATGACTTGCGCTTGACTTTGTTTTGAGTGAGGGAGGGCTGTGCAAGTCGCTAGTTGTTTGGAAGAGGGTTGTCACAAATTCCAGGCAGGGGAATTGGATTGCTAATGCAGAAACTTTGATAGTCACTTCTCCTCCAGAGTCATCTGAATGCAGTGACCAGATATTCATCAGGACGATTGGAGATGATGCAGGATGAGGCAATTGGGGTTAAGTGACTTGCCCAAGGTCATACAGCTAGTGAGTGTCAAGTGTCTGAGGTGAGATTTGAACTCAGGTCCTCCTGACTCCTGCACTGGTGCTCTATCCACTGTTCCACCTAGTCTGTACCATGGTGGTATTTGTGTGACTAGACATAAGGGGGCAAGTAGGAGAGCTATCATGGACAAAAGGTTCAAGATTTGTCAGCTGATAAGGTATGTAAAATGAGTGAGAGGGAAGAGTATCTTAATTGAACTTTTACTGTATCTTATTGAAATGATAGTTCCCCAAGACTTAATGTCACCAAGATACATCTGAAGTGACACATGTGTAAATATATATTCATGTATGTATATACGTACATATATATGTTTGTACCATCAGGATTTTCCTGTATTTAAAGAAATCACCAGTCTTGAAGACACTCCCTGAAATATGGATTGATAGGCAGTTAGGCAGACAGAGAGATTAGCCTTTGATTAGGTAAACCTGTGATTCCATCAAAATATGGGAGAATCTTGATAACATATACATACCCATATGTGTGTGTGTATACATATAAACCCAAAGGCATACACATATGTGAATTTATGCATTTTTAGAGTCAAGGTGAGTTTCTTGCTACTTAATCAATACCTGTATTATTTACTGACCCTATTGTCATATACATATAATATACATGTTGAAAATATTGAGAATATTTATTCTTAATAAAGATGAAAAATCACTAATTACCTGTGTGATGCTGAGCAAGACAATCACTGAGTGACCCAGTAAACTTTACATGTTGCAATAGAGCAATTGTTGGTCTGTGTTTATTAAGAGAGTTTCTACATAAGTATTTTCTTATATTTGATGAAATCCCAAAGTCTTTAGGCTCATCTGAGAGTATAATAAGTGCACACACACACACACACACATACACACACACACGATAATTCCTTGTGATCTATCATTTAAGCAATTTGTAGATGATTTATTACCACTGCGTGATTTGGAAGTAACATTTAATGCACTTGGCGATGGTATTTGTCATTCATATAAATGAAACAATCCTACCCCTCCAAGATAAGGCCTGAAGTGGGATCTCATTATGTATATATTTTATAATACTCTGAAACTAGCAATTTCATTCCAGGAGACAAGATGGCAGACTAGAAAGACACATTTATGCAGAGTCCTCTCCAGAGCCCACAAAACACCTGTAGAGAGGGACTCTCAACAAATTTTGGAGCAGCAGAAGTGGAGAACAACAGAGTGGAGGAGATTTCCAGCCCACATTGACCTGAAAGGCCCACGAAAACGTCGGTTGCACCAGATGCAGAGCCGAGTGTGGAGCCCAGAACAGCCTTGGCCGAGCAGCACTGCATGATCAAACTCTGGGAGGAGGACACTTCAGGGGTGGAATTTCCAGTCACAGCAATGGGGACTCAGATCCCTTGGCCTACAGGCACCAAAGGTCAGTGAGAGGGTTTTACCAGCTGGCCAGGAAGAGAGAAGGGCGTTCCCATAGCTCCGGCAGCAGGCAGTGGCCACAGACCCTGCACAGCAACCCATATGGAAGCTCCATTGTTGGAGCATAAAAGCCCCTGGAGCATTGAAGAACTGAGTCTTACCTCAGCCCTGGGTGGAGACTCTGGCCAAGCAGCTGGTCTTTGTCTCCAAATGAATGGTGGCCCTGCCCATCCAGCTTATCTGAAAAATAGCCCCCAGTGTAACTTGGGAACTGGAGGCCAAGTGGCTATGGAGAGGTATCTGCCAAGATTCTAGGCACAAAAATCCCTCTCTACATCCAGACCAGTACACATTTTATTGTGCCACCTTGGAGGAACTGAGATCTCACAGATTCCCAAAGTATATCCTACTCTTGAGAAAGGATCCAAAAGTCAAGTAACTGGTTGGGAAAATGCCCAAAAAAGGGAAAAAAATAAGACCATAGAAGGCTACTTTCTTGGTGAACAGATATTTCCTTCCATCCTTTCAGATGAGGAAGAACAATGCTTACCATCAGGGAAAGACATAGAAGTCAAGGCTTCTGTGTCCCAAACATCCAAAATAAATATTCAATGGTCTCAGGTCATGGAAGAGCTCAAAAAGGATTTTGAAAATCAACTTAGAGAGATGGAGGAAAAACTGGGGAGAGAAATGAGAGAGGTGCAAGAAAAGCATGAAAAGTGAGCCAACACCCTACTAAAGGAGACCCCAAAAAATGCTGAAGAAAATAACACTTTGAAAAATAGGCTTACTCAATTGGCAAAAGAGGTTCAAAAAGGCAGTGAGGAGAAGAATGCTTTCAAAAGCAGAATTAGCCAAATGGAAAAAGAGGTTCAAAAGCTCACTGAAGAAAATAGCTCTCCCAAAATTAGAATGGAACAGATGGAGGCTAATGGCTTTATGAGAAACCAAGAAATCACCAAACAAAACCAAAAGAATGAAAAAATGGAAGACAATGTGAAATATCTCATGGGAAAAACAACTGATCTGGAAAATAGACCCAGGAGAGACAATTTAAAAATTATGGGACTACCTGAAAGCTATCATCAAAAAAAGAACCTAGACATCATCTTTCAAGAAATTATCAAGGAAAACTGCCCTGATATTCTAGAACCAGAGGGCAAAATAAATATTGAAAGAATCCACCGATCACCTCCTGAAAGAGATCCAAAAAGAGAAACTGCTAGGAACATTGTGGCCAAATTCCAGAGTTCTCAGGTCAAGGAGAAAATATTGCAAGCAGCTAGAAAGAAACAATTCAAGTATTTTGGAAATACAATCAGGACAACACAAGATCTAGCAGCTTCTACATTAAGGGATCAAAGGGCATGGAATATGATATTCCACAAGTCAAAGGAACTAGGACTACAGCCAAGGATCACCTACCCAGCAAAACTGAATATAATATTTCAGGGACAAAAATGGTCTTTCAATGAAACGAGGACTTTCAATCATTCTTGATGAAAAGACCAGAGCTGAAAAGAAAATTTGACTTTCAAACACAAGAATCAAGAGAAGCATGAAAAGGTAAAGAGCAAAGAGAAGTCAAAAGGGACTTACTAAAGTTGAACTGTTTACATTTCTACATGGAAAGATAATATCTGTAACTCTTGAAACTTTTTAGTACCTTGGTAGTTGGTGGGATTACACACACACACACACACAGACACACACACACAGATAGAGAGCACAGAGTGAATTGAAGAGGATGGGATCAGATCTTTGAAAAAGTGAAATAAAGCATTGAGAGAGAAATATATTGGGAGGAGAAAGGGATAAATGCAATGGGGCAAATTATCTCTCATAAAAGAGGCAAGAAAAAGACTTTTCAGTGGAGGGATAAAGTGGGGAGGTGAGAGAAAAACATGAAGCTTACTCTCATCACATTCGACTAAAGGAAGGAATAAAATGCACTCTCATTTTGGTATGAAAACCTATCTTATAACACAGGAAAGTTCAGGAGAAGGGGATAAGCAGGGTGGGGGGAATGATGGAAGGGGAGCCAGTGGGAAGAGGGAGCAATTTGAAGTCACCACTGTTGGGGAGGGACAGGATCAAAAGAGAGAATAGAAGCAATGGGGGGCAGGATAGGATGGAGGGAAATATAGTTAGTCTTACACAACACGACTGTTATCGAAGTCATTTGCAAAACTACACAGATATGGCCTATATTGAATTGCCTGCCTTCCCAAAGGGAATGGGTGGGGAGGGAGGAATGAAGAGAAGTTGGAACTCAAAGTTTTAGGAACAGCTGTTGAGTATTGTTCTCACTACTAGGAAATGAGAAATACAGGAAATGGGGAATAGAAACTTATCTGGCCCTACAGGACAAAAGAGAAGATGGGGACAAGGGAAGGAAGAGATGTTAGAAGAGAGGGCAGATTGGAGATAGGGGCAATTAGAGTGCTCGGCATTTTGGGGTGGGGGAAGGGGAGAAATTTGGAGAAAATTTGGAACTCAAAATTTGGGAAAATGAATGTTAAAAGTTAAATAAATAAATTTAATTTAAAAAACAAATAAATTCTCCATTCCAATCAAAAAAAAAGAAAGAAAAGAAAAGAAAAAGAAACTAGCAATTTCACTTGTCACAGACAAGGAGGGCTCTGACGTATACTTCTCTGTAGATCTGCTTCCTTTCATTTTTCTCTACAGTCTCCTGATCTCATCTAGACATTCTATAGAAGTGGCAGGCAATTTGTTTTATTACAGGTATCTTTTCTTCCTCACATCATAAGCCAAATAGCTTATGCAGTACACATCTTGATAAAGTATGCCACTCTTTTTTCAGATATACCAAACTTGCCCTGCTTTTAATATTCTGTCACAGTCCAGCTTCTCTTACCATCCTGATGGCAATGTTTTTTTGGTACAATTTTTTGCCGCTTAGTCAGGCCTTAGTGAATCCAAGTGGATAGCAGTACTTTTGAAATAGTCACAGCTATCATTTCTGTTTTCATATTGGTCTTTTCTCACAGTGGTTTACATTAGTGTACTCCTGGGGCTTGCCCCAGCTAAAAGTCAACTCTTATTTCAATGTTGGTAGTTCCATTGACTGTCTATCTTAGGTCTTTTTAGCCCTACTATTTTTTTTGACATATTTGTTAATATGGACTGGCCTACCTCAAAATGAGAAAACTATTGAGTATACTGTTAGGGACAAAGTAATTAGGAGATTAAGGAAGAAAGTGTTTTCCTTAGATTTTTTCATTTTTTTATCTTACAGTCTCTTTTTCTTTCACCATTTGAATTTTCAAATTTGTGCCCAACATTTTATATTAGTGTATTCTATGCTCCATTGAAACCAAGTAATTCAATAAATTTTTCAAAGTGAATCATCTGTCAATAATGAATCTAGGTTAATTCTAGATCATTATTTACCTTTAGAATTAATCACTGAGGGAAGCCCAACTTTGAAAGTGTTCTTTTACCTACAATTATAATAGTTCAGTTGTCAAGAAGTGAGTTTTTTGTTACTATTTTAACCAATATGACAAATTATATAAAAGGAATCCTGATGATAAGTTTAGAGAGCCAGCTTCAGAGTCTGGAAAACCTGAATTCAAGCCCTGCCACCAGCATACATTGACTGTGTAACAGTGGATAATTTCTCAGTTCCCCAGGAAACTCTCTAAAGCAATAAATTATTAGAAGTTGCAATTCCACATTGATATAGGCAGTCCTAGAAAACTGCCTATACCAATGGTTCTAAAAGTGAGGCCCAGGGACACTGAGGGTCCTGAGGTCCCTTTTGGGAGAGATTCTGAAAAGTCAGAACTATTTTCATTTTAATGGTAAGGTGTTTCAATTTCAAATATGGGGATAGATACAGGCAATATTAAAAAAAACTGGGGGGGCAATTATTTTTAGGAGTCTAAATGGGTCTCAAGATCAAAAAGTTTGAGAAACATTTGTATGCACCAAAGAAATCATAAATCTTTTTTGCCAATTAAAAAAATTGAACGTATAAATGGAAATGAGTGTGTTACTTCTCAATGTTGTCCCCTTAGGAGGCTATTCACATACCAGTGGTGATGGTATGTGCAAATCATTCTGAGAATAAATACCTTTCTGAAATTTCTCTCAACACAGGATACAAGTCACAAAGGAAAAATCAGCTGAAGAGCTGGAAGGGACATCTCAGATCCTGTTATCCCAAACATCACCCCCATTACCTCAGTGTCATAGCTTTTATTTGTTAGTGTGGTTGTTATTTTTATTCAAAAAACAAAATAAAACATTAGTATCCTGTCTGATAGCTGATTTGTTTAGCAGGCCTGGCTCCAAATGACTTTTGACTCTTTCTAAAATATCAAACATTTCCTCACAGTATGAAGACAACACCATTGTGGACTGTCAGAAGAACATGCCATAAACTCTGGAGGCAATTCTCAAGGAGGGATTCTGAAAGTTCGGTGGCTGAAGGCATCATCACTAGAGTGAGTGTAAAGTCACTCAGGCAGTAAATTCGAAGGAAACAGCATCCATTTGGATATTTCCTTTCTGTCATGCTTAGTTTAAAGAACACAAAATCTTCCATGTTGCCCATCTTGCATATGGCATCCTGGGAGGCACTGGAATGGGACAGATACTCTTTCAACTTCCCTTTTGAGTCTCAGTCTATCTAATAATCCTGTAGAGCAATTTTAAAAAGCCTGGAATGGTTATACAGATTAGTAACATTATTGTATTTATGTCTAAAGAAACACAATCTCAAGTATAATCATTAAGGAGTAAAGAGGCTTTCACTGAGTCATGGTACTTTAATCACAGGTTTAATGTTAGGTGTTGAAGAACTCAGCAAAAGCAAATCCTTTCAGGAGACACTTTAGATCAGAAGAAAGAAAAGATAATCTCCTGGGTGTAAATATCTTGCTGATTATTCAGTTTCTATCATAAGCCCAGATGACAAGATTTAAAAACCGTGCTGATCAAGGCAGTACAGACACCTCTTCATTTCCTGGGTCATTCTTTTCATTGCTGTTTCTTGTCTGGCACCCATGGCACTGTCAGGAGAATTGCAGGCATCTGTTTAGAGGGAGGGGTGATGAGAGGGCAAAAACCACTCTTGCATTATATCTTTCTATTCCTATATCCTCTGACAGATGCTTACTTGGAGATTCTTTGGGATATGTCTAAAGTATTATAGGCTTCTTCACAGAAAACAAAATCTTTCCTATCACAACTTGTGTAGAAGTCTTTAAATTGGCAGTAGTATTAACACTGACCATCATTTGGGGCAGCTGAATGATGCAGTGAACAGGATGCTGGGCTTGGAGCCAGGAAGACTCATTTTCATGAGTTCAAATATAGTTTCACAGACTTATTAGCTGTGTGATCTAGGGCAAGTCACTTAACCTTGTCAGCCTGTAAAAAGAAGCACCCCAACATACACAGGAGGACATGCTATCACACAGGTACTTTGATCTGCTTTTCTCAAAGGAAAGCAACTTTTGAGTAGTCAGCCGTCACTTTAATCAAGCACATGTGTCATTTACTTAGTTCAAGGAAAAAAGTCAGTACCCTGAACTTCAGAGAAAATACAGATAAATCAAAATCAACAGACATGTCTTCTAGCTGTCTGACTTAAGCAATACATACATAACAGATCAACGGACAGATCCAATTGTCTGACCATTACATGCATATATAGTTACCAGAGAAAGAAGCACCACTATCTGGGTTTTCAAAGCTGGGGTGGGGATGATTCTTGGTGGCTGCCCAGAGTCTCATCTGACCAAACAAATGCTTTCAAAGAGTAAGCCCCCAAAGTAAAACTTCACCTCAGAGTCTTTATAACCTCTTTAAAGCCAGAGGGCATCACAGCCCTTGAAAACCTCATTAAAAAAATTAATGAAAGATGTGGACCTTCTAGGCTTGTCTGAGTGGCAAAAGATTATAATAAGAAAACATGCCCAATAAGATAGTGAAAAAAACTGGAATATGACAACTTATCCAACAGCAGGGCAGATTTAATATATCTGAAAAAAGAGTGGTATCCTTTGTCAAGATGTGTACTGCATAAGCAAATTGGTTTACTATGTGAGGAAGGAAAGATACTTTTAATAAAACAAATTGCCTGTCACTCCTGTAGAATGTCTAGATGAGTTGAGGAGACTGTGGGGAAAATTTGTAAGTTCATATACATAAGTATTCAACTTGTAACACACACACACATTTGTGTGTGTACATACAACTCTCCATTTTCCAAAAGCAGATAAGCTTACTTTCAATTCCACTGAACATCATGTCTTTGCACCTGATAATGCCCTGCCCTTTCTTAAGCTTCCTTTTGTGTCATCTTCTCTTCTTTAGATGATAAACTTCTTGAGGGCAAGGATTATCTTTCTTTTTCTTATTTGAATTCCCAGTACTTACCATAGTGCCTAGTACCTAGTGGGCCACCTGAGGTTTTGAGATCACAGGTTCCCCACCCTTGGTCTAGATCATAACTAAAAGGAAAATATGGGCTTTATCTTATGCCTCTTCATGGTTCTCACTACACTTTGCACAGAGCTTAATAATTTTAAATCAAATTGATTACAAAGTTGGAGGAAAAGTAAGTCTTTAGTTTTAAGTAGAAGAGTCATTCATTACTTTTGGGTACCTTGCTAGAATAATCTTTGTCAAAGCTGAGAACAAAAGGGTCTATTCTTTCTTCACAGTCTATGTCTTAAAATAACTATCATTGCTTCACTGGTGATTTCTCAAAAAATTTGGCTTATCCACCAAACATTCATCATGATTCATAATGACCCTGGGAGAAATGCTCTTGAACATTATTACTATGGCAGCACAAACAAAATTATTAGGGTAATTATTGCAAGTATCCTCATTTGAGTTGTTTCCTTGGTTGGTTGCTTTTAATTTTTTTTCTTAAGGGAGAAAAGTATACACAGAAGTGTCTTTCCTCTCAAGATATTTGTGCAAAGTGGCAAATGCAGTGGGAATGTCTAGATTAAATGACTTTTTGACAACTATAGAAGTTCTCTAGCATCTTATCCTTTATGTTCATGCAGATGCTAGCTTTGTGATCATGCATCCTTGATTGTCCAATGCTTCTCAGTATAAGTGGACAGAAGAAGTACATAAACATTGATGAGAATGACTTAATAGTAAGGAAATCCCTCTTCAAGAAACGTATTGAATATCCAAACTGGAAAAATGCCTTGAATTCAGCCTCTGTCTTTTCTTCAGCAATGTTTGCAAAAAAATCATTTGAATTATATTCAAGATGTTATTTGCCAACCTTTCTGTGGTGCACAATGACAAGAGGGAATCTGAGAAACAATAAAGAGTAGTAAAAAGAAAATTGTATGGGCAAGACAGTTAATGTCTATTAGTTTCAGTTTTTGTGTTATGATCTCAGAGCATTGTGAGGTTCAAATAATTTACATAAAGTACTTTGAAACTTGGATAAAAATGTTATTTATTACTATCATTAATAGTAAAATAGAAGAATGTGATATATTACATAGGAAAAACAATGCAATAAGAATGTTGCACATGTATAAGCTAAGAAATAAAAGCCTCTCAGAAGAATATGATGAAACAAGCAAAAATCCCGAGTCCGACTGTCATATTTTAAGAAATCATAAAAGAAATGCCCCAGAAATAATGAAATTAGAAAACAAAGTGAAAATCAATAGATGTCACAGAACAATTATCTACAAGTTATGCTCACCCGAAATATGATGACTAGACCCTAGAGTTCTCAATTCAAAGTAAAATATTAAAAATGGTTAGGAAAAAGCAAAATACATACTGAAGATATATGTGAAATATATATCATTGTATATGTTATATGACATGTATAATATAAAATATATAATATGATAGTACCCTAATCAAAATCACGAAAGACTACATAATGTATTAATTAAAGAAACATGACAACATACTATAGAAAAATGCACAGAAAAAGTAGATTGCGCTAAAAAAATAATATCCTATAAAAGAGTATAATTCGACAGGGAAAGAAACTGGTCATTAACAAAATGAATTATTTTAAGGAATTTCTTTTGAGAAAACTTGAGCTGGAAAGAGTCCTTGTAATGTAACCAAAAAGACTAAACAAGCTTAAGAAAGGTATCAAAAAAAGAATAACTTGAAAGATTGAAGTGTTGATCTAATGCTGCTGATACGCTAAAAGGAAGAAGAAAAATACGTCCCTTTAGAGTCCTATTCTTTCAGAAAAGGAACAAAGAGAGAAAAATCTCAAGGACAGGGTGTTATAAAACAAAGGAAGTATGACTTTATGGAAGAAGAGAAAAGAGAAACTTGTTTTTTTCTTAAAATTAGAATATAACAGATAATTGATTATTCCAACATCACTTCAGGTATCAGTTGAAAGAAGATATCTGAAGTCTTCTCCTTATAGTCTTGTAAGATATTTAAAAAATATTTAAATATTTAAAAAAAGATTTTAGTGATAGAAGCATACTAATGTAAACAAGACCCTGGAAGGGTATTTGATCCAAAGGGTGGTGTTATGGAGGATATTTCCTCTAGCAAAATCAACTCTTGTAGCTAAAGAGGGCTGATTCATAAAAGAGGTGGAGATAAAAAGACTGAGCTGAGAAAGGAAGGGAAAGCAGACTAGAATCAGACTTTTCTAAGCATAACAGACTACAACCACATAGTACTAATTTTTTTTTTCTTTCAAAAGGAGAGATGCAGTGAGAAGAAACAGCACAAAGTGTTTGAGGATGGGGGAAAAACAGTCTTTAAGAACTTAACCATAAATATGAATGTATAAATTAGCCCATTAAAAGGATGAGTTAGCAGAATAGATTAGAAAACAAAATCCAACAATTTGCTGCAAATAAGAAATATACGTAATGACTCTAGGCAATTTCAAATAGTCAAATTAAGATGTACCACCTGAATTAAAAAAAAATAACAAAGCAGAAACATTAATCATGATTTCAAAGCAACAGAAAAAAAAAGAGAGACACACAATCAAAGTATATTCACATTAAGCCTGAAAGGACCATAGAGACTAAAAAGAGCAGAATGGATAAGCTGAGTATAGTATAATTGGTCAAGAATGAGAAAAAAAATCAGATGTCATTTATTTCAACCCTCTCAATTTATAGATAGAGAAACTGAGCTCTAAGGAAGTTAAGTGATCTCTTAAAGGTCACACAGATAATAACCACCTGAGGTGGGATTGAAGACTAACCTTACAAAGAAAAATTACTATGCTCAATTATATGCACAGAAAACTGAAAAAGTAAATAGAAAACATTTGCAACACAGAGAAGAGAGAACTTAAGCAATCCAATCTCAGGATAAAAAATAAAACAAGTAAGTAAAAGATGAACTCCCAAAGACAAAGATTTCCTGTTCCAGATCAATTTACTGGTAAATTCTATGTTAAATTAATTTCACAAAACTACAAAGAGAAAGGTACCTTGCAAACTAATCCTATAAAACAAATAAGTTGTGGTTCTCAAACTGTAGAGAAATATGGCAGAGAATGAATAAACTAGTATAATTAATGGACAGTAATAGGAAAATAATTTCTTAGTAAAGATGGAATCAATCTGCAAGTCTACAGCAATATTTTAAAACTATATAATATGAACAGCAGAGTGAAAATATGTTGTAATCTTACAAAATGAAATATGTCATCATAATGATGTAAATAAACATTAATATATAGAAAAAAGCAGTATCTGCAGCATGCTATGAATTAACCGCATGTGAATCACTGATAAAATAAAGGATAAAAAGGGTAAAATCTTTATCTTATGATCTCTAGTACTATTTAACATACCAATAGAATTGTTTCCAATAGGAAGAAGACAAGGAAAAATGAAAAAATAAACATTGGAAGGAAGTGAAACTTGTTACTATTTACAAGTGATATAATGACTTACTTACAGAAGCTCAGAAGTCAACAATAGAAAATTATTTTAATAACTTTAGTAACATAGAGAAATGCAAAATTAGCCTCAAAATATCACCTTTTCTGTATATTGCTTATAAAATCAGGAAACTAGAGATTCCTTTCCAATATTAGTTTTGTTTTCTTGATATCCTTTGATATCAACATTTGATAACTCCAAATAAGTTTTCTTACTCTTCTGCCCAGTTCTGTGATTTGAAATTTGAATTAAATTCATTTATGCTAAAAAAGTAAAAAAATTAAAAATTTTCAGATACTGCTTGATAACGATAAGTGAAGAGAGAGGTCAAGAATAAACATACAGCCTAGTCTATTGTTCAAAAACTGATTTCTAAAATCTGGATTTTTCAGGTTATTTGCTTCTTGTTTTCCTCCCACTGCTTATCTTTTAGGCATCCCACTGTTCATTAGCACCTACTTCAAGTGATGGTAGGGGAAGGGAGAAGGATAAATAATTCTTCTATTTGTCAATGATTTCTGAAGGTGAAGAATGTAAAAACCCTGTCTTATGAGGCTTTGGATTATTGATAGATTTCATTCTTCCTTGTTACCCCTAGTTCCTGACTCACCACATAAATGATAAAACTTGTCAGTCATCCTCTTCATTCAGTGACACATCCACTAGAGAGGAAGTCATCTTGAGGCTGATTTCCACTGCTTGGCCCATGACAAGCAGATGTCTAATTATTCGCCAAGGAGGGTGGTGCAAAGACTTTGACCAGGCTTCCTCTTTCATCACAGTCACTGTCCTAATCAAATCACCTTGTACTTTAATTATCTTTCTCTGAAGGATTCTAATGCACTGCACAGACATGAAATCATGGAACATGTGAGTGAGGGAAGGAAATGCCTCACTTTTTTGGCAAGCTACCTGAGAAACGGTGCCAAATTCTTATGAATATGCTATTCTAATACATGGGACAGAATATTCTCCACTTTGGCCATTATCATGCTTATGGTCTTCTTTCCTATGGAGCAGCCATAAACTTGGACTTACCCCAACAGACTCAGGAAATATACTGGGACCAAATACTTCCCAACATTATGATGAAATTGCATCCAATACTAAGGATTTTTTTTTCTTTTTCTGTTCAAAGATCATGTTTTCCTGATCAAAGAACTAATTATTAAAATGATCTGGCAATAGATTAAGAAATATTAAGATAGATTAGTGTAACACTAAATGTGAAAATAGATTGGTGTAATACTATATATATATATATATATATATATATATATATATATGTGTGTGTGTGTATATATATATATATATATATATATATATATATATATATATTTGCATTTCACCTTTAAGGACTTCAAAACACTCATATTTATTACCTATTTAATCCTCATAATGTGAAGCAAGTTCTACTTAATATTCCCATTTGACAGATGAGGACACAGAGGCAAAGAGAGATTGAGTGATTTGCCCAGGGTCATATAAGCTTATAAGTTGTCTAAACTCAGACTTTCCTGATTATTATGCTTTATTCACTGTGTCACTTAGCTGCATGAATAAGAAAGACAGGCAAATAATTGCATCATCAGAGTTTGGATAAACTCACTGATTCAAGCTACTGAAGAAAATATACCTTATTCAATATGAACTTCTAAGCAGCACTCAAGTTACAAAAAAACTCAAAAAAGTTAAAATCAGCATCTTACACATCCTACCTTCATATATCCCAAATGGATAGAATACCTAAATATATTTTAAAAATCATGCTTTTAAGTGGAAGAAGAAAAATGTTTATGTTTTATAATTATAGATGAGCAGAATTTGTTATCAGAAATGGGTCTAGTGGAAATCATGAATGACAAAATAGGTAATCCTAAATAAATAAAATGAAAACATGTGGATTGGAATTAATAGCATAAAACCACTTGGATGAAAGCGTTGTATCAAATACCTATAGAGAACTGATAAACATATAAAGTCAAAAACCATTCCCCAATAGATAAATGCAGCCCAAGTACATGGGCAGTTTAAAAAAAAAAGAAAAAGAAACCTTTAACCTGAAAAATAAAAAAAAAAAAATCCAACAATCAGATAAATGCAAGTTAAAACAATATGTCACATGCATCAAATTACTAAAAGATGAGGGAAGTGATTATTCAAAGACCTATGGGAAGAGGAACACGCACACAATGATTCTGGTGACTCCTGGAAATTACTCTGAAAGTGTGCAAGAAGTTATTAATTGTTTATGTTGTTGACTCAGAAAATACACACCTTTGGACTATACCCCAAAATTACTATCTAAAAAAAGAAAACCCATATGTACAAAAGTATTCATTGCAGCAGTCTTTTTTCCTCACAAAAAATGAAAACAAAATATATATCCAAAATACAAGAGAATGGATGAACAAATCATGATTTATCACTACCCTGAAATATTACATTGCTTTCAGGAATTATGAATATGTAAAATTCTGAGAAACGCGGAAAGATTTGCAGTAAGTAATGCAAAATGAAGAAAGTAGAGGCCAAAGAGCAATATACTGAATGACTGTAACAGACCAAATGAAGTCAAGGAAAACAACACAGCTCAGGTCAATTACAAGAGCTAAACCTTTATTTTGATGATTTAATAATCAATGCTCAGTTCTTTGGCATATGAATATGTTAATAGTAATTTCATGTATTAAATGAAGGTTCTATCGTTTAATTTTTGCAAATGATTTTAAAAGATCTATATAATGGGGATAATAAAAGGTATATTACTTATTTCATAGGGTTATTGTGAGGCTAAATTGAGAAAATTCATATAAAGTGCTTTGTCAAATTTAAGGCTCTCTCTATATAATATTTAATCACATAATGTAATAACATTAATATACTTTATGATGTCATAATTATGATAGTTTAATTTAATATGTCACATTGAAATACATTTAAAACTAAATGATTGCAGCAGTTCAAATAAGCCAATGAAAGGCACTGTAGTCATTACCTTCAATTTTATCCTAGGTTCTCTTCTTTCCACAAATTTTTTCTCTTGTAAATATCATCCATTCATAGGGATTAAATTACCTTGTCTAAGAGGATAATGCCAAAATTGAAAGACTCTGTTCTATTCTCTCTCTTAAGTTCTGTATAGTTTTCAGTTATCACCTGACTTCTTGATATATCCACGTGAATGTACCGTTCACATCTACAACCCAATACATCTAAAAGAGAATCCATTTTCACACCTCTGAAACCTCCTCCTCCAAAATTCCTTATTTTTTGACACTATTATCTTTCTAGTCAATCAGTTTTACAGCCTCGAAATCAGTCTTCCTTCATAGTCAATTGACTGACAAAGTCTTGTCAGTTCCACCTGCACATCTCTCCTATCAGTCTCCTTAATACTCATTATTCAGTCACTACCTTAGTATAGGTCTTTTGTCACCTCTCTCCTAAAGCAATAGCTTCTTTAAAACATAATAATTTGGGGAATAAAACAAGCATTTCTATAATATGATATGTATATATATATATATATATATATATATGTGTGTGTGTGTGTGTATAATGATTGCACATGAAACTACAACTCTATTACATACAACTTGCTGTCCCTTTAAGTAAAATAAACTTATCTTGTAAATTTTCTACTTTTCCATTTTTTTCTTCATTCCATACATATTTCTATTTGTTAGTTCTTTCTCTGGATGCAGATAGTGTCTTCCTTCATATGTCCTTTGCAATCAATTTTGGTATGTATAATAGTCAGAGTGACTTATTCACTCAAAGTTGTTTTTAAAACAATACTCCTGTCATTGTATACAATGCTCTTTTGGTTCTTTTCACGTTAATCTACATTATATTATGCGTCTGTCCATGTTTTTTCTAAGATCAGCAAGGTCATCATTTCTTATAGCAGAATAGTATTCCATTGCAACTATATGCCACAATTTGTTCAGCCATTCCCCAACTGACAAGCATACCTAAAATCTTGGGTTCTTTGTCACCACAGAGAGAGCTGCTATAAGTAGTTTAGAACATATATTTTCTTTTCCTTTTTACCCCACAACAACTTTGAAAATAGATCTAGTAGTGTTACTGCTGGATCAAAGGGCATATGCAGTTTAATATGTCCTTAGTCATAATTCCAGACTACTCTCCAAAATATCCTTCATCAGTCCACAATTTTCCCCGCAATGATTTAATATCCCAATTTTTCCACATTCTTTCAAATGGAGAAATATTAATTGTTCATGGTTAGGCAGGGCCAATATAATAAAAATGACAATTTTCCCTAAACTAATTTATAAATTCAATATCACCCCAATTAAATTATAAGAAAATATTGAATAAAGAAAATAATAATAAAGAAAAGATAAAAATTGATAATAAATAAATGAATAAATAATAAAAAAATTATTTGGAAAAGCAAATAGTCAAAAATATCAAAGGAACTAATACAACAGCCTCTTAATTTCTCTTCCTGTTTCTTGTTTCTTTCCTCCCATATTTCCATAAATTGCCAAAATCATATTTCTGAAGCATGTTTGACCATGTCATGGTTCTGATCAGAAAATTATTGTGACTTGCAATCGCCCACAAAATAAAACACAAAAACTTTTGATTAACATTTGAAACCAAGTTCTTCAAAATCTGCTTCATTATTACTTTCCAGAATGATTTTATATTAATTACTCTCATGTACTCTGCATTATGACTGAACTGGTCTACTTGCTGTTCTCCACATGTGACATTCCATCTCTGCCTCTCTGCTTCTGCTTAGGCTGCTCATCATGCCTGAAATACTCTTTTTCAACTTTGCTTCTGGAAATCAATCCTTTCCTTTAAAGTTCAGCTAAAGCAGAGATAATGTGTATCTATAAGCATATGGGATAGCTAAGTGGTGCAGTGAGAGATAGAGAATGTCATTTGTGAAGAAAAATAAGAAGGCTAGTTTGACTAGAGTATAAAGTTAAGGAAATAATGCATGTAAATTGAGGCTGGAAAAATGGAGGAGGGAAGGCAAAAGTCACCTGAAAATCTTTAAGAGTCATATGGAGGAACTTATGTCTCATACAGGCAACATGAAGTCATTGGAGTACATTGTATATGGGAATAAAATACTCACCTGCATTTAAAGCAAGGTACTTGGGTGACTGTGGGAAAATGGTTTAGCATAAGGAGAGAACTGAGGCAGAGAAATCCAAGTGAGAGGCAGTGAGGGAGTGATTTAAGGTGGAGACTATGTTAGTATTGAGAAGGGGAAAGATGGGAAACATTGTAGCAGCAACAAGATTAGGAAATTGATTGGACATATGTAGTGAGAAATGGTAAGTAGCAGAGGGAAATTGATGTTGCAGGCCTATGAAACTGGAAGGATTCTGTTGGTCTCAATGGAAATATGGAAACTTGGTAGAGGAGTGGATTTGGGGTCAAAGGTAAAGAGTTCTGTTTTGAACATGTTTGGTTTTATATTTCTATGGGTTATCCAGTTTGGAAAATCCATAAATAGTCAATATAACAAGATGAGATCTTAGAAGAGAAACTGATTCCTTGCATACATAACGAAGAGTTATCTGTAGAGAGATAATTAATGGGAGCTAAGGAAGTCACCAAGTCAGAAGAGGGCCAAATATACAACTTTCCAGGAAGCATAAGAGGAGAATTGGAACCTAAGTCCTCTGATGACAGAGTCAGTTATTCCTTGTCATGTGAATTCCACTTAGGGCATCTAAGTGGCATAGTGGATAGAGTGCTGTGCCTGAAGTCAGGAAGACTCATCTTCCTGAGTTCAAATCTGTCCTCAGATACTTTCTAGCTGTATGACTCTGAACAAGGCGCTTAACCATGCTTGTCTCAGTTTCTTCATCTGATAAATGAACTGGAGAAGGGATGACAAACTGCTCTAGTATCATTGCCAAAAAATAAAACAAAACAAAAATCCAAATGGTGTCACAAAGTGAAATGATACAATAACTTTTTTGATGAAAGTAGTATCAATTTCACATGATTTAAGGACAATAATTATGATTCCACTTACTAGAAGAATAAGTCATCCCATGGTCTCATTCTGGTGTGGAAGTAACCCTTGATTCTCAAAGGCAACTAAATACAACCTCAGGCAAACTAAAGAGTTTCAGAGCAGAGATTCTTTCCTTTTTTTGTATCATGGATCCTTTGGGTAGTCTGGTAAAGTCTATGCACCTTATCTCAGAATAATGTTTCTAAATGCAAAAAGTAAAATATAGTTTGTTACAAAGGAGGCCAATTAGATTGAAATGCATTTACAAAACATAAAGAAAATCAACTTAATTGACTTCAATCACTTGTTTAAAGTGTGTTCTCAACAAAGAATATTCATTCACTTATTTTCTGAGGAACACAAGCTTTAATACAGGATTACACATTTTTCAGCTACTGCAACATTCAAAAAGCCATTAAGTAGCCAATAGAATACTGGAGTTGCAATCTGGAAGACCTGAGTCTGAATCCCACCTCAGATACTGACTAGTTGTATTACCCTGAGCAAGTCACTTTTCCTCTTAACCTTAGTTTTCTTACCCGTAAAATAAGGATCACAATAGTATTTACTTTGAAGGGTTTATGTGTCAATTCAAATGATATAATGCAAGTGAACCACTTTCCATATCTTGAAGTAATACATAAATGTAACCTATCATCTTTATTATTATCTAGGAAATCATACAAGGATTCTGTGTTGATGGACTGAGTACTCACATCTATGAGACTGTAGCACCTTCTATAGTCTAATGGAAAGCAATGCTAGATTTCACCTCAGAGAGCCTGATCCTAACCTTAGCTCCACTCATCAGTACTTATGAGTCTTTCGACAAGTTAAATCACTTTTGCTTTTTCATGTATAAAGTGAAGAGTTTAAACTAGACAATCTCCAGAATCCGTTCTGGTGCTAAATCTGTTATTATTGAAAAAGGTGTCTACAAAACATTTCCTTTGCATTCAGGAGCTACCTTCCTGGACTTGATTCTGAGACAAACGGATGATTCAGTCCTTTGGGTTAGCTATTCCATTGACAGGCAAGAGATTTCACTTTCCAGAGCTGTCAGCTCAGCACTTCTCCCAAACACTCAATTTGTAAAAGTAAACATGCAACGAATAATAAACATCCTTCAAAATGACATTTCCTATAAATTTTCTCTCTGATGATTGTCTCTATAGGCCTGCTACAAATCTTTACAGTGACAAATTACTGCTCCTTTACATACATTCAACTCTCATTTTTCATCCCAATAATAAATATGATGTGGCATCATCATCATTCAGTAGGAGAGGAATATGAAGTTATAATAATGCATTTTTCTTTCCCTCTAACAAACATTTATCCTTTCTGACCTTCATGTTATGTTTGCTGACTGAGGTGAAATGTCACACATTTATTACTGTTGCTCACATTATATTCAGCTTAAGAAAATCCATATCATTTATTCTTGCTTCATTCATCATTAGGAGGGAGCAGGCAATAATAGTAGGACTGGCAGAAAGAGGCCATAAGTCTCCAGTATATAATAAAGATAAATTCCAAGCACAGAAATGAAACAGAGTATCAGAATTTACATATACATTATGTGATTTCACAAAATATAGACTCATCTATTACCCACATACATGAATTTTCACATCCTAAAAAGCACTTAATTCTACCATTTACTACTCTTGTCTATTTATTATTGATCTACATCAGTAGACAATCAATGTGATAATGCCAGTGTGATGGAGTGCCAAGTGCATTGGACTCAGGGTTAGGAGACCTGGGTTTGGGGCCTCCACTTACTAACTAACTACACGACCTTGAAAACCTGGTGTGATAATTCATTAAACCTTTCTAGTTGGTCAACAAGTATTAACTAAGCATTTAGCAGATGCCAGGCACTGTTCTCAGCACTGAAAAAAGCAGCTCTATCTTCAAATTGATTACATTTTAAGGGAGGAAAATGGCACTTTAGTATCTGGGTACATATGAGATATATATGGGATAGATAGAATATAATTTCAAAGGGGAAGGCAATAGCAGCTAGGACAGATCTCCTACTGAAGGTACTACTAGGAGAACTGAAAAGTGAAAGTAAGGAATAAGAGAATCCCAGGTATAAGGGACAGTTTGTTCAAAGTCATAGAGAAAGAAGATGGAGTGCCATGTATGTGAAACATCAAGTAGGATAGTCTATTTATATTACATTGTATGCAAAGTAGAGACATGTAAGAAGCCTGAAAAGATAGGGTGAGATAAGCTTATGAAGAACTTAAAATGCCAAAGAGAGGACTTTATATCTGATCCTGGAGCCACTGTAATTTAGTGAAAATGGGGATAACATGGTCAGAGCTACATTTGAGAAATTGAACTGATTGGAGGCTAGATTGGAGTACAGAAAAAGAAAGGTGGAGAGACTGTTGCAATAGTTTGGGAAACAGATAATGAGAGCTTGAAATAGGGTGGTGGCTGTATGAGTCAAGAAAAGAAGGCCTAAATTAGAGACATTCTGAAGTTGGAAATAAGAATTGCAAACAGATTTGGAGATGTGAAATGAATGACCATGAAGAGCTAGAAATGACACCAGTGTTGTCAGCCTAAGTGACAGGAAGATTGGTGGAGTCCTTGAGAGTAAAACACAATTTGGACAGAGTGAAGCATTTGGGACATATTGATTAATGTGTGTTGATAGAATGCTCATGTGTCCGTAAGATTCCACCAGGTGATATGTTTCACCACACTATATTATTTTCCAAGTGCTTAGAAAGCAGAGAGATACAGATCACTGGAGCAGCATGGCAGAGTAGATAGAATAGTAGGCTTGAAACTAGGAAGCCCTGGGTTCAAATCCCTCCTCAGATACTTACTTGCTATGTGACCTTAGGAAAATCAAAAACTGTCTAAACTGCAGCTTCCTCCCTTGCAAAGTGGGGAACATAAAAGAATCTACTTCACTGGGTTGTAATTGTTAAGTATTTAATAGAGTGCCTGGAACATAGTAAGTGCCAAATAAATGTTACTTGTTGTTATATAGCTAAAACTTCAATGTTATCAATATTATCAATAAAATAAATGTCATCAAAGCTTTTATAACTCTAAAGAACAGTCTAACCATGTCACTACTTTACCAAAAAAATCATTCATTAACTATTACTTTAAGGATCAAATAAAAACTCTGTATGGCATTTATAACACATCACAAATTAAGTTCAACTTTCCTTTTTAATAATTTTTTTCAGTTAGCAAGCATATATCTTTCTCTCTCCTACCCAAAACAATGAACAAAAGAAAAACACAAAATCTTGCAGTAAATATGCACAGTTAAGCAAAACAGATTTCCACATTGGCTGTGTCCAAAAATATATGTTTTGTTCTGCACCCTGAATCGATTACCTTGTTTTCAGTCTGTGGGTAGTATGATTCATCATTATCAATCCTTGGGAATTATGGTTGGTTATTGAATCCAACTTAGCTTTGCAGGCTTATTAAACATCACTTCTGGTTGATTCAGAATGACCTTGCTATTAATCACTTGCAACATTTTTTTTCCCATCTCTTTGACTTTACCTAAGTTCTACTTCATGCCCAGAATGCACATTCTCCTCACATCTATCTCTTAAATCTCCAATTTCCTTCAAAGCTCAACTAAAACACACAGGAAGCCATTCTTATTATTCTAGTTGCTAATGTATCCCCTTAAAAAATCACTTATTCTATAGATATCCATATATACTTTTCTGAGTACACATTTATTTCCTATAGAATGAAAGTCCCTTGTGGGCAGAGATAGTTTCATTTTCTCTTTGTATCTTCAGCATTTAGTGCAACGTCTGATTGGTAGATACTTATTTAGGGAATGATTGATCTAGACTGGTATCGTTAGTAGCAGCATGATATGATGGTTAGACAAGACAGATTCAGGGAGACCTGAGTTCAAACCCCTCTTTTCCCTGTAAGTCAATTAACCTCTCTCAATTTCAGTTCCATCATCTATAAATATGAATAATGACTAGTAGCTCCTCCTTTCACAGATGAAGAAACTAAGGATGAGAGATTTTAAGTAACTTATCTAAGTCACACGAGTAGTAAGACAAAGCTTACTCAAACCATTATCCCTCTTTTTTCTTAGGTGGGCTTTACGGTTTTAACCTAAACTGACTATTGACTTAACTTTCTGTTATGTTTATTTTATCATTCTTAGACAATGAGAGGGGGTATGAAATAAAGTATTTTTCAAAATGACTTACAAACATTATCTCATTTGACTCTTACAAGAACCCTGTGAGATAGATACTTCAGGAATATTATTCCCATTATACAGAGGAGGAAACTGAGACCCAGAGAACTTAACAATTTGCAGTGGTCAGACAAACAATGAGTATTTGAATACAAGTTTCGTGACATGCAAATCCAGCTTCGTAGCCACTACACCATGCTGTCTTACTCCATATTTAGGACTCTACAATACAAGGACTCTGTACAACTTAGAGTAATTACAAGATTTGGCAATTTCCTACTTACTTTTGTCAGTGTAGGCAGGCAAAACAGATGATAAAAACCAATAGGAAATCCCATAATGGGCCCTATGCTTTCTTTCTCATCTTTTTGGATCAAAATCAGTAGGCAAGTGTCAAATCCCATATTGTCTATTACCAAAAAAATCATGCAGACTGGCTTCAAAGATGAAAGAAAATATTTCTCTTCCTTACTTGCAGATATGGGAAACTACGCTTATGGAACATTACATATTCTATAATAATAACAATAAGAATAGTAATGGTAGTATTTATATGGCACTTGCCGCGCCAAGCACTTTACATATACTAGTTCATTTGACCCTCACAATAATCCAGGGAAGTAGGTACTACAGAGACCAAGCGACTTTTCTAGAATCACACAGCCAACAAGTGTCTGAGGTCATATTTGAATTCAATTCTCACTGACTCCGGACAGAGGGCTTTACTCATCGTACCACCTACTTGCCTCAGAAAGGAATGTAATGCTAAAACAAAATATATAAGTTTTTTGAGAATTAAAGGCAAATGTATTTACTAAAAAAAAAAAGAAAAGATGAAGTCACACAGAGATGAAAATAAAAATTGTCCAAAAGGGAAGTCCCACACAAAGATTAGGGCAGGAGAATATGGTGTAAGTCAATACCTAGATAATAATGTCACATGCAATTAACTAATAATAGCAAAATGGATTGCCTTGGGTGATGATTGAGCCACAATGAGAGAAAACTTATCACCAATAAAGCTTCTGCTTCAGATTCTAAGGCTCACAAATAGCCTTTGCAAGAACTGGGCAAAATTTTAAGTATAATGCAGACAACTAAAGGCAAAAAATGATCCCAGCAATCCCATCAAATTGTTCATTTGTAGATAATGATGTAAAGATGCTGCTGAAATTCACCTGACTGAGACTGTTATGCACTTCCCTTTAGAAATAATCACAGAAAGATAGTAATAAAAGATAATAATAGCAAACTAGGTGATTTTCCAATTTTTTGTACATAACCAAGAATGTTATTTTCCAATAAATCTGAAATTTTTCCACCCACTTTGGGTGCATCCAGATCTCTTCCCACCACATGGAGGATTTCCTGGAGGGCCAAGATCAGCCTCTCTCAGGATGACAAAGTGTGAATGGGTTGTCATATGCCCTGTTGGAAGGAATATATCAGATCAACATCCACATCAATGATATCACAGAGGAATCAAAACAGGGTTTCCCTTAAAGCACACAGATTCCAGAACTGCTAGATCACCAGACACTGTGCTTCCATTTAAATGCAGCGGCTAAAGTTGCTTGGAAATACATAAATGTGAATACTAACTCTATGAGACCATTCCTCTTACAAGTAGTTGCAAACAATCAGATAATAAAAAAAACACATTGTAACAAATGGCAACAGATAGAGAAAATAAATCCCATCACAACTTAAAATGTTCTGAGTCAAGCAGGAGGAAGGAAATACCTATTTTCTTTGCCAACTACCTAATAATGTCTTTCCAAATATATGTAACTAGATATTCTGTATCACTTTTTTTAATCTCCATGGAGAACTTACAGCTCAGAAGTTTTCTATAGAAGGAAACAGAGCAAAATATGATAAAAGTAGAACCAGATATGAAACTACCTTGTTTTATCTAGAATAGACAGAGCATATGCTGGAATACTCCAAGTATATTCTGGGATAGGAAGCCATGGGAAAAGGTAGAGGGGCACTGTGTACTGCAGTTTCCACTGTTCACTTTCAGTCTTTCTTGCCCTGACCTGTTTGTTTCTCAAGCTTAGAGGAATAAGGGAACATGAATAGTAGCCAATGTTTGGAATAGCCATTGATAAGAACATGTGGAATGGTGCATGATCTGTGACAGGTGCTAGACCAGGAACTTTTATTCAATGTCAGTGGGGCAACTGGAGTATATCACAGCTGGGAGAGGTCTTACTCTTAAAGATAAGATAGCCATGAGTGATGTTTCAGAAGTGCTTTACAACTACTGTGAATTCCCTTGGACTAAAGAACTGGAGGAAGCCAATTTCTCTTACCAACTTCATTGCTTTTTCTTGTTTCAAGTATGATCCTGAGACAAGGAATAAGTGTTTTTTCCTTTATTCTTTCCCCGTGCCAGTCAAATTAAATTGGGATTCATCTTACCTATCCCCACCTCCAAAGGTGAGCGCACGCGCACACACACACTCACACACACACACACACACTCACACACACACACTCACACACACACTCACACACACACACACACACTCACACACACACACACTCACACACACTCACACACACACACACACACATACACACCTGGAATGAAATTTTAAGAAATGGATGTGAGCATCTTTATATAAGAGTGTTTGATTCCAATACATTTTCATTTTAATCTGTGTGTTCAGTGAACTAGGAAATGAATGACAGAATAAGATAGACAGGATAGGGGCTCATGAATGATATACATGAAGCACATTTTACATTTTAATGTTTTAAAGTTTTTCTTTTCATCCTCTAGAGATTAATTTTGTAACTTTTCATCAAAGGTTTCATCCAACTACTCCAAAGATTAGTGGGACAGGGTATGGGCATAAGAAATTGAGGCCTCTGCAGACTACACAGCTTCAATAGGGGGTACTGCCTTTCAAATAAAGATGTGTCACATGTATTAGAGGAAACAATTCATAGGTGAGCTTGTGGCTCAAGAAAAGTACCATCTTGAGGGTAATTCAAATAGTGCTTAAAGATTGCGAAATTCCTTTGCTTGAGTGTATATATACATATGTGTGCACATGTATGTGTATATGCATATGTATTTTTGTGTGTATACATACACACATATGCATATAACAAAATATCTTTCTTTAGACTTAAGGAAGGCAAAATTTAAGTACCACAAGTCATTGGCCTAAGGTTGGGGTAGGAAGTTGGGGAAATATTAGAAGAGTCACATATATATTCATACAGATATATCCACGCATGCAACACATATATAAATATGCATCAAAGTCATGGAACGTATATAAACATAGATTTTTGCACTTGTGTGTATTAATACACTCATATGCATAAAATGTCTGTATTCTATATAATGCCTCACATTTATACAGTGCCAAGGCATTCAAAAATATCTTCTTCATTATGAGGAAGGATATGTAAAGATTATTATCCTAATTTTACACATAAGAAAACAGTACTAAAGAGGCTAAGTGATTGTAGACTCTATGAAAAATACCCATAAATGTTGAAGAATTCTTTGTTTTGATGCCTTAATATAGTAGGCTTCTGAATTGGCCATCTCTGGGTAACTTAATGATCCCTCATTTTACTGCCATTAAGAAAATTAGACGAATATGAGACGAATGCTCATTCACACAAGTAAATATTCTGTACCTGAAGAAAGGCTCAGAAGCAGGAAGCTGAAATTCATTAATATGTAATAAGCTCCCTAAGAACAGATCTGCTTTATATATAATATTTAACCTACTATTCTATCCATTAAAGAAACCCAGGCAAACCTGATTTTAAATTTACATCTTTTCCTCACCTTCCAGGTCTCCTCATAGAACAGGGTATCTATTTACTTGATGCTCCTTCTCACTTGGATTGGTCTCAAAACAAAATATTAAGAAGCAAAAAATAGCTTAGGATTTCCTATAGGACAAGGATAATGACTAATTTAACAAAAAAAAGAAGTAAAGATTTGTAACTTTTACCAAGACTATATCATCAAATAGTTATACTCAGGAAAAAAGCATCTGTTATACTCAGAAGGCTATCTTGAACAAGATGCTCTTACTTTCATTAGACTTGGTCAAATGCAACCTTCTACTTGGGTGGTTCTCCTGGAGTGCACTGGGGTCTATGACATCATCAAAAAAATGAAATAGAATGGAATGTGTGCTAGATTCAATTTTCAGACCTGGATTCAAATTCTAGTTCTACCATTTACTCCTTGTATTACCTTTGGAAAATTAATTAATCTCTATAAACTTCAGTTTTGTCACCTATAAAACAAGGAGATTAAACTAATATCCTTAAGCATTATGAAATGAAGTTTGTGTTACCATCCTATTCAAAGAACCATGGTAATTTCTAAGAAGAAAATATATTGGAACTATCCATAGCAGAATTATGTCTGAGAGAGAGAGACAGAGAGAGAGAGAGAGGGAGACAGGGAGACGGAGAAAGAGAGACAGAGAGACAGAGAGAGAGAGAGAGAGACAGAGAGACAGAGAGAGACAGAGAGAGACAGAGAGAGAGAGAGAGAGACAGAGAGACAGACAGAGAGAGAGAGAGAGAGAGAGAGAGAGAGAGAGAGAGAGAGAGAGAGAGAGACAGGGAGACGGAGAAAGAGAGACAGAGAGGCAGAGAGAGACAGAGACAGAGAGAGAGAGACAGAGAGAGAGAGAGACAGAGAGACAGAGAGAGAGAGAGACAGAGAGAGACAGAGACAGAGAGAGAGAGACAGAGAGACAGAGAGAGAGAGACAGAGAGAGACAGAGACAGAGAGAGAGAGAGACAGGGAGACAGAGAAAGAGAGACAGAGAGACAGAGAGAAAGAGAAATGTTAGAGGAGCTAAAGGAGAGTAGAAGCTTGTAATGCTGGTGAAGCTTTAAATTACTCCAGTCATTCTGGAAAGCAATTAGAAACTGGGACTCAAAACTTACAAAACTGTGCAGAGTTTAGGAATTTTTTGAATTTGTGTTAAAGTTTGAATAAAATCCAACTAAGCTAACAGTTGGTCTATATCTTCTCTTGTTTGCATTTGAAGAAGAAGGGCAGCTGAAAACCTCAAGTTTTCAACTAGAAAAAACAAAGAAGTGTTCAGATATTTTTATACAAATGTGCGGAAGGACCAGAGTTTAAATCCTGACTCTAAGACTTAGGCTTGTTCCTGGCTAGGAGCTGAGCCAAACTGAGAGGATGAGTCTAATGGAATTGATTATTAATTATGTTTAACAAACCTCTGCAAAGGTAGTACAAACTAGATCTTGGGTTTTTCCTTCCTTTATTATATTATTATATTGTATTATGACACACACTTGGTTCAAAATGAATCATGGAACCATTATGAAATAACAATGGGTGGGTGATTAGGACACGTGGCCTCACTGATTCCTTCTAACTTCCCTCATCCCTGGCCATGGACCACTCTTGTGCAGGGTCATTAAGTTCCTGCGGAGCAGGAGAATGGTAGAAAGAGTTGCAGGAAAATACCTGGTCAACATAGTCACCTTAATTTCCAAATATACCAGTCTCCATTTCCTTACCTAGGAAGCCATCCCTTACAGCAAAGAATAAAATAACAAAGAGAGGAAAATAAAGAAATTCAACACAATTAATCAATACAGCAACTGAGTCTGACAGTATATGGAGTACTCCACAGCCATGGCCTCCCACTTTTGCAATGGAGAACGATAGGTGTTCTTTTCCTCAATTCTTTTCCAAAGTATAAAATAGTTTCAACATGAAAATATTATCTAAGTTAACTGGTACCAACTAGATGAAGTGCTTTGTTTTGTTTCATAAATAAAGCCCAAAATTCAGAAAACTTTTGGCAAATCCCAGATGAAAAGTAGGGTAAATAAAAATATGCACAAGAAATTGACAAAAAACAACAAGAATAACAAAAAACAAAGGTCATCATCAAGAAAATTACTTTGAAGACATTTTCGGTAGAAAGTTTTATTTCCATGGTTCTGTCAAACCAAGAATAATATAAAAGAATGATCTCCAAGCATAGTCCCAGTGATTCATCCTTTACCAAATGAAGTTTGCACCTGAGGGAATTGTTTTCTTTTGGTTTTGCTCCTTAAAAGTTTATCTTGATTTAACTAAGTTAGATATGCATGAAAATGTTTACAATTGCTATTTTTAAAATAATGGAATACTTAGAAATTACCAGAAAGTGCAATTTCCTCCGCTAATGTTTGCATGTTAACTGTTATTTCACATTTCATAAGGTATCTAAGTTTAATCAGTCAGGGCATATGATTCTTCTCCTGGAAAATTTTAGCTTGTTTCACACCTCACTTACATTTGTTTTCTATTTATGCCTCCCCAAAGGTCTCATAATCCACATTTTAATAAGCTATATAGCCTTTTCATCACCTATACACAGTGTTGTTAAAATAAAAAAGACCAACATTCTATTTTACTAGAGTAGTGTCAGTTATAACAAACTGCGAGTACCTAGGGCAGTCATTGTTTTTAAGATTTTTCTACACATTCAAGTAGCACATATAGGTGATCTCAAGCCATTCTAACTAATTTGAAGACATTTTCAGTTTCCAGTCTCTTACTCTCATACTACTAAAACTTATTCTTATATCTGATTCTTTTTTAACCATCTGTCTTGACTATACTTTAGAGATCAGAAAATGTATTTGTACATTTTCTCAAGCTAAACAGATGTGGGACCATTAAACATAGCCAGTCCACTTTAAAGACTGTTGGAATCAATGCATTCTGTTTTGAGTAATACAACTCTTCCATTCTTTGTAGTCCCAGTCCACTGATTTAAAAATACCCCTACTTTGTAATAACACTGGGACTGTTTCTAGATAGGCAGACAGAAGGATGTTATTTATAAAGTCTTCCAGAATGGATTCTTAACAATACTAAGCCAAGCAAAGCAAAACTATCAGTATACTTTCTAGAGACATCTGAACTTGCCCCAAGAACTAACCACAAGTATGAAGGTAGACCAGAAAAAAAGTGGACCAGTAAATGAAGGGACCAAATAGAATCATATTCAGCAAATATTTGAGCTATTGGTGAAACAGTAACAAAACAAAACATAGCTAGATATGTTTCCCTACATGCAGCTCAATGACAATATTCCCACTTCATGAATAGAAGTGTCTGAATTTCATTAAACTAAGCAATTACCTTTCAAAGTTTATGCAAATAAAAACATTTGAGAACACACCATGAGTATGGATTTCTTTTTACCATAAAAGATGTTACTAGAGGTTTATTGTTATTGTTGTTTTAATATTATATTATGAAAAGTGCAGGGCACACTCTCACTGAAAAAAACATCAGTAATTGATTGAATGTCTTGGTTGCTGTGAGTACAAAAAATAAATGGCATAGTTAATGAAAATTTTAGAAAATATTGCACAAAGTATCAAAATAATACTTTTGTCAGCTAACTACACTACACTTTTGTGAAATATTTGTGAGATCTTCTGAAATTAACAAGACCAGCCTCAGAAGAAACATCTAAAGGTATAAATATGTGCTTCAATGGGAACCAATATCAGCATATCAGTGTTTTAGCCACAGAAACTCAATTTACCCCATATTTTTTCTTGTCATTTCAACCATACATAATTTCCAGTTAACTGGTGTAACTAAGTATTAAAGTAGTAATCAGAGTTTGCTTAATAATTAGAGGGTTTCACTAACTGCTATGTAATATGACTTCCAAAGCACTGGGAAGCCACCATACCCAACTCCTCTTTCAACTGCTAGTCATTGCATGAAATTCTACCATCACAATTCTTCTATCCCATTAACTTAAAGCATTTGTTCCTATAGAAATAAACAAATTTATGGCAATGTCAAGACTTTTAGTTATCTATCAATAATTTACTTCTCAGTGAGAATGAGTGTTTGAGAGTTGATAATAGCATGTAAAAGTGAGCATGAGAGCTCTGTGCTTCTGAAAAGCAGAAAGGTGCAACAGAAACCAAAGGAAAAAAAATTAAAAATTCAGGGGGGAAAATGTGGAAGTAAAGGAACATTGAAAACAAATATTGAGATAGTGCTAATCTTGGTCATAACCAACCCAGATGTCAATATTATGGATTAATAATTATATTAATAACTAGCATTTGTATAGTACCTTAAGTTCTACAAAAAATTAACAAATAGTATCTCATACTACAGAGCTTCCCTGGATGCCATTATTATACTCATTTTATAAATGGGAGAAACTGAGTGACAATGAAGTTAAATTATTGCTCAGGATCGCAGCTAGTGAGTATCTGAGAGTGAATTTGAACTCAAGATTTCCTGACTCCAAGTCCAAGTCTCTATCAACTGCACCATGTAACTGCCTCACATGCTGAATTCAATTCAATGATGTTCACCTGCTATAAAATGACCAAATATGAACTTTAAAAAATCATATGGACAGTGCAAAGAGCACTAGATGTTATGATAGGTCAAGTTCAAGTTCCTTCAGTTATTATGTAAACTTAACATTGAGCTCCCTGAGACCAGGGATTACTGGGGGCCTTTCTATGTATCCCCAACACTGAACATAGTGTCCAGCTCATAGTAGATATTTGATAAATTGATTAACTTAATAACCTTGATTTGACAAGTCCTTGAGTATGTTTGAACTCCAATTGTTTTGTCTTGCAATGCCTATTTTACAGGTGTGACAGAAGCAGGTTAACACTTGGCACTTACTACATGAATGTGTTCTATTTTGTGGAATCACTAATGTTTCACCTGAAGAAGATATGATCTTTGTTTTCAAGTGTTTGAAGGGATGTTATGGGAGGGAAAGTCAGATTTGTTTCATTTGACCTCAGAGAGCAGAAAGAGGAGCCACTAATGAGTGGAATACGCAAAGGGTAAAGAAGGCATGGGGAGATGAATCTAGGTTTCATGTACAATGGATTAACACCTAAGGATTTTCCAAAATTCAATATTTTACAATATAGCAAACATTTCCCTCTCACTAGTCATTTTCAAGCAAGGGATATTGTCCAATATAATTTTCACATAATTAAATGATTTCAATGCAGTCACTACTCTAGGCATTTAAAATATCTTGGCATAATAACTTTGTTTTTTTTGGTATCAGCAGGCAATTTCCCAGGCCAGAGTTAATACTGCTTGCTATGTGCTATAGCACTAATAAATACTAAACATGAATGTTAGTAATTCTGTGTCTGTATATGTGTGAATGTCTGTATGTAGGGATCTCTGTCTCTCTGTCTCTATCTCTGTCTCTGTCTCTCTGTCTAACACAGTGCAGTGTCAGTAATTTAAAAAAAAACTATATTTACCTAAGTGCGAGTACATTATGGTTTTGCAAAATCAAAGCATAGTTACTTTTGCTTATAATAAAATGTTCATTCCTCATTTTCTTATAAACTCTTCTAACTTTCAATATTTTATGTCCTTAACTAGAAAAAGCAAATCAAGAGAGCATGGGATTAGACTTGAAAAATAGTATAGAAAGAATGGCACCAGATTTTATGAAGCATAACTTCCTTTGAGTAAGAACATGCAAATTAAAAATAGTTTTAGAATTGTGTCTTCCAGAATTTAATCTAGAAGAAGTTCAAGACCAAGGACCGTGTTTTTTATTTTAAATTCTCACTCCTAAAGCTGATTTATGCTGTAATCCGTTTAGAATATAAAACACAATTGACTTAGGAGTCCATATTTTTTATCCTATCACTAAAGTGTAGAAATAACTACCAAAATTCATGTTCCAGAAAATCCTCTTTGGCTTTACATCGATGGATCATTATTTTGGGGGCTGTGTCTAAAATCATTCCTCCCCACTTAGAATATCTCTCCAGGAATATCAGAACATGGGTTAGGAATAGACTGTTCATAAATGATTAATAAAACAGAGTCCTTGGGTACTAATTAGGCACTAAGGGTATACACACATGCATCCCTATTATATAAATATGTATATGTGTATACATGCATCATGCATATATGTGTATGTATGTATGTATAGGTGCAGCTAGCTGGCACAGTGGATTGAGTGTCAAATTTGGATTCGGGAAAACTCATGTTCAGGAATTCGCATCTGTCCTAAGACACTTACTAGGTATGTGAACATAGGCAAGTCATTTAACCTTCTATATCTCCATTTGCTCATCATTAAAATGAGATGGAGAAGGAAATGGCCATTTTTTTCCAAGAAAACCACAAACTGAGTCACAAATTACAAAATTGAAAATGACTGGACAACAATAGCCTGTGTGTGCACATGTGTGTGTGTCGGAAACCTTTTATTTCATCAGACATAGAACTTTAAACCCAAAGAATCTATACCAGATCCAGTAAAGAGAATACATAAATTTCATTTTCTTTCCAATGAGCCACGGAACCAACACGATTCTCTAGATACCAGTGTCACTGAAGTTCACTTCACTTTGGTTAACCATTTTTGATAGCTGATCTTACTCCCCTCAAGCAACCCAATATGTTCAATTATGAGGAAGACTTGGCCAAAGAACATTCATAGAATCCACCTATGGAATTCATACTGGTTTTTTTCCTCCATTTTTCAAGTCTCTAAACTTTGGATCAGTACCCTCCAACTTTTTGTTATGATTCCCTCTTTCTGTTCATCTTACCTTCAAGAAAGGAGAAATTGCAGAATCATGAAATACTAAAGCTGGAAGAAATGAAGGTTGATTCAATTTTTATGCTTATCTCTAGCAAAAAGGTTTGGTAAAAAGGGAAGTTGAAATGGATAGATTCTATGAGGTATCAGTTTAATCTATGAGTTTCTATTTATAATGAAACCCTGAATCCTTATAGCCATGTAAAATATTAAGAAAAAACAACATATGTATTTCTACAACTCTTTGCCTTGACTTCAGAGATCAAAATCCAAAGACAAACTTTAAACTTGTTATCATAAGTGTTAGTAAAAATTCAAGATGCTCTGAGATGAAGACCTGGGCTATACTATTAAGGAAAAATGACAATGATTTATTAAAGTATCCTCAATGTTTTTCTGTTAGATGGTGTTATAGTATATAACTTATAGCAATTTATAGTAAATAAAATACTGAGTTTGAGTGAGGAAGACCTAAATCCTCCCTCTGATAATAACTAGATGTGTGATCCTAGACAAGTTGGAGATTCATAGAATCATACGTTTTTAAATGGAAGATAACTTAGAAATCATTTCCTTAACTTCCTTCATTTTTCAGTTGAAGAAATTGGGTTTAGATAGATTAAATGACTTGCCCATAGTCATATAGGTAAGTAGCGGAGTGAGATTTTGAATATATACTCTAACTCCAGCACTTGTATGGGCCTGAGGGAACTGCTAAAACTTCAAATTACATTATAAACAGATTACTTTCTATGCTAATGGAAGTTATTACAACACTGAGGTTTTCCATACTCACAAAAATCACAGATTCTTTATGTAATAACAAGAAAAGTTAGATGAGTTCTATTATAAACCATCCCTCTCAGTGACAGAATGCTGGAAGGGATCTGATTCAGTCAGACATTGTTTATTTTTTTTATGTTCTAAGGCAGAAATCAATGGAAAATATCTGTATGTAATCATCAAATAACCTGAACATTGGCACTTGGTTATCAATATGTCTTCTAGGCAATATATAAAGCAAAAAAGAATCAAAATGGAGAAATTTTTTGTTTTGAAATTTTAAGACTAAAAAGTCACTCAAAAATTCAATAGCCACCTACTTTTTAAAATAATGCTATCTTAAAACCTAGCAAAAAAAAAAAGAAGGAAAGAAAGAAGGGAAGGGAAGGGAAGTAAGGGCAAGAAAATGAAGGAGGGCAGAGGAAAACATGAGGTTCCAAAGCGGGCACAAATAGAACAATTCTGTCTCTAATTTGTTGAGTATAAGTTAAAAATAATTTTACTTAGGAGATAAGCAGGTTGGGGAGGATGATGGAAGGGAGGGCAATGGGAGGAGGGAGTAATTTGAAGTCAACACTCGGGGGGGGGGACAGGATCAAAAGACAGAATAGAAACAATGGGGGGAAGGATAGGATGGAGGAAAATACAGTTAGTCTTACAGAACATGACTATTATCGAAGTCATTTGCAAAACTACACAGAAATGGCCTATATTGAATTGCCTGCCTTCCCAAAGGGAATGGGTGGGGAGGGAGGGATGGGGAGAATTTGGAACTCAAAGTTTTAGGAACAACTGTCGAGTATTGTTCTTGCTACTAGGAAATAAGAAATACAGGTAATGGGGAATAGAAAGTCATCTGGCCCTACAGGACAAAAGAGAAGATGGGGACAAGGGAAAGGAGGGATGATAGAAGAGAGGGCAGATTGGTGATAGGGAAAATTAGAATGCTTGGTGTATTGGGGTGGGGGAGGGGATAAATGGGGAGAAAATTTGGAACCCAAAATTTTGTGAAAATGAATGTAAAAAGTTAAATAAATAAATTTAAAAAAATAAAAAATAATTTTACTTAAAAATAAAATAATGTAAAAAGATCAGTTTTATAAGAAAAATCCTTTTTTTCTTTAAATATTGAAATATGTATGTTATTTAATAAAATCAGAAGGAAAAAGGAAAACAGTAAGCCATAGGGAAGCAATGTCGGTCTGAAAGAAGCATCTTTCCAGTGTTTGAATTTTTCAGAATTCTTTGGCTTAAAGAAACCTTCTGAATTTCTTGCCCAAGCTGAGGGTCAGTGGGTACTGAACAGATATCTGAGCAACGGTCTCCTGCCTCAACAAGGCATTCAGGAGTCTTCCAGAGAAGTGTATTTAGAGAAGTTCATTTTGAACTGAGCATAGGACTTCTTTCTTCTCATGAAATAAAGGACAGAAGGAGGCAAATGGTGAGAGCAAGTCAGTTGTTCCCTTCCTGAATGTTTTAGGCACTTTGCTGTGTGTAAAAAGAGGTGTGAGCAGGATGGGCACTCACATTTTAAATCTATAGAGAAAAACACAACCATAACAAGTTTCAAAAATTGAATAAAATTGACACATATTCAATTTTTTTTACTATTAATTCTATGATTTTTAATGGATGAAATATCTATTATCCACAAATACACATCCCTAGGGAAGAAAAACGTGCCCAAGGTAAAATTACATGTGTCACAAATGAAAGGTAATTCTAATTATTGAAGAGGAAAGGAGTACTGGAAGCAGGAAACCTAGGTCCTAGTCCATTTCTAGACATTAAATGAGAACTTGGATAAGTCATTTTACTTGTGTTTCAGTTTTTTTATGATATATAGGAGGTGGGTTAGAGAACCTTTTAATAACTCTTCCAGAGTTGAATTCCTATTCTATTATCCATATGCTCACCATACTATGTCTTAAATTGGCCCTATTAGTTTTACTGTCAGAAAAGTTCACAGATCCTGCTTTAGAATGTTGGCTGTCATTGATTGACCAATGATAGGTTCCAGTCAAGCACTACTTAGTAGTTATTGTTTGGGCCAGATGTTGCAGAGTAAATAGTAATTGTTTCTGTTTTGGTCAGAAACTCAGAAGTTCTTCCCTTCCCATACTGATTTTGGGTGTTTTTCATTAGATAAAAGGGGGCCATTCCTTGGCTTATTTCTTAACCAGCTTCATACACTGAATCGCTTAACTTTTCTGATTCTTAGTTTCCACATATGTAAAATGGGGATGAAAATCCTTACCTCATTGGGTTATTGAGAAGTTCAAATGAGATAATGTAAGTAAAATGCTTTAAAAATTCTCAAGCATTATATGTGTCTTGTTTTTACTACATTTGTATTATAAATATTCCTAATTTTATAAATCAATTTATGAAAATATTCCTTGACTGTATCATATATGTTTATGTACACACTTGTATATATAGATGTAGATAGATATAGTTAAAATGTCCTTTCACACACTACTTGGTTTAATAAATGCCATAAGTTTGTTACCCACTGTGTGCATCAATTCTGTTTTGCTATAGTTCATACTGTGATATGGAAAGTTATAAGGACAGAAACATATCTCTGGGAGAAATTAGGTTTAGATCAACATCTCACAACATATAAGTTCTGAATGATACATGTCTAATGGATATATGTCTAATATATGAAAGATCACATGATTAAAAAAATAAAAATAGAGGAGCAGGTTTTTTTTTCCCTTGTCCTCAGTGTAAGATGCATAGAAGAGTTCTTGCCCAAACTGGATAAAGTTCTTGCCAAAATGGATAAAAAGAATTACAAGAGATAAAATTGACTATTTTGATTACATAAAAATGAAATATTTTCTCATAAACAAAATCAATGCAGTTAGAATTAGAAAGGAAATAGCTAACTGGAAGGAAAAAAATTGTAGCAAATGTCCATGCTAAAGATTGATATACATGAGACAGAGAGAACTGATAGAAATGTGTAAGGCCATGAGCCATTCTTCAATAGACAGTCAACAGATATATTTTTAAAATGCTCCAAGTCACTAACGATAATGGAAAATGAAATTAAAATAAGTGTTATAGTACTTCCTACCTCTGTTCTCTGACATGAAGCTGTAGTTCCATGGGCAAATCATCATATATTTTGCTGTGCCTAAGAAACTCCTTAAGACTATGAATTACAGATTTGAATCCAGATTAGTCAAAAGATTATCTTTATTTGATTATGAACTGGAAAATCATCAATGAGAATAAATATTGCTATATGTGTGTGTGAATAAATAAATGTATATATATAATGTATATATGTATATAATGTATATATAATTAATGTATGTGTATATATATACATATATACATATATATATATATATATATATATATATATATATGAAAGAAGACTGGAAAGTGAAGGTCATTTTGCATGTTTTCCTTTTAGTATATGTTAAATTTAACCTCCTCACTGCATTGTCTTATTTATCTGGGTCGCTCTCTTAATCCTCCTTTGATTTCTGTGTACTTTATCTCTACCAGTATGATCCACTCTGAAACACTGACTTTCATTACGTAGAAATTTAAAAAATACCTTCATGCTTTTAGGGGGTACATTCAATTTTAGGACTTTGGGGTTCAGTGAACAATTCCATTCTACATCTCTCTAAACCCGGGATTATTTTCCTTTAAACTATGGTCATACTTTCCAATAGAAAGAGGGAGCACATGCTTCTTAGTTATATTAAGCAGTACTTAAATGTTTTCTGAGTAGTTTTTAAGACCCTGGTTCTTTAAGTCTTTGTTCTTTGGGACTGCCCACTGGCATAAGTAACTTTAGGAAGTTCCTATCACAGTTGGAGTTAATAAGACCTGAGTCACTCAGACACTTGTTAGCTTTGTGACCCTGGGTAAGTCACCTGACCTCTTTTATATTCAGTGTCCTCATCTATAAAGTGGTGATAATAAAAGCGCCTCTCTCTCACGGTTATTGTGAGGATCAACTGTGATAAAATTTGTAACATTTTTGCAAACCTTAGTACTAGGTAAATGTATATAAACTTATGGTTTCTGCCGCTGTTTTTGGTTCTAAAACTGATTTATCACAACAGTTTCTCGAGTCAGAAGTGCTCAAAGAAATCGTTGAAGTAATGTGTTACATTTTCCCAATCAGGTGTCTTTTCATTTTCTGGGATGTTGGCCTACTCAACTAATGAAGATTTTAGTTCTCTTTTGAATTGCATGAATAGTACAAACAAGATGAAGTCTTCCATAGTAGAGCTAATACTACATTCTATGTTTACAGCACGTCAACTTTTTGAAAAGACTTTAACATGGATACTTTCTTTACTTTCTCAAAGTCAACCTGATGGGGTACAGACTCTGGGAACCTTCCTGAATCTTCTCACCTAATCTGGCTTTTGACACCCAAATCTGTTATCCTTAACCTAGCCTGCCCTCTGGATTGCCCCACCTGCTTCTTGTCCAAGTTCTCCATAGTCTGATACCTCCCCTATTGCCTCCAGTCATTTCCTAACTTGATCAGTTGCCCCAGTCCTATTAAGATCCTCCTCAGACTCCTCCTCAAGACCCTCCTTAAACCCCACCTTCCACCACTCCAGACTCGTAGACCACCCCAGATCCCTCCCACAGGCTTTCTGTATATAAGTTCCATCTTGTCTCTATGAAGGTGCTCAGAGTCACTGTAGCTCAGATTCTCTCTGACCCTTTTGTTAATAGAAGTGTCACAAATGGTGAGGCTTCTTAAGAGTAAACCCAATATGGTGAATCTTTGATAAACTTTGTTTTATTTTGACTGAAAAAAGGCTTGAGTTAAATTTAGTTGGGCATTATCCAGGAGGTTAGTATTTTGGGGTCCCAAGAACCTCAAATCTCAACATTAGGGTTCCCTGAACTCAACAAATCCATAAAATAGTTTGAACTTATTTTATAATACTCATGTGAGGTAATGAAACTAAAACATGGAGAGTTTTGAATCACTTGTCTAAGTTCATTTGACTGGCTAAGCAGGTTTCCCAAATCTCATTTTGTTTCCTTTCCACTCTCCCATATTTCTTTCCCCTTTTTTTCTATTTGTCATGATCATGTACTCCCTTGTTTATGAATCTATAACTCTACAGGCAATGCTAAATAAGTAACATCAAATGGTGTATGCTCTGAATAGACCTTGGGCAGTGTGAAATCTCACCCGGGAAGTCAGATTAATCACATAACTAAAGGAGATGGAAAATGCAAGTAAATCTAGCCATGGAGTAATGAATAACTAATAAGTAGCTCATTCAAAATATTCCCTTCTGAGGCAGCTAGATGACATGTGAATAGAGCACTGGCCCTGGAGTGAGGAGAACCTAAGTTCAAATCTGACCTCTAACACTTGATACATACTAGCTGTGTGACCCTGGGTAAACCATTTAACTCTCACAATAAAAGTTAAAAACAAAATCTTCCCTTTCTTTCTGTCCACAAAAATTAAGTATGTAATATATATGTATGTGTGTATATGTATATGTATATATGTGTATATATATGTATATATACATATGTATATATGTGTGTGTATATATATGTATATATGTGTATATACATATACATATATATATTTTTTTTCCTTTTCAACTGCAAGTTTCAAAGTCTAACTTGAGCTTTAAGGCCTGTTTGGTGTAAAGGTCGTTTGGGGTTTTTCTGTTTCAATAATAGTCTATGATCCCAGCTGCCACTGTAGACAGCAAATCTTCCAAATACCATAAATCCTGGTGTTTTTTTTGCCCTATCTATACTTTAACATCCTACAACTTAGCTAATGCTTGCATTCATTTGTAGCATCAGGTAAGTAGAATGAAAATGTTATAACAGTTTGGAAAATTCACTTCATTCCAAGTCCTTCCCCTCACAAAAGATTGTAAGTTTCTTGTGGGAAAAGACTACCTTTATTTCCCTTTGTGTCCCCAATTCACAGTGCGTAACACATAAATGGTGAAAATTTTCTTGTTAATGTATGTGTGTGTATATGTATGTATGCATGTATTTATACATATAATTATACATATTCCCATATATGTATGTATCCTTTCAAATAATGAATAAATGGGTATATAATATCTTTTCAAACTATATATGATTAGATATATGTACATATACATTTGTGTATGTAGAACCCTTTGGGAGAACTGTTCCCCCAAATCAAACTAAGGAAACAGAAGTAATACCATTATTTTACAATCCTGAAAGACCTAATTCCCTAGTCCCTGAATTATCAGGGATACGTTTGTCATGGCTCCTTCTACCATTATACCTGGCAGTAATAGCTGCCTATTACTCAGCCCTTTTCATGCATGAATGACCATGAATAATTGAGAATTATCTGTTTCTCTGTGACTACAACATTTCTTATTATTTGTGATATTGTTTTCCTTTGTCCTCAGTGTAAGATGATTTATTTCAGTGACAATGGGACTCTAATTCTATAATATTCCTTCTTGTTCAATAAGAAATTTCCACATCTGCAATAGGTTGGACGTAAATTCTAAGAACTGTAGTAAAAGAAAAAAATAAATCACAACGGTGGCAAAAATTGAAGCAGTCAGGAGTAAGGGAAAAGAGACAGTGACATTGCTATGGATCAGGCAAAGGGACAACCTGGGGAGATCAACCAAAGCTTTGCCTCAAGGCATTAGAATTTAGAGTTCACAGAAAGTACTTGTAGTACTTTCCCAGTATAAAATCAACAGACTATATAGCCCCCAAAAATTCGAGAATAATTAGACAAATTAGAAAGCTACTGAATAGTTTATTTTCTCACACAAAGGCTGAACTTCAATTGAGTTTCTCTCTGTTCCAACAGAGTTTAGATGAAGAGTAGATGTGAGAGCTTGTATGGTACTTCTTGCTCTCAGACATGCTTTGAGCTGCTTCTCCTGATGAAATACTTGAAAATTATGACTTTGGCATTCAACACTTTAACGGACCAAGAAGCAAATACACAGGGATATGTTCACCAACAATTAAAGCCCCAAAGAATTTTGTTATCCTGATTCCCTACTTGAGTAATAGGACTCCATTGGAGACACTGCAATCATGAGACATGCTCAATAAATCTGTGTAGCACAGACATAGCTTCAAACAATGCACAATGTCTCTATCAAGGGAGTTAAACCCAGGCACCTGACTCTCATTATATTGATTCAGTGCACCAGGAGGAAAAAGCCATCACACCTTTAAATGAACATTTAACCATATGCTGTGATTCATTTATATGCAGATCTTGCTCAGCTGTATACATCAACAGCAGAACTTTTTGGATAACACATGGCCACTCCTATTTTGTGGACAGAGTCCTATAAACGTAGAAAAGGGCCTTTAAAAGTTGCCTTTTTTTAAACAACCAAGGAAATACAGGCAGAGTCTTTTTAAATATATTTAGCCTTCAAGGATATAATAGAGCTGCTAAAGAGATCTCCAAATAAAGAGACGAAAAAGGACAGAAAGTATTTCTTCTTAATAAAGGTAAATGTTAATAAATTCTGTGGAGCAAATTGGGGGAAAATGTCCAGATCTAGACAATATTTTCTTTGGTTGGGGGTACACCAGATTTGTGGTAAAAAGTCTAGCAAGAAAAGGGTTATGCTAACAGTTCCTTGGAGAAGAAAGGCTTAATATAGATTTCCTTCCTGCTTTCCTACCTTTGAGAAATAACATGTAATAAGAATGACCTCATTTACGAAAATCTAGCTGTTCTCAGCCTCCCTTGACAAATTTAAACGACAGCTATGAAAGTCAAATTTTAAGCAAGCATGTGTTAACTACCTTAGACAAAATTCATCATCCAACATTATTTGTCTTTTCTGTCAAAATGTGGCTTGGTTGTTTTGGGGGACTGGGATTGGATTGTTGTTTATATTTGCCAAGTCTCTTTTAACAATCCCAACACAGAAATCATTTGGAGGCATAGGCATAAATAAGGAATAGCTCCAAAGGTCACACTATGAGTCAGCATCGTTTTCTTCATTTGACTTTTTCTTTTATTCAACAAACATTTATTTTTATTGCCATATCATTTATCTTACATTATTTCATCTCTGTATGAATTATAGAGTAACAGCTGTATCTTTTTCATTATCAGATATCAGATAAGTTTTTCTGATATTTCCTTATCCTGTTACTATTTTGTGACTTAATTTGAGTATATATATATATATATATATATATATATATATATATATATATATATATATATCATTATTCTGTGCAAGGCACTCTGCTAAACACTAAGGATACTAAGATGAAAAATGACACAGTCCTCACCCTCAGGGATCTTACATTCTTCTAGGATGAGTGTGGAAGCCATACAAATGGATATTAAAAAAAATAGAATATGATGGAAAAGTCTAGACAAAGTAATCCAAGAAAAAAGTAAAGAAGAAGAGAAGTTACTTGACTAGAATAATAGAGAAGGCTTCCTGGGTGAAAATGGCATTTGAGACTAGAAAGAAGGGAAAGATTTTTAATAAGCATTCTGTTCAGTAGCAACAAAGGACTGTCTAGTAGTAGTGCAGTTTGTGTGACCCAAGAATATATGAAAGATACTAATTAAATAAGGTTGTAAAGATAATTTGGAGGCAGATTGTGAAGGATCTTAATTGCAGAATAATCATGTATCTTGTCCAATAAGAAATAAGGAGCCATTGAAGTTTTTAATCTGGGAAGTAAGAAAAATCTTTAGGAACATCATTTTGGAAACTATACAAATATAAGTTTCAAAATAAAGAGACTGGTGACAGGAGAAACCATTAGGAGGATATGACAATGGTAGAATCACATGAGAGAGGAAAGAGAATAAATGGAAGGATGGTTTTAGAAGAAAAATAGAGTGGACTTTATAAGCCATTGGACTTAGCAGGTGAGAGAGGGGAAATATTAATTATTTTCAATTTTACGGACATTTTTCTAGATTTGCATAAGATTTTTAAATTGCTATCATGAATTCATTTAGTTCATTACCTAAGGTTAATTACTTTTTTGACCAGAAAACCATTATCATCATGGATTTCTGAGGTAGGCTTTCCTTAGTGAAAAGAGCAAGTCTGATAGGTATTTCCTTATCTTAAAAATATAACTTTTTGTCTCCCATAAGCATATTACCTGTGCGTGCATTTAAAATTAATTTCTTCTATTTCAGTCACTAAGACAACATCATAATGCTCTTTCATTGAAGGAAAATCATCCGGGCATTGAAAGGTACCAAGGCATATTGAGCATAAGGAAACCTGGATTCAGAGCCTGCCTTTTACTCTTACTGGCTATTGACCATAGATAAATCCATTAAACTCTCAGTACCCCCAACCATCTCTCTAAGAATAGAAGTCAGAGAGAAGCTGCTATTGCAGGAGTTCCTCACAAAGATGATATCACATCTGGACCTCATCCTAAACCTACTCCTCTCCCCCCCCAAAAAAATCTAGTGCTCCTTGAACACTTTTTGTTCATAATAAATCATTGAATCTCTTATTGCTCCTTCATTTCTGGATGCTGACACACAAAAAATGAGGCACAATTCACCTTTTAAGGCACTGTCTCTTTGAATACTGAATTACTTCAGTGGCCTGCCAGGGTGAATTAATTTCCTTAAGCATGTACTAGAAAGAACAGAATCTGATATATATTTGTAGCTTTGCAAGGGATTGTTATAAGAATTATGTATGACAATAACAAATTATCTGATTATTGAGGTGTATTTTGTCTACTAAAACCTTTTTAATAACCCTTCCAAGTAACATTTTTATTTTCACTTATTTGAGCAATACCTTATTTGTTTCTGCTCTCAGAAGATAACATAATTTTTACCAGATAATTCGGATCAAAATTAATAGTGGAATTCCAAGTTACTTGTCCCTTTTCTTGTGGCATTGTGTGTACTCAATAACCTAATCTCAGTCTACCTTTACAGTACTATTGTGACTATTTTCTTAAATAAATCCTCACTCTCAACAAAACTAATCACTTTACCATTCCTGGAACTTGTCTTAAAATTTCCCAAGTCCCTGATTTTATTCATACTATTCCCTGATCAGGAGAAAGAAAAAGTAATAGACTGACAAGGGATGAGAGCTATCTAGGCTGCATGGTGCTGAATGAATGCTCCCAAATTTGGAGAATAGTGAGAAGGAGACTGTGGAGAATGACTGTTCCGGTGAGGCATAGAAAGGCAACATGGATTGATTTTCAGAAAAAAACAAAACAAAACAAAAACATCAGAAAAGCTGGCAGCCAGTGGTACAAAGCAACTTTCAGCATAGAATGAATCAGATTTGAAACCATAACATCAGAGAAAAGGATGACAATAGTCAATGTCAAGAAATCACATTGCCACCATACGATACTGGGTGAGTAGCAAAATTTAGAGGTTGAGAATTAGTTTTGTTTTCTTCTCATTTAACCGACTTCAGGAGTATGACTCGGGAATTTCAGTTCTTAGTTATGTGACCAGAAGCAAATAATTTCATTTGTATGTTTCAGGTCTACTAAGTCATAGATGATCAAAATAAATATTGGTAACCATAGTTTCTTATACTGAAAAAATCGCAACTACTTTCTGCATCAGTTATGAGAAGAAACCAGCTATTTCCTTGATTTAGAGCTCATATATTATTGGTCAAATAGAAACAAATGATCCAATATGACTCTCTCATAAAACTTAGATAGTGTCTCAAATATCCTCTGATTTGGGATATTTTGTATATAATTGTAGGTCTGAATTAAGAGTATTCATATATTTTTTTTTTTACAGCTGAAGAAAAAGTGGAATCTTCTTTTATACTGAACACATTGCACTAGTTCACATTATCCCTTAAAATTTCATAGAAAGACCACAAATAATTCAAGAAATATCTTCATCATAGTACCCTTTGCTACTAACAATATTTATTGGAGTTGCCTTCCTCTCTACTTGACCTTTTTATTGAAAAGACATGCATCTTCATTAACCTTACAATCCAACCATAACATCAACTTTATTGGTGGGCATAAAACAGTTTGTCATTCCTAAGAAAAATGAGGTAGAATTGAGGTAAAGTAAGTTTTCCCTGAAGTAAATATATATACATACACACACATATACATATACACATATTTATGCATATTTATACATATATACCCATGTATATTGTATATATACATATATGCATATATACATATGCATAAACAATGCACACATATTCATACATACATATGTGTATATATGTATGTGTGTATATATACATATGTATGTGTTTCTATATATATGCATATAAAAGAAGGAGGTTTGAAAGATCTTAGCGTCAAAGCTGAAAGGGAACAGAGAGATCATCAAATATAACTCTTTCTCTTAATAGATGAAAAAACTGAGGCCCTGGTCAATTAGGTATCAATAGTTATTGACAATCCCAGGTTTTAAAACTAGTCCCTAAATACATACACACACACACACACACACACACACACACACAAACACACACACACACACACACATAGACAGGGAGATCAATTGTCTGCAATATGAATTGAATACAAGAAAGACACTAGATGAGTAAGTAATATCCATAGATTATTTAAGAATTGCCTGTTTATAGAAACATAACCTTAATGCTCATATGTATTATTAGGGCTCATTGATTGAATTTTAACTCCAATTTTGAAAAAATACCTTAAGATCACAATAGAAATTCCTATTAACCATTGATTAACTTTGAGGAACTGGGTCTGAACAGATATTCAAAAGGATAAATGAGCAGAAAGAAGAGGAGACAAGTTAACAGAGGAAATAAGAAGGAGTAAAAATACAGTTTTTCAACAAGGGTGATTTTCATGTCCTAAATAGTTTCATATTCTAATGTTTAATTGAGGAAATATTGAAAAATAATTTTGATATTAGTTGGAGGACAAGTTATGGATGAATCTTCAAAAAAGGAAAGGGTGAGTGAGTTTCTACTAATATTTCATGAATAGAGTTCTGAATATGAATTACCTTAGTACCTCTATAGGTCATACACTAAATAGTCAATAAAGCTATGCCAGATACTTCAAAATTTTTCATAGGGAGAAGGGATGAGAGCTAATAAAAGTATCTATTATGATATTAGCTGGGTTACAAAAAGCAAAACAATTACAAAACAAAAGAAGGGATTTCTTAAAGGACTAGACATTGAGATATTGCCTATCTGAAGGTGGATCATTCTTTTTTTTTTTCACTGACATCGACAAAAGTCCTTCTTCACTGCTTCTGCAACACATAGAGATGACCTTACATCCTCAGAGGCAAGGCAAATAGAGTGAAAACTGGTGGATACTATCAAATTGAGAATATGAACATGGGCAATGGACTGTGTATCTGCCAACTGAGGATCAACCTAGCTAAGTTCTAGGAGGTTTGTCAACAAAGATTTAGTTAGCAGGTCATTTTTTTTTGGCCACAACTCACAAAGATGATGCATTAAGCTATGGAAAATTTAAAATCTGAGTAAGTTAAGAGAATTACAGCAGTGATAAACTCATAGATTTATTTTATTGATGCTGGTGATTAATTTTATACTTACATAAAAATCACTGGACAGAAAACTAGTCTCAAAGAGAGAGATATGGGTTCAAGTCTTCATCTTGATACATGTTATCTGTGTGACCCTGATCAAGTCATTTGACCATATAATATTCAAAGCAACTAAATGTTATAAAATACAGAAGAGGTACTAGTCTATCTTGTGAAATGGGAGTTCCTTAATTCAATGAAATTACAAGCCCATTTTCTATCCTTTTAGCTACTCTATTTCTAAGATCCAAAAGCCCCATAATAACTTTCAAGTAGTTTAAAACAGAATACCTACTCTCTTGGAAATTCCTTCTCTGTTAATCCCTCGCCTCAACACCCCCACCCCCCCACCCCCCACACACACAAGGACTAAACTAAACTTTCTAGCAAAGAATATGTCAGCTACTTCAGTTCATATTTCTTTGATCAAATGAATACTACATTTAATATTCATGAACATTTAGAACTTTTATTTCCCCCAATATAATGTAAGTGAAATCCAGTGATATTAGAAATTTGTTCAGATTATCAGATCTCTAATACAGATATGGAAGAAGGAAAACTGAAAGCTGAAAGGGACAGAATAAGAGATACAAAGAAGGAATCAATAGCTTAGTTGTATGGGAATGGGGGACTTAGGCTGTTCCAAGTGAATAGGAAGATAAGGAGAATGTCCATTCCTTAAGACTGCAGACAGAAAATTAGCTTCGAACAAGCTCCTCACAAATAAATTGAGCTTTTTCTTCCTCAATATGGTAAGGTGAATAATTAGTGTAGTTGGGAAGAAATAAAGTCTTATTACTAGGGAAGCTAGGTGATGCAGTAGATATTACTAAGATTGGAATCAGAAACTCATCTACATGAGTTCAAATGGAACCTCAGACATCCACTAGTTGTGTGGCCCTGTTAGAACTCTTTTTTAACCTATTTTTTAATCACACAGTCTATATAGTATTGAGATACATTATTCCTGATAGATTTGATAGAACTCACTTGTAAATCCATCAAGTTTTGGGTATGTTTCCTTAGGGAGCTCACTGATGGCTTATTCAATTTGTTTTACTAAGATAGGCTTATATAAGTACTATTTCCTCTTCTGGTCATCTGGGCAGTTAATGTTTGTGTATACATCCATCCATCTCACTTAGACTCTCATGTTTTTGGCATATAATTGGGCAAAATAACTCCTCATAATTGCTTTGATTTCATCTTCATCAGTGGTGCCCTAACACTTTTCATTTTTGGTACCAATGGTTTATCTATATTACTGAATTTTCATTAAAGATGTTACTAGTTTTATTTACTAGTTCAATGCCGTTTACTTCCAGTTTTATTATCTCTCCTTCGATATCAGGATTTCCATTTTGGTATTGAAGTGGGGGTGTTTAAATTGTTGTGAATTCTTTTTCTTTTCTGTAGCTTTGTTAGCTTTGTGCCCAATTTGTCTATCAACTCTCTCCGTCTTTTACTAATGTTCACATTTAGAGATGTGAATGTTTCCCTAAGTACTTCTTTGGATGCATCCCATAAGTTTTGGAAGGTTGTCTTCTTGTTTTCACTCTTTAATGAAATTATTGATTGTTTCTCCTATTTGTTTTTTGACCTAATTATCCTTTAGATCACTTAGTTTCCAATTAATTTTTAATCTAGTCTTCCATGACTCTTTATTCATAACCAAAAAATGATGCATTTAATATTTCTGCTTTTCTACATTTGGTTACGGGGTATTGATGACCTAATATGTGACCAATTTGTGTGAAGATGTCACGTACAGCTTAGAGAAAAAAAATTATGCTTCTTTCTATTCCCAATTTTCTTCTCCTATTATTAGCTAAGTTTTGTAAGATCTTATTCATCCCTTTGATTTCTTTCCTATTATGACATGATTAGATTTATCTAGAAATTAGAGGGGACAGTTGAGGTCCACCACTAGTAAAGAGTTACTTTCCTTTCTTCCTTTATTTTACTTAATCTTTCTTATAAGAATTTGGGGGGCGGAGTCAAGATGGTGGAGTAGAAAGACTCATGTATGCTAGCTCTGAACCCACAGCCCATGGATTTAATGTAAGAAGAGCTCCCCAAAATTTCTGGATCACTTCAGGGTGTGCAGAAACACAGTGGAAGAGATTTCTGTTCCAGAGAGCCCTGAAGAGCGGTCCCCAGGGTCCATTGCACCCTGGAAAGTGGAGTCCACCCCAGCGCTGCCCTGGCCACGTGGCCAAGAGGGGCAGATCCGAGCAGGCTTCAGGGACTGAATCTCCAGAGGCCGGGAAGGTCCCTCTGCCCACAGATGCTACAGGTCAGTGAGAGAGAAGTCTGGGCTGGCTGAGAGGGGAGCAGGGTGTCTCCATGGCTCGGGCCCCCTCGGGAGAAAGTGGCAGAGGCAGAGGCAGGGGCAGTGGCAGAGGCAGCTGCGGCAACCCGGAACTCCCTGAGCAGGCAGGATCTTCATTACTGAAAGTCTCTGCATAAACCACCTGAAGGAGCTGAGCCTGGGAGATGACACCGCCCCACCCACTCCATTACTGAAGCTCTCTGCATAAAGACCCTGAGGGAACTGAGCCTGGGAGGTGGCCCTGCCCCCACCCCAGCACCAGAACTAAAGCTCACATTGAATAGCAGCTGCACCTGCCCCGGAAAGCCCATTTGAATCTCAGACCCTAAGCACTACCTGGGCAGATCTAGGTGGGGGTGGACAGGAATCTCAGAAGTCAAGTAACTGGCTGGGAAATTGCCAAGAAAAGGGAAGAAAAATAAGACTATAGAGAGCTTCTTTGGGCAGGTGCAAATGTTCCTGCCATTCGGTTCTGATGAGGAGGAAATATTCTTGCCATCAGGGAAAGATGTGGAGAGTGGGGCCTCTGTATCCCAGACATCCCAGGGGGATGTTGGGTGGGCTCAAGCCTTGGAAGAGCTCAAAAAGGATTTTGAAAATCAAGTTGGACAGGTGGAGGAAAAACTGGGAAGAGAAATGAGAGAGATGCAAGAAAAGTATAAAAAAACGGGTCAATACCTTGGTAAAGGAGACCCAAAAAAATGCTGAAGAAAATAACACCTTGAAAAATAGGCTCACTCAATTGGCAAAAGAGGTTCAAAAAGCCAATGAGGAGAAGTATGCTTTCAAAAGCAGAATTAGACAAATGGAAAAAGAGGTTCAAAAGCTCACTAAAGATAATAGTTCTCTCAAAATTAGAATGGAACAGATGGAGTCTAATGACTTTCTGAGAAACCAAGAAATCACCAAACAAAACCAAAAGAATGAAAAAATGGAATAGAATGTGATATATCTCATGGGAAAAACAACTGACCTGGAAAATAGATCCAGGAGAGACAATTTAAAATTTATGGAACTACCTGAACGTCATGATCAAAAAAAAGAGCCTAGACATCATCTTCCATGAAATTATCGAGGAAAACTGCCCTGACATTCTACAACCAGAGGGCAAAATAAGAGTTGAAAGAATCCATCGATCATGGCCTGAAAGAGATCCAAAAAGAGAAACTCCTAGGAACATTGTGGCCAAATTCCAGAACTCCCAGGTCAAGGAGAAAATCTTGCAAGCAGCTAGAAAGAAACAATTCCAGTACTGTGGAAATAAAATCAGGATAACTCAAGATCTAGCAGCTTCTACATTAAGGGAGCGAAGGGCGTGGAATAGGATATTCCAGAAGTCAAAGGAACTAGGACTCAAACAAAGAGCCACCTACCCAGCAAAACTGAGTATAATACTTCAGGGGAAAATATGGTCTTTCAATGAAACAGAGGACTTTCAATCATTCTTGATGAAAAGACCAAAGCTGAAAAGAAAATTTGCCTTTCAAACACAAGAATGAGAAGAAGCATGAAAAAGTAAACATCAAAGAGAAGTCATAAGGGACTTACCATAAGTGAACTGTTTGCATTCCTACATGGAAAGACAATATTTGTAACTCTTAAAACTTTTCAGTATCTGGGTAGTTGGTGGGATTACACACACATATGTACATGCATGCACGCACATATACACACATGCACACACATACAGAAACAGAGAGCACAGAATGAATTGAATAGGATGGGACCATATCTTAAAATAAATTAAGGTAAAGGGTGAGAAAGAAAGGTAGGGGGAGGAAAGAGGGTGAAATGGAATGGGGTAAATTATATGTCATATAAGAGGCAAGCAGGAGACTTTTTAGTGGAGGGAAAAAGAGGAGAGCTGAGAAAAAAAAACAAGAAGTTTACCCTCATCACATTTGACTAAAGGAAGGAATAAAATGCACACTCATTTTGGTATGAAAACCTATCTTACAGTACAGGAAAGTGGGGGAGAAGGAGATAAGCAAGGGGGGGGGGAATGATGGAAGGGAGGGCAATGGGAGGAGGGAGCAATTTGAAGTCAACACTTGGGGAGGGACAGGATCAAAAGACAGAAGAGAAACAATGAGGGGCAGGATAGGAGGGAGGGTAATTCAGTTAGTCTTACACAACATGACTATTATCAAAGTCATTTGCAAAACTACACAGATATGGCCTATATTGAATTGCCTGCCTTCCCAAAGGGAATGGGTGGGGAGGGAGGGATGGGGAGAATTTGGAACTCAAGTATTAGAAACAACTGTTTAGTATTGTTGTTGCTACTAGGAAATAAGACATACAGTTAATGGGGAATAGAAAGTCCTCTGGCCCTACAGGACAAAAGAGAAGATGGGGACAAGAGAAGGGAGGGATGACAGAAGAGAGGGCAGATTGGAGATAGGGAAAATTAGATTGCTCGGTGTATTGGGGTGGGGGGAGGGGATAAAAGGGGAGAAAATTTGGAACCCAAAATTTTGTGAAAATGAATGTAAAAAGTTAAATAAAGAATTTGGGTGCTATGACATTTTGTGTATGTATCGTTATTTTATTTTCTATGGTTTCTTTGAGCAAGACATATCTTCCATTTATTTCCTTTAAGTGAGTCTATTTTTTTTTTACTTTTACTTTGTGTGAGATTAGGATTGCTACCACCATCTTTTTTTTGTCTTTGGGTAAAGCATAAAAAGTCTGCTCCAATCCTTTGTTTTAACTCTGAGTGTCTCTCTTCTCTATTTCAGGTTTTTTTCTTGTAAACAAAATGTTGTTGGAATGTGGTTTCTAATCCATTCTTCTATTCACTTCCATTTCAGGGTAGATTTCATTCCATTCACATTCAGAGTTATGATGATTATCTGTTCATTACTCTCCCTCCTATTTTCTTATGCTTATCCTCTTTCTCTCTTTCATTATCCACTCCTTTGTCTCAAGTCTGTTTTGCTTTTGACCACTGTCTTCTTTTCTCCCTTTTATCACCTCTCCTCCTTCCACATTTATCCCCTTCCCCTTCCCTGTTGGATAAGATAGATTTTTATCATAAACTGTGTGTATGTATGTGTGTATATGTGTGTGTATTTATATATATATATATATATATAAAAACACACACATATATAAACACATGTATGTATGTGTATATATCTGTATATGTATACATACAGAAACACATGTATGTATACAGATATATTTTTCTACTCTTTGAACCAAGTTAGATGTGAATGAAGTTTAAGTATTGTCCATCTCTTTCCACACAAGTTTTCCCTTTATTATAAAAGTTATATTTTTTAGTTTGCATACCTCTTTTATGTGACACAACTTTCCCCATTCCCCCTCTTCCATCCTCCTTCTCCCAGGACATCCCTCTTTCTCACCTATTCACTATTTTACATCATCTTTAAATAATTTGGTCACTTTTATACCCTCTTTCTTCATAGAATCATTTTAAGTGATAAAGTTCTTAAAAGCTACATCTAACATTTTCCCATATAGAAAGGCATCGAGTTTAATCTCATTGCATCACTTATTATTTCTCTTCTATATTTACTTTTTTATGCTACTTAAGACTGATATTTAAAAGTCAAATTTTCTCTTGAACTCTGGCCTTTTCATCAAGAATGCTTGAAGATCCTCTTTTTTCATTGAATATCTGGTGTGCATGAGTGTGTGTGTGTGTGTGTGTGTGTGTGTGTGTGTGTGTGTGTGTGCTATTTTGGTTTTGCTTGAAGGAAAATACTGTTTTGCTGGATAGGTTATTCTGGGTTGTAATCTCAGCTGGTTTACCTTCTGAAATATTCCAATCCCTCTACTTCTTTAACATGGTAGCTCTTAAAGCTCGTGTGATACTGGTTGTGGCTCCATAGTATTTAAATGGTTTCTTTCTGGCTGCTTGGAATATTTTCTCTTTGACCTGAGAACTCTGAATTTGGCTATAACATTCCTAGAAGTTTTTATTTTGGCATCTCTTTCAGGTGGGGATGGGGAGGGGGGTCTGATTCTTTCAATTTCTATTTCCCTTCTGGTTCTAGTACATCAAGACAGTTTTCCATGATAATTTCTTAAAATGTGGAGTCTAGGTTCTTCCTTTGATTATGACTTTTAGGCAGGCCAGTATTCTGAAATTATATCTTTGCAATTTATTTCTCAAGTCATTTGCTTTTCCAGTGAGATATTTTAAATTTTCTTCTATTTTCTCATTTGTTCTACTTGTTTTATTTTTTTTTTATTTGATGTCTCATGGCATCATTTCTTTCCACTTGCCCAATTCTTTTTTTAAGAAATTATTTTTTTCAGTGAACTTTTGTAGCTTTTTTTTTTAACTTGGTCCTTTCTCTCTTTTAAGGAGTTATTTTTCTTCCATATTTTTGTGCTTTTTTTACTAAACAGTTGTCTCCATATTGTTCTTTCTTTGTATTTAATGCTTTACCATTTTGTCTCTACTACTCATTTGATTTTGAAAATACTTTCTTTAAATTCTTCCTGGAATTCTTTTGAGTCTTATGCCCAATTCACATTTTTTCCCATTGAGGCTTTGCTTATAACTGCTTTGGCTTTATTGTCATCTTTTGAGATTATGTCCTAATTTTCTCTGTCACCATAGTGACTTTTTATGGTCAGGTTATTTTTGTTGTTACTGTTTGCTCTTTTTCTTGATTTTGTACTTTATGTTAAAATTGGGCTCAATTCTTTTTATAGGGATGAGGGAACTGTCTTGAGCTTCAGACTTTTTTGCATGTCTGCTTTTAGAGCTAGTTCTAAGGGTTTGGAAGTTTTCTGTGCTTCCAAGGTGGCATGGCTTAGGGAAGCATCTGGGCATTGCTCTTCAGGTCTGTACTCTAGTCTTTATCTGGGAAAGGCCCCCTAATCCCTTTAGATTGCAATTGACAGTGCTCCTCAGGGGCCCTGCTTCCTTGCAACTGCAAAGGATATTATTCCACAGGGTATTTGATCCCTTAGAAAATGCCCCTCAGAGTTTCCATTCCCTCTTGACCAAGTTTTACTCTCACCTCTTCAACTATGACCTAGAAGTAGCTATAGACAATAAGAGTTGCCAAACAACATCTCATCCTGCGTCCAGTGCTATCATTCTCCTCCTGAACAGTTGCTGGGTTCCTTTACCATTTCTGACTTGAAAACTCCCAAATCAGCTGTCATTTTCATCACCACCACCTGATTCAACTACTGGTGCTTCATTATTGTGGGCTTCATATCAGCCTGTACCACGTATCACAAATCTCTCTTTTTAAGTTATCTTATACAGGAAGAGTGTCTTAACCTGATCTTTTGTGGTTCTGCCACTTCAGAATTCAATTTAAGGCATTATTTTAAAGTTGCTTAGAGTGGGGAGGATCCAAGATGGCGGAGTAGAAAGACTCATGTATGCTAGCTCCAAATCCACAGCCCATAAATTTCCCGTAAAAAGAACTCTCCACAAATTCTGGAGCATTGCAAGCTGCACACCAACGGAGTGGAAGAGATTTCTGTTCCAGAGAGCCCTGGAAAGCCATCCCCAGGGTTCTGTCGTGTTCCTGAACATGGAGCCCACCCCTGCGCTGCCCTGGGCACGTGGCCCCAGAGGAGCAGATCCGAGCAGGCTTCAGGGATGGAACCTCCAGTGGCCACAAAGGTCCCTTCACCCACAAGTGCTATGGGTCAGTGAGAGAAACTGCTGGGCTGGCTGAGAGGGGAGCAGGGTGTCTCCGTGACTCGGGCCCCCTCGGGAGGCAGAGGCAAAGACAGTGGCAGAAGCAGCAGCGACCTGGGACTCCCAGAGCAGCCACAGGAGCTCAGGGCCATTACCAAAGGTCTCTGCATAAAGCCCCTGAGGGAACTGAGCCTGGGAGGCGGCCCTACCCCCACCTGAGCACCAGAATGTAAGCTCACATTTAATAGCAGTCACACCTCCCATTGAAAGCCCTGAGGCTGGGAAGCAGCATTTGAATCTCAGACTCCAAGTCCTAGCTGGGCAGATCTAGGAGGGGGTGGAGAGGAATGCCAGAGGTCAAGTAACTGGCTGGAAAAATGCCTACAAAAAGGAAGAAAAATAAGACCACAGAAAGCTACTTTCTTGGGGAAGAGATGTTCCTTCCTCCTTTCATTTCTGATGAGGAAGTACAATGCCTGCCATCAGGGAAAGATGTGGAGGTCAGGGCCTCTCTATCCCAGACATCCGAGGTGGATGTCCAGTGGGTTCAGGCCATGGAAGAGCTCAAAAAGGATTTTGAAAAGCAAGTTAGACAGGTGGAGGAAAAACTGGGAAGAGAAATGAGAGAGATGCAAGAAAAGCATGAAAAACGGGTCAATACCTTGCTAAAAGAGACCTATAAAAATGCTGAAGAAAATAAAACCTTGAAAAATGGCTCACTCAATTGGCAAAAGAGGTTCAAAAAGCCAATAAGGAGAAGAATGATTTCAAAAGCAGAATTAGTCAAATGGAAAAAAACGTTCAAAAGATCACTGAAGAAAATAGTTCTCTCAAAATTAGAAACGTTCAAAAGATCACTGAAGAAAATAGTTCTCTCAAAATTAGAATGGAGTCTAATGACATTCTGAGAAATCAAGAAATCATAAAACAAAACCAAAAGAATGAAAAAATGCAAGATTATGTGAAATATATCAGTGGAAAAACAACTGACTTGGAAAATAGATCCAGGAGAGACAATTTTAAAATTATGGGACTCCCTGAAAGCCATGATCAAAAAAAGAGCCTAGACATCATCCTTCATGAAATTATCAAGGAAAACTGCCCTGATACTCTAGAACCAGAGGGCCAAGTAAGTATTGAAGGAATCCATGGATCACCACCTGAAAGAGATCCAAAAAGAGAAACTCCTAGGAACATTGTGGCCAAATTCCAGAATTCCCAGGTCAAGGAGAAAATCTTGCAAGCAGCTAGAAAGAAACAATTCCAGTATTGTGGAAATAAAATCAGGATAACTAAAGATCTGGCAGCTTCTACATTAAGGGATCAAAGGGCGTGGAACAGGATATTCCAGAAGTCAAAGGAACTAGGACTCAAACCAAGAATCACCTACCCAGCAAAACTGAGTATAATACTTCAGGGGAAAATATAGTCTTTCAATGAAACAGAGGACTTTCAAGCATTCTTGATGAAAAGACCAGAGCTGAAAAGAAAATTTGACTTTCAAACACAAGAATGAGAAGAAGCATGAAAAAGTAAGCAGCAAAGAGAAGTCAAAAGGGACTTATCAAAGGTGAACTGTTTACATTCCTACATGGAAAGACAATATTTGTAACTCTTAAAACTTTTCAGTATCTGGGTAGTTGGTGGGACCACACAGAGTCATACACACACGCGCACACACACACACACGTACATGCATGCACGCGTGCACACATACACACTTGCACTCACACACAGAGACAGAGCACAGAGTGAATTGAATAGGATGGGACCATATTTTAAAATAAATTAAGGTAAATAGTGAGAGAGAAATGTCATGGGAGGAGAGAAGATGAAATGGAATGGGGTAAATTATATCTCATTCAAGAGGCAAGTAGATGACTTTTTAGTGGAGGGAAAAAGAGGAGAGCTGAGGAAAAAAAAACATGAAGTTTACCCTCATCACATTAGACTAAAGGAAGGAGTAAAATGCACACTCATTTTGGTATGAAAACCTATCTTACAATTCAGGAAAGTGGGGGAGAAGGAGATAAGCAGGGTTTGGGGGGATGATGGAAGAGAGGGCAATGGGAGGAGGGAGCAATTTGAAGTCAACACTCTTGGGGAGGGACAGGATCAAAAGACAGAATAGAAACAATGGGGGGCAGGATAGGATGGAGAGAAATACAGTTAGTCTTACACAACACGACTATTATCAAAGTCATTTGCAAAACTACACAGATATGGCCTATATTGAATTGCCTGCCTTCTCAAAGGGAATGGGTGGGGAGGGAGGCATGGGGAGAATTTGGAACTCAAAGTTTTAGGAACAACTGTTGAGTATTGTTCTTGCTACTAGGAAATAAGAAATACAGTTAATGGGGAATAGAAAGTCATCTGGCCCTACAGGACAAAAGAGAAGATGGGGACAAGAGAAGGGAGGGATGATAGAAGAGAGGGCAGATTGGTGATTGGGAAAATTAGAATGCTCGGTGTATTGGGGTGGGGGGAGGGGATAAATGGGGAGAAAATTTGGAACCCAAAATTTTGTGAAAATGAATGTAAAAAGTTAATTAAATAAATTTATATTAAAAAAAATAAAGTTGCTTGGAGGGGAATGTTAGAAGAACTCAGTAGAGTGCTTTCTCTACTACACCATTTTGGTTCCACCCCTGAAAGTCTAGATTATATTTTTAAAAGAATGCTAACTGAACCTGAAGAAAAGGAAGTACCAGAAAGCATTCAGGTTGTTCATCAAGCTAGAATAATACTTTTTTAAAGAGGGTTACAAAACTAGAAGCCACAAGAAAATCAAAGATGTAGTTTAAGGGCTGCATAAAAAAAATACTTCAATGCAAATCAATTTCTTTTCCTATGTCACAATTCTACATAAAATAATTCAATGTCTTCTTTCAAGGAGATCTTTACTGGAATGCCTCAGGTCTATGGCCCTTTTCTGATTAATATTTTACCAGTGATTTGGTAAAAAGATAAGTGATATAGCTATCACATTTATAGATGGAACAATGCTGAGAGTGTTAGCTAGTGTACTGGATAATCAAATCAGTATTCATAAGAAATCTTGATAGCTGGAACAATGATATCAAACTCAAATTGAAGTGGTTGCCACCAATTTATGAATAAGGATCCTTGCAGACTACCTATTAAATTAGTTTTAAAATGTTGTATTTTTTTTTATTTTGTTAAATATTCCCCAATTACATTTTATTCTGGTTTGGGCACCATGCAGAACTATTGAGGGCTACTGAGTGTTATACACTTTAAGTGACTTGGACAAGTCACTTAAACTGTGTAAGCCTCAATTTGTTACTGGAAAGAATAGAAATATTGAAATATAAGGTTTCTGAGAACCTTTCAACTTTTTTCCCCCAAATATCCCTATGGTGCTATTTGGATAAAATAATAAGAAGGTATTTATTAGAAAGAAATATTTAGTCTTATGCTTAAAAAAAAACTCTTTGAGCACAACACAATAAAGTTATATCTAGATAACAGCTTGTCTGGGAAAGATCTGGTGAGTTTAGTGACCTGACAGTGTGACACTTGTTAACAGCATGGTTTGGCAACTAAAAAAGCTAATACATTAGTAGACTACATTTAAAAAATATAGTACTAGAAAGGTGAAAGTTCTTTTGTATTCTTCACTAGTCAATGCATTTTAAGAAATCTATGATAAACTAGGAAACATGAAGAATGATAAAGATGCTTGAGATCATGCCATATGAGGATTGAAAAGTAGAAGAGCATAGGAAGAGTCAATTTGGCAAAAAGAAGAATTAATTATCTTGATAGTTGTCTTTAATATTTGAATATCTATCATGTACAAATCAGTTTAGATTCTATTTGGCCCTAGAGAGTGGAGAACAAACCTTAGAAATTGCAGAGAGGCAGATTTAGGCTTTCTGAAAGATTTCCTAACAATGAGTTCTATCTCAGCTTGGACAGGCTGTATCAGGAGGTAGCATGAGAGGGGTTCAAGAAAAGGTATAATGACCACTTGGCAGGTCTGATGTAGTGTAGAGACTATGTTCATCTATGGATTCTCCTAGACAGTTTGGATGAATTCTACAGTTCTGAAATTCGGCAGTCTTTTTTTTAATGTTTTATAGAAAACAGTATGCTATCACGTCAGTTCGTGTATTATATTGAACATTTTTCCCTCTTTCTTTTCCTTTCTTTATTTGTTTTTTACAAAGGCTTGTCTAACTTTCTGGGAAGGAGAAGGAGGAGTATATTTGGAAATGAAGGTATTTTAAAAAGAAAAGAGATCGGTATTTTTTTTAAAGACACTACGTTTTAGAACACGTAATACGCAAAACATATAGCAACAGATTGTTTTCATATAGCATTTTAATGTTTGCAAATTGCCTTGCAAATACCATCTCATTTTATCCTTACAACAAATTTGGAAGTGGGTGCTATTGTTTTTCCCATTTTGAAGATAGGGAATATGAATATTAAGTCATTTGACCATTATGGCAAAGCAAGTAAGTGTCTGAGGCTAAATCTGAACTCCGTTTTATCTGACTTGGGTCCCAAAATTCTATTCGATGTACCACCTATCTTCCTATAAAGGCCTGCAATAAATCCAAAGCATATAGACAGAAAGGAAAAAAATATCCCAGGAGTCATAATAAATTGCATGTCAAAATGTATGTTGTAATTCAAATTCTATTATTTCAAAATTAAACATGACTGGAATCTCTCATGTCAGGAGGACTCAGCGGAGTACTTTGTTTTCTCTCTTGCCCTTATAACCTGCATTAGAGTAATTTATATACATGGCACATCTTCCCCCATGATCAGCAAGTACCTTGAGGGAACAGGTTGTGTCTTCCCTATTTAAATTTTATGGTTCTATGACTCATAACCCTAATTCTTTCAATTTTCTAATTGTAGTGCAGATATTCATTGTGGGAATTGTTTATATTTTACTTGAATGAACTCTCCATACTTATTTGCTGCAGTCGGGTTCTTTTACTTTTCTTGCTTTCTTTCTTTGATTTGTTTTAACAAAAAAAAAATATAACTAGAATTGGCTGTCATTCTCTAGTTAAGAAATCATTAATTTATTGATATCCATTTAACACATGAAGATTGCAAATTTCATTGCAAATTTCTATATGAGAGCTTTAAAAGTTCCTGTTTTACTTCTTTCTATGTATCTCATCACTTAAAAGAGGGTCTGCTACATATAAAGTGTTTAAAAAATGCATGTTCAATGATTGTTTTGCATTACTACTTAACTTCAAATTTATGAAGAGCATATATAATAATAATATTGGATCACCTTTATTTAGTGCTTCAAATCTTTTGCAGTTATGATGTGTTTTATATCATCTTATGCTACCCTCACAAAAGACTATGAAGTAAATATTATTTTATTTCCATTTTTATAGATGAGAAGACTGAGGCTAAGTTGCTTGACCAAGGTCTCAAAACTAGTTAGTATTAGAGCGAGGATTTAAACCCAGGTTTTCAGTCCCCAAGTATAGAATTCTTTTGACTCGAACACACACTATAAAAGATTACAGAACAAGGGGTAAATTACATAAAAGCAAGTTGTTAGATATAAGTCAAAATTTTACTCTAAGAATGATTAAGTGATGATTTTGGCAACTGAGGAAATCCTAGAAGTCTCAACACTGACAATGTTTAAATACATAATCAACAACCAATCGTTATTTTATATGGGTTCCTTTTTCACTCACCTGGTAACTTGGTACATGAATGGGGAGGGGGGAGTTTTTGTTGTGTTTCCTTTACCATTTATAGTTTTAATAGCAAATCTCTCAAAAATTTTCTGAATAAAAAATAAAGTTGCAAAATATCCCATTCAATCTGAATTATACTAAGTGATGGAAATAGAGAAAAAAAAAAAACAATCCTTATACCATAGTCTCTTTCATTCTACTGGAATTTATTTTAATAGTACAAACATGTACTCAACTGATGTTTTCTCATGCCATGAAGGTGAAGTTTAGTTTTCTAAGGCTGTTTCTTCACAGTGCAAAGTCTGACAAGTGCTACCAAGATTGGGTCACAAAGTCTCAATGACAGGGCATGCAATGGATTCTTTTTTAATGGGAACTAACTTGCCCAAGAGGGGAGATATAGTGCAGTATCACAAAAGGGATACTCAGAAAACCCAAGTTCAAATTTCACTTCTGGCACTTACTGCTTGTGTAAGTAGTGACTTGTGGCTTTAGGCAAGGCACTTCGTAAGTATCAAGTTCCTCATTTCTAAAGTAAGGATATTGGCTTAGATGAATTCGGAGGTCTTTAGATTTTATGATCCCATCACCAGAAGTTTTGGTGTCAGATAGAAACTTCTATTGGTCAGAGGATCACATAAAATCACTTACAAAAAGTAAAATGGAAATAAAGTCTATTAAGGCATAGAGGGATTGTAATCTTGTGATATATCAATTTAATGAGAATCCTTAAATAATGAAGCAAGAGTACAATTTAGCTTACTATTTCTGTAAAGAAAACTAAATTTCTGCCCAATTCAGAAAGCACACAACCCCAAAAAATATCTGATTGAAGAAAGGGTACCATGAACCAATAACCTGAGTGGACCGACTCATAGGATAGACCCTCCTGACCTAGACTATTTCCATTGGAATATGATAAAATTAGAAGAATGCCTTAAAAAAGCAAAGTAGTTTCCCCATAGAAAGGATAATACTTATTTTAAGGGTATGGATTGAACCTGACAGCCTAAGCAGGCCCTGAGGTATCTAATGCCACCTTAATTTACTTCTTGGAGGTAATAACAGTAGTCTAGGTCAGATAAGACAGGAAAGGCCACAGTTTCCCTAGAGGCTCCATTGAGTTTTAGTCAGCTTTTTCATTATGTCAACATATTAATGTTTCCTATGCTATGTTATTACTCAAGTCACTTTTCATTTGAAGCTGGGGTAGGAGAGACAGACTTATTCTCTGGTCATTAAGTAAATTGACATTAGCATAAGAAGGTATTTTAGAAAATGACTATTGCAGAAGAACTTTAGAGAAATGTTTCCACATTTCTGACCAGTTAGTTCAGGATGGGAATGGTGCCAACTGATAAAATTAGAGGAGAATATTACAGAATCCAGTTCCTGTCTTTCCCCCATAAATATCTTTAATATGAAAGGAGCAAAAGCACATAACAGGAGTGGAAGTAGGAAAGGGGTATGACAACAGCTTATACTAGGGATGCAATAAGAACCCTCTCAAATGCAGTTTTAGCACTGCCCTATAGTGATAAGAAAAGAGCCCTGAGGACTGTTTGAGCAAATGATGCTCTTTACTATGATAAAATAGCCCATAGTCCAAGTAGGGGAAGAGGGAAAAATGAATGTTTTCACAGCACCTACTATGTTCCAGGCACTATGCTAAGTGCTTTACCAATATTATCACATTTTATTTTCACAGCCGCCCTAGGTGCTGTTAATATCCCCCCTTTGTAGTTTAGAGAATCGAGACAAAAAGAGGTTAAGTGAATTCTCCAGGGACACTCAGCTATTAAGTGTCTAAAGCTGGATTTGAACTGAGTTCTTCCTAACTTCAGGACAAATGCTTTATCTGCTGTACCATTTGTTTTTTGGATTGGCTCTTTATGCTGGTAAAGGAATACCCATTTGAAGTTACAAATAAAATCTGAATTTCCTCCATTACTTCCAGACTATGGTATCACCAGCTTACTTGGTGGTAGTATGGTGTCTCAGAAAGAGTTCTGTACTTGGAGTCAAGATAGGTCTAAATTTTAATTTCACCTCTGACACTAACCACGTGATGGAAATCACTTGATCTCTCTGAGTCTTGTTTTTTCACATCTCACTTCATCTCATAATAACAATTATGCTCTCTATATCACAGAGTTGTGCTGAGACAATTAATGTAAAGTGTTTTACAAACGTTAAAGTGTCACATAAATGTTCCATTACTAATAGTGATTCACAAAGCAAACAGCTGCATTGCCAAATTTACCTGAAACTATAGGTTCCCATATTAACCCTAACAGGGACAATTCCAAAGAGCTATCCACCTAATATAGGTTGTCAAGTATACGGATATTCTAAGTCACATTGGAACATCTAGATATCAAACTTTTCTTTATAATTTTTGGAAAGAATCATTTATTCTTTCTGTCATACAGTTTTGTTTACATTGAGAATTCCAGAGGCTTAAGAGAAAATGTTATTATTGATAATAAGAGTAACATTCAAAATATTTATTAATAGTCTTCATATTTTTATAGAGATATTGTGAAGAGCCAGAATAACAGGGGATAAAAGTCTGCTCACAAAATCAGGAAGACCTGAGTTAAAATCCTACATCTACCTAATATTAGCCTGGGAAAGCTCCGTACTTTGTCAATGCTGTAAGAAAATCTCTAGGACTATAAGTTGCAGAGGAGACATGGGCTTGCATTGATAGAGGGAATTTTTTCAACCAGGAGTTCCTTATGTCAATGAAATCACAGATCCAGTCTCTACCCTATAGAGGTCAAGTTTAACTGAGCCCTATCCTCACAACACCACTGTGTAGTAAGCATGACAGATATTTTTCCATTTTAAGGTAAGTGATTTTTCCCTAGGTCAAATAGATAGTGTCTGAGTTAGAACTCAGTTCTCTTTTGACAGTAATTATAAGGAAAGCCATGAATGGCCTCTTTCAACCTACCCATTTATTCACAAGTTCATCAATGAAACTGTTGACCACTTCCATTCCTCCTAGTTGTTCTTGTATCTTTTCAATGATATCATTATCTTTAATCTCTTTTCCCCTATACACAGGTACCTCTCAAGGCTTTCCTTTCTTCTCTTTTTTCTCCATCTTTGTGTGTGTGTGTGTATACACACACATATATGTACGTATACACACACACACACACACACACACACACACACATATATATATATATATATATATATATATATATATATATATATGTAATGGACCCCTTTGACAATCTGTAGTTTGTGGATCCCTTCTCAAAATGATGTTATAAATACATAAACTAAAATACATGAAAACCAATTACATTAAAGTACATCACTTATTTTGTCTATAGATGCCTCATTAGGAGCCCCTCTTCCAAACTCTTTGCCCTAGTGATTTTGTCTGTTCATATCACTTCATTTACTATTTCTATACAAACAATTTGTGAATCTATTAAACTCAGAGTGAATCTCCCTCCATAATTCCATTACCACATCACCAACTGCCTGCTGGACATTTCCCACTTTAATTTCCTACTGGAAGCTCAAATTAGACTTGTCCAGAAACAAAGATCATTTCTCCTTTTCACCCACACTTCTGCCAAGTTTCTTTAGAGGATGTCATCTTTCTCCTTGTCATCCAGGTTCTAAAACTCAAGATCTTCTTTGATTCCTTTCCCTCTCATTATCCTGCTCAATGTCTGATCAGTTACCAAGCTTTCACTGTACTCCACTTCTCTTGCTTCTCTCACTTCTCTCCATTTACAAGATTATGCTCTAATTCATGCCTTCCTCATTTATCCCTGGACTATTGAAATAGCCTCATAATTAGATATTCTGCTTCTAGCTTCTGCCCTCTTGAAGCTCTCTCCTTCAGAGTTACCAAAATCATCTGCCTAAGGCATCGGGTAACTTTCATCATTTTCCTGGCTCAAAAATTCTCAGTGACTCCCTATTGCCTCTTTGAGCTTCACTTTCTTCCTTCATAGGGGTACATATGATGAAACTACTTGTATCAAAGGGATTTTGTGAGGCTTAAATAAGATAATGCATGTAAAATGCATTAGGGGTACATATGATGAAACTACTTGTATCAAAGGGATTTTGTGAGGCTTAAATAAGATAATGCATGTAAAACATTTTAAAAAACCTTAAAATGAATAATTGTCACCTATTACTATTTTCCTTCAAGGTTTAGCTCATGTATCACCTCTTCTGGTTAGTAGTTCTCCATCCTAACCCCTGAATATTTTTCTGTCATCAAATTCCATTAGGAAAGTGTTTTTACTCCTTCCTTTTGCCTCATCACTTCCTGTGCCAAATAGAGTACAACTCCCTGAAGCCAGAAATGGCATTCCTAGTGGTTTGCACATAAGTGCTTAATAAATGATTATTTAATTGATTTTTGCCTATTGAAATCTAAACCACTAACAATGAATACATGTCCATTTTATCATTTCTTTTCTTCATGAAGACTATCACTACCTCCATATTCCTGGTTAAAAACTAGGAAATAATATAGACTTAAAGCAAGAAGAAACCTTTGAGCTCATCAAATTCAACTTACTCCTTTTACAGTTTGGAAAACAAAGGTTCAGAGAGCTTACTGATTTGCACAACTAGTAAAGTTCTGAAGTAGGGTTTGAACCCAGTTCTTTTTTCCATGTCTAGCACTCTATCCAATACACTAAGTTACCTCAGTGTAGAAAGTCAGGAACTTGTGGTTGGCATCTCTGTAACAGCATATTGTCTCTCCGAAGTTGATTGGTTTATTACTTGAGAAATAATGTATTAGATTACTTCTCGTTATTGAATGTTTCCTTTTAAAATGGAATTTCAACTCCAGCTCTGCATTCAGCTTGATTTTCTGCTTCAAATTCTATTTCTTCTTTATTCATGTGAATTTTAAGTTAAAGTGTGTGTGTGTGTGTGTGTGTGTGTGTGTGTGTGTGTGTGTGTGCTTAATGCTCTGGCATACAAGGCAGGTTTTCATTATGAAGAATTCTGACATTTCAACACTCACTGAAATCCCTTCGACTATACCAAACCACTATGATAAATAGGAAGCTGAATGAATTGTCAAAACTATATTAAATAAGACAAATAGATGTTTTTTAGGGTAAAAGTGTTAAGACTATTCTAGAGCTATAGGAGATATGCAATCTTACTAAGGCTTTGTTCTGTGGGGGGAAAAACATACAAATCATTCTGTCTGAAATTCACAAAGAAAAAATATCTCTGGAAAACTGTGTTTTCCCTTAGGAAACTAATAAACACTAATATGCCTTCTGTATACCTTTTATCTCCTGGGGCTTGGTCAGTGAGCAATGAAACTCACCTTGATCATCATCAAGCAAAGGATAAAAAGGGTAAGGGTGACAATTATGAATAATATCATCATGTCTTCTGGGCCTTCCCTTTTCTCCTGGACCACCAGGATGCATTCTTACCTCTCCATAAGTGGCATAAATATGCCAGCAAAGGACTAATGGCTAATTGAATTGATTCAAAAGTTGCAGCCCTTGACATTGCCCCTATAATTTAAGTTCTCAGTTGCAGAAAATTTCAGTCTCATTTGTCTATTGGAAGTGAAGGAGGTAATGTTTTCAGTGTAATGTTGTAGGTAGCATTTTAGAAATAACTGGATGTTACAGAAGGTTACAAAATAGAGAAATATAGGAAATTGAGATTTAATGTCAAGTAGCTGAATCATAAGGGGAAATAATATTAGAATCTATAGTGATGTCCACAAATCTTGCATTATATTCCTTGTTTCATATTGTTTGCTGTTTCTCCCCACCCTTCTTTTCTCACTTCACAGAATCTTCCAGCACTTTCCGAAACACCTAATAACTTATTACTCCAATTTTCTAATTCTCTCTGTTCTTTTAAATTGCCTCATGATTCACATTCATGTCAATTCAATTCAGAAAGAATTTACCAGGCACTTACTATGTGAAGGTACTGTGCTAGCTTCAAGAGATAGGAAGATAAACGTAAATGACTGTTCTTCCCTTAAAGGAGATATAATTCTACCATGTGATATGTATGACATGCAAGCAAAGAAATTAACACAAAATAAGTTGAAGATGAGAACACTAATTAAAAAGAGAATCAGGAAGAGATTCCTATTAGAAGTGGCACTTGGATAAGTGTTTAAGGGAGCTAAGAATTTTGAAAGGAAAAGAGAGGAGGGAATTCATTCCAGTAATGGAAGATAACACAGATAAAAGAACTGAGGTGGGAGATAAAATTCCAAAAGTGCCTACTAGAAGGTGTGACACACGAGAAGAAATGATGGAGTACTGTGACATATCTCAAAGCAGGATTGTGAAGGTTTTTAAATAGTAAGCTGAGGTGTTTTTTTTTCCATAGTTGCATGGAGAGATCTAAAGATTTGATATAAAATTAATAATTTACTGGCTAAATGTCGCAGCTCATTATCTTAGTTTATGTTTATCAATCACATACTGAACTTTTCAAAAATGTCATAAATATAAATCTATACTATATTTAACATAACAGTTAAATGCTACATGATAGTCTTTTGATCCAGATTGTGTAGCTAAAACATGCCATTAAAATGAAATGGCAGGTAAAAATAAGGAGAATTTTGAAGACAAAAAAAATGAAGCACTAAATTGTATCTGGTCATTCAGGCTAAGATGGTCAAGTCAGATAAGACGTGGAAAGCATTCTAGATAAAGGAGAAAAAAAAGATATGAATTGTTAAATAATGCTTGGGGGGAGAGAGGAAGGAAATAACTAGGTGGTGCCTACTATGTACATGGTACTAAGTGCTTTGTAATTATTATTTCATTGGATCCTCACAAAAACCTCTAAAGGTAAGTGCTGCCAACATTCCTGCAACTTGACATTTCAAGAGACTGAGGCAAAAAATGTTAAGTGATTTGCCTAGGGTCACACAGCTATTGTCTGAGGCTGGATGTGAACGGAGGTCTTCAGGATTACAGGCATGGATAGCATTTTATCTATGGTGTCATTAACTACCTCTGGAGAAATTAGATAACTGGAATGTCAAAATCTTTAGCATTCAAAGACATTTAAAGCAAAGTCATGACCTCCAAAATTTACCTTTAAAACAGGAAAAAGTAAATTTTTATCTCAAGCTTAAAACTATATATTTTGTTTTACACACACACATACACACACACACACACACACACACACACACACACACATTAACCAAAAGAGAAACAAAATTGCCTGTGCCATCTCCATAATAGCCACTTGCCTAATAAAGACTGAGCACATGAAATGGAACAATACAGAAGTCACTGCAAATTTGGTCTAAGGGGCTTTCATAATTGCTCACATTTATAGAATGCATTGCCATTTAGTCAAGGAGCATTTATTAAGTGCCTACCATGTGCCAGGTACTACACTAGATTTTGGGAATAGATACAAAGACAAATAACCCTGCTTTCCATCAAGATGATGATGTGACTTGCAGTTGACTTTGATTTGAGTTAGAGAAGGCTGTGCAAGGTTGCCAGCCTCATTTGCTCCTCCAGAGTCCTCTGGGTCCAATAGCTTGATATTCACCAGGACAACTGGAGATGGCCCCAGGATATAAAGGGAGACCCTGGCCATTTTAGGCTAAGGTCTTGTCAGATTCTCACTTTTGAGTGAGATATTCCCATTTATTGAAAAGCTTCTTAAGTGCTCAAGGGATGGCCCTCTTTAATTTAAAAAAAAAAAATCAAACTGGGAGGGGAAGACCCTCAGGGTTGCTGAGTAAAAGGAAAACAGTTATTATTTAGTACTTACAGAATATACGTATACATATAAAACACAGGTGAGTTTGTGCTAATATATAATATATAATCAACACAGTAGTGTGTGTGTGTGTGTGTGTATGTACACGAATCAGTTTGGGGAGGGAGTTCCCTAGCAGCTGTTTGTTTTTTGTTCACAGAGGACCAATGATGTCAGGAGGGTGATGTCTTGATTTTGTCAGTGAATTGGATTTAAGTGAGGCAGGGATGTGCAAAATCATCAGCCTCACTCTCTGCTTCAAAGCCATCAGAATCTAGAGACAAGACCAGGGTCAAGATGGCTGGCAACGTGATGGCCCACCCTTGAGCAGAACCTTGCAGAAAACAATGGAATCTAGAAGGAAGAGAGGAGGAGGGATAACATTCCACTCATAAGGAACATTCAGGGTAAAGCTATGCAGATGGAAGTTACATTGTGGGTGGGGAGGGGAAGAAAAAATGACCCATTTGCTGAACCATAGAATATGAGAAAGTATTGTATAATCAAACTGAAAAGGAGGGATGGGGCTAGGTTGCAATAGCCTGTAAATGAAAAATAAAAGTATTTTACCCTAGGAGTAGTATAGAACTACTGAGTCAGTCTGTGAAAATATTCTGGTTTAGCAGATAAAAAAAATCTTTGGCTATATTAATACAAATGACTATGAACTTGGGACTTGGTCCCGTGTCTTCTGGCTTCCAAAGCTAGTGTATGTAACCAGTCTATCATCCTTATTTATTCAGAAGGAAATGGAAAGCTTTGGAGAGGAAATGAAATTTTACTACACCAATCTAATACTTATCCTGGATCTGGGGTAGGGTGGGAGAGAAGGGTGTTGCATCCCAAAACAGTGATTCCCTAACTTCCAATAATAGACATAATATGTCCTCTGACATTCAGTTTCCTCTGCCTAGAAAAATGAGGAGAAAGAATGACTTCAACATTTAGAAAAATGTTTAGAAAAAAAATGCCCTAAATCTTAAAAAGACATAATTGGAAACTACAGTTCTGATAATGCCAATTTATTTTTATCTTCTCCCATATGAAATCCTATAACTAGCAACTTGTTCATGCATCAAAAGATAAAATTCAAAGTCCCTAAGAGCCAGATGGCTGCATCCTTACAGAAAGTTCATGATATTCATTGTATGGATTTGTCATCCTAAAATAATCATCTTTCAGTCTTATAGAATGGAAGTGAATCACTCCAGGACCCTAAAATGTCATCTTATTTTTGTAGGGAATATCCAGGGTCCTATATGAACATGTCCTATTCACAGTTCCACTGAGGATGCATCATTACCTAGGTAATTTATAACAATATCTAAGACTATAAGACATAGCACTTATATAGACTTTAAGTTTGCTAAGTACTTCATATGCATTATCTCATTTAATTAATTATCCTGTGATTTATCCTATGAGTTAGATTCTTTTTTTTAAAGCTCCAATTGTACAGATTGGGAAACTGAAGCTGAGAATGGTTATATGATTTTCCAGAGTCATAGAGTTAGTATGTGTCTGAGGAGAGATTTGAAAGCAGGTCTTCCTAACTCCACAATGTCACACTACCTCATATGATGCCTCTTTTCGTAATATCTAAGACAGGGTCAATAATATATCCCTGCAAGAAATAGAGCCTATTGGAGAATCATGGGTACATAGGTATTCCATATATTAATCATTAATTCTAATTTAAAAATCCATCCGCAATTTCATTTGCTATTATAGTTTATAATCACAGAATAATGAGTTGACATTTATGAAGTGCTTTAAAGGTTTTTTAACCCAGTTGAGGCTCACAATCCTTTGAGAAAGGTGCTATTATTGTACCCATTTTTCAGGTGAGAAAACTGAGGGTTTAAGGAGTCTTGTCCAATGTTAGACATGTACTAAGTTTATTTGATATGGGACATAAACCCAGGTCTTTCTAAGGTCAGTTCATTCCATTATATCCCCTAAGTGCCTTTGTGCACATAATAAATAATGTTCAATCCAGAATGTAACATATAGCCTGTTTTAAATAAAGACAGACAATGAGACAACTGGTGAATCCTATAGTCAAAGAAATATTGAAAAGGTGATTGTTTTAAACTCACATATGAAGAAAAAAAGGCAAGTGCTTTCCTTGGCAATATCTGATTTTCTGGCTTTGCCATTAATGAATTTTATATGTATACATTTTACAATGTTACTTGAATTAACTTCAAAGTAATATGCATGAAACAAGACATAATCATGAATCCATTATTGAAATACTGAGGGCAACAGTGTGTAAAAATATAGAAAAACTGTAACTGATTCAGGCAACATTATAGCTATGAGTCAAACCAGCAGATGCTGAAAAAAATCATCTCTCTCTTGGCTGAATTTCTGCACAAAATTTGGTATCTTTCTATATGGATCTTAAAACCCAATAATGGAAAAGCACAATTTGTAATGACTGCACTGTTTGAGTTATGAGAATCTAGTGTAACTTTGTAATTGAGGCCTTGTATTGCAGGTGAATGCTGTTTATTCAAATCTGATTTTGTTAAGGAACTACAATGTGCATGAAAATTAAGCATTTATCTCCATTTTCTCTTTCCCTTACTCCTTTAATAAGTCATTTAATTGTTTTTAAAGTACAGATTTCTCTTAAAGATCAAGAGAATTAAAGTGAGGATTTCTTTTTTCTTTAGTTCCCCCTTTTCCCAAGAGTTTGGAAAAATTCAACCGCAAATATTTTGCCTTGTAAAATAAGCATTCTATATTCTCTGCAGAAAATTCTATGTCATTTTCAATTATTATACAACATGCATATATACAACATACATATTATTATACAACATGCATATATACAACATACATACATAAATGTAACAGAATAAAACCCCAAACCAAAACCATAGATTTCAATTTTTGGCTCTCAGAGAGATGTAATTAATGGTGAAATTTCATTTTTAAAAGTTACAAAAAAATTACTCTAAGAGCATACACAGCAATGTAAAGAGTGCTTTAACTCTCCCACCATAGCAGCATACTTCAATATGTGATCTGAACAACTGCGTTAAAATCTTCATTTAGAACCAACTATTTTAACCCATCCATGAACTGGAACTAATTCAGATGCTCTCTGGCATCACTAAGAAAGGTAAAAAGGCTGGATCATCTTAGCTGACACCCAATCAGTGATTTCCCCAGGTCATGCCTGAACACACAGGACTTTTGGACCAAGAAGAATGTGCAAATCATATGCAAAATGTCATGCATATTAGCACCTTCTAATCTCAATTCAAGAGCTATATTCTTTTAGCAGTAGAACTCCAGGTCTACCCAGAATAAAAAAAAAAAAAAGAGCAGGAAAAAGAACTCAAGGAAGAATTAGTTTCACATTCAGACTATACAACCTTCACAACCACTTTCAAAAGCTTTTAGAAAGATTTGATCTTTTCAGTTCTGCTTTTGAAACTCCTTGAACTAGTATATCTTCATTGAACAATGTATAATTAACTAAAATTTCTTATGACCAAAAAAATTAATTATGTTAAGCCTGGGTCCAAGAAACCGTATGCTTTTTATGAAAAGACAATAGCCACTCTGCATATGAAGTGTCCACAGAATGTCCAATAATTTTAAAATTCACTTTTGCTGCTCTGTCCCCACTACCACTATTCCTGCCAAGAAAAGAGGGTCTCTGCATCCAGATGAGTTGGCCCCCAGTGTGAATTTTTACTCAATAAAGGTACAACTGAGGAAGTTCAGTGGAAATTCTTGACTGAAAATAACGAGGAGAATGAGGATATTGAGGCTCTAAGCATGTCAGATACAGCTTTAATTAGGTTAGGTACATCTAACAGAACTTTTCCCACAGTACTAAGCTTTAGAGTTGGCTGACAGTACTTGTGCTCCTTCAGCAGGTGAAAACAATTAAGTTTTGCACCAAGTCATCAAAAATAATTAGGTTCCTTCTACCATATGTCCCCTGCAGGGGTCCATTCCAGAAAAAAAAAAAAAAAAAAAAAAACAACTCTTCCACAGTCAGACATTTACTAGCTTTGGGATATCAGTTAGCACTGTTTACCTCAGTTTCCTCATCTATAAAATGAGCTGGAGAAGGAAATGTCAAAACACTCCAATATCTTTCCCAAAAACCAAAACAAACAAACAAAATGAAATGGGGTTACAAAGGTTCAGACACAATTGAAATGGCTCAACAATAATCACACTATGTGTCAGGCATTGTGCTAAGTACTGTCTTATAGAAATATTGAAAATTTTATAAAAGTAAAAATTACTAACTGAACACTATAAATTAAAGTTAACTCTTCTGATCTCTATGTATTGCTATGATTAGATATAACACCAACGTAACCAGAGGGAACACGGGAAGGTGAAAAATATTAAGTTAAACTCAACAAATATTTACTAAGTAAATACTTTATGCAATGCAATATGGTAAGTGCTGGAATTATAAAGGCAAAAAGTATTTAAAATGGCCTCTGGCCTCAGGAAGCTAACATTGTAATGGAAAATATAATAAGTCAAGAGATAAATAAATAAAAGTTAATTTGAAAAGGAAAAAGACTAAGATGCAGGGGAAATATAAAATGGCCTCCTGTAAGAAGTGGCTCATTAGTTGTTCTTAAAGGAAGCTATACCCTTAAGAGAGAGGTAAAGAGTGAGGGGTACAGTTTCTGTAAAGACATGGAGGGAGCAGATTAAAATTCCAAGTTAGGACTAGAATATTAGGTATTTTAAGGTGATTAATGTGCTAAAAGATATATTGAATACAGACTGTAAAATGCTCAAAGAGTGAATATTTTTATCCTAGAGGTAAGGAGTCACATAAGTCTCTCTTGATGATAAAGGGAATGAGTGACAGTCATTCATGTAATTTAGGAAGATTATTTCTGGTATCTGTGTGGGGAATGAATTAGAGAGGGAAGAATTTTGGAGTAAGGACACCCATTGCAATGGAAGAATGGGGCAAAATTTGGGAGACCCTGAACTATGATGGTAATTATTTGAGTGGAGAGAAGAATTGAATACAAAAGATTCAGAGAGAGGAGAAATGAGAAGGTGGCAACTTACTATATATGAGGAAAAGGCAAAAATAGAGTATGACTACAAGACAAGGGACCATGGTAACTGGACCATGGACAAAAAAAAGTTACATCAAAAGACAGAGGGAGGTTTAGAGGAAGGATAAGTTTATGAAGAAAGAGAATGAGTTGCATTTTAGACATGTTAAGTTTAATTAAGATGGATGTGTTACATTAAGATGGAAATAAAGAAGAGGTCAGGAGAGAGAACAGGACCAAATTTATAGATTGGGAAATGAGAATCATTGAACCTATGGAACTTATAAGATGAACCAGAAAGAATGCAAAGAAAGAAAAATAGCTGGACCACTGGAAAAAGTTTTGAGGTGACAAAAAGTACCTTTCAGTCCTCATGTCCATCCTTACAGAATTTATGACCTAAAATCTCTTCAAATCCCCAAGGATATTGAAATCACAAGTTCTGTAAAACCATCAAAACCTGCAAACATTTTTTCCTTTTGAATCACTATCAGATATAACCTCTGCTACCTTATGAAGAGAGGAATTGTTAGTACTCAAGATGAAATAAGAATCTGATTAAAAATAAACACGTACTATGAAACATAGAATTTCAGAATTGGAAAAAGATCTTTGAAACCATTTAATGCAACTCACACCTGAGAAAGAACCCTCTCAGTAATATAAATAACTATTGAAAGAGAACTTTCTACCTGTCTAGGCAGCTTATTTCCCTTTTGGATCAGCTCTATTTCAGGCAATAAGATAGATAGTGCCATGACTAGCTAGTTGGACTTAGAGTCCACCTGCATTCAAATCCTGCCTTAGGCATTTACCAGCTCTGTGATCCTGAAGAAATCTATAAACTCTTTCATCTTCAGTTTTCTCATCTATAGTGGGAATAATAAGAGAACCTGCCTCCCAGGGTTGTTTTGAGGACAAAATGAGATGATAGCTTGAAAGCATTTTGCAAACCTTAAAGTGTCAAATAAATGCCATCTGGCATTATTACTTATTATTAATTAGAAACCTTAGGAAAACCATCCTTACATTAAACTTCAATACAGCTCTGAAATATTAATATGATATTCTTAGCTCTACTTCCTAAGATGAGTACAACAAATTGAAGAGTTTTTTTTTTTCACTTGATAATTCTTCAAGGATTTAAAGGCATCTATTATGATGCCCCTAAGTCTCTTCTCCAAGATATCTTGTGGTAGAACTGAAGAACCATTGATCCAAGAATTAGATCTAAACTGATGTTCAATTGCATTCATTCCACAGTGAAGATTTCTGAAGAAATGCATATGTAAATGTAACCCTCTTAACTTTCTTATAGCATTTCTAGAATATCTAGTATATCACCCTAGTTTATTCAGGTTGAAACACAAAAGTCATTTTTGTCTCTGCACAAAAGCGAGCAACTCAATATCTAATTTTGTACTTTACCCCTTACGTGTTCCTGCCTCCCTGTACATTTCATCTGCTATAGTTTTTTTTTTTTTTCAGTTCACTAAAAGCTCATGAAGATAAAAAGGGTTCTCTACTCTTCGAGGATCAAATGAACTTCGTAACCGTGTATGTTCAAAAGAGAGTGTCCATCCATCGAAAGAGGACTGAAGAAATATGTATATATGAGTACATGGAATATTATAGAGTAATGGCAGATATAAAGAATTCATAGAAACTTGGGAGACTTTGAGTGATTCAATGCAGATCTAAGTTAATAACACCAGGAGAACATTATACTCAATGATGATAGTAATGTAAAGGTAAACAATGCTGAATGACAGCAGAAATCTGGGCAGTGCAATAATTAAGTAATTCCACTTAAATATTAATGAAGCATACCTTCCTTATATCAGTGGAGAAGGGGCAAACTCTAGTTAAAAAAATGAGACATAAATTGTGAGAGATAGTTGATGTACTAATTGGTTTTGTTTAACACTGTTGAAAGGGAATGTTCTGTAGACGGAGCAAGTTATCCATTAGGTAGGGACAGACATAAAGCATTGATCTAATTTTTAAATGCAAGTATTTGTTTTTAAATCACGATATTACTTTGAAAAGTGACATGGTATTGTAGATAGAGTATTGGTTTGGGGGGATTCATAAAAATCTGAGCTTGAATCCCACACTGAGGCCAATTCCAAGCACATAGTAGGGGCATGGTAAATGTTATTGATAGGCTGACAGAGTCCACTCAGTTCAACAAATGTTCATTAAGCACTTAATAAATTTGCTATTTGCTGGAGACAAAACAAAAGCAAAAACCAGTCCCTGCACTAGATATGTGATCATGGACAAGTCACTTAAACCCCAACAACTCTAAGACTATTTTACCAAGAAATATCCTGTCAGCAACATTGGAAGTTTCCACACTAATTGTTACCCACACTGAGGAAATCTTTGAAATCACAAAATATGTTCTAAAAACAAACATATTATCACATGGCCCTACTTTCTTAAATGCAGGCCAACCTCTTATAAATGTGTAAATATTGCTTAAAAAGAATATTTGAAAAAAAAATATTGTGGAGAAATCCAAATATATTCATCTTCACTGCAAGAAAACTGATCAAAGTTAGGTCATGCCCTCCCAACAATGAGACTGTAGTATCACCTTCATATAGGCTGTAGACCTCACTCAAATAAAGTAATATGTGTTTGAAGATTCATTTAAGCTATAAAGCCCTGTACAGATATAAGCTATTATCACTTTTATGATGCTTAGAATTCTTTCTGCAAAGATTTCTAAACATTTGCTCCTTTGGGAAGAAGAAAGAAGGAAGGAAAAGATGAACTAGTAATTGTTAAAAATATAAATCATGAAAGTACTTCAGAACTATCTGACAAATCTGTCTACATTGGAATCAAAGCAGAATCATGTCTGAGTTTCTTCCACCTCTCGTAAAAATAAGGCATTGACTCCTTTAGCAAGAATTTAGGTGGACAAGATAAGGAGTGGCATAAAATGAAATCATGGGCCCCCAGAAACTATTTTAAAAATATTCCTCCTTGCATATACACAAATGCAATTAATCACTCAATTAAAAATACATATTAAACACTTATGATTGCCAAGTACTATGAATAAAATTCTGTGAGAAAAAAAGTTCAGTGAATGAAATATTTTAAATGCAAAAGTAATCCCTCCCCTCAAGGAGTTTACATTCTAATAAAAGTGACAAGAAATAAATTAATGTTAGCTCTAGTGGTTGGAGAAAGAGGATACCTGTTTAGAACATAGCATATCTCTTTAAGAGAAGGAAGTCAGGAATTCTAAGAGGGAGAGCTGAGAAGTGAGAACATTCTAGGCATGCAAAGGCACTGGAATGGTGATAGGGTTTTGCATGCAAGGAACAATGAATCTGCCAGGATGGCTAGATTTTAGAATGTGTGGAAAGGAGTAGTATATAAGTAGACCAGCAACATAGGATGGGGACAAGTAAGTGTGTATTTGTGTTTGTGTGTGTGCGTGAGTATGTGCGAAAGAAACAGAAACATACAGAGAGAGAGAGAGAGAGAGAGAGAGAGAGAGAGAGAGAGAGAGAGAGAGAGAGAGAGAGAGAGAGAGAGAGAGAGAGAGAAACTCATTTTTCTTAAAGGTTTTTAAAGTTTTCTTAAAGTTGTCCTTGCCCAGTGGACTAGGTAAACTGAACCTCTTGAACTTCGCTTTTCTTCTTTTTTGAACCTCCCTAAAAAGACTTTTTGGGCAATATTTTACCTTTTCTGGGTATAATAAGGATCAAAGATTAAGAGCTAGAAGGAGTCTTACAGACTACTTAGTCCAGTGCCTTCATACGATATATAAAGAAACTGAGGGTAAGAGTATTTACGTGATTTACCTAAAGTCATCTAGGTATTAAGGGAAAGGGGTAGGGTTTGAATCCAAGCCTTCTGGTTCTCAATCCTGAGTTTTCTCTACTATACCATATTGTACCCCAAAGCACTGACACCCTGGCATAAAATACTTGAACAGGAAGACTGCAGTCATATTAGATGGATCCCTGATCGTAGATTTGCAGGGATGTCATGGGCAAGAAATACTAAAGATGAAAGGATTGGATAGTTAAAATATAAGTCCCTTAAGGGCAGGAATTGTCTATTTTCTCTTTTACCACTTAATAAATGGTTGTCAAAAGATTGATTGCCATTGTAAAAACAGATTCTAAAACACATAATGTGGATTTATTCAAAACAAAAGACATCAAAAGGAATAAGTTAAACTGCCCAAGAAAGCTACCCCAGTCTTCCTTGCAAACAAGTGTTTGGAGGCATTTGAAAATACCTATTATTGCTACAGCATCTTTAAATGGTTTGAAATCCTAAGTCCATAGACCATAGTAATTTACTGGTATTCTGGATACAGCTGTAAAGTGTTTTTTTAAATGTTGCTTTGTATAATTGCTCGGTCTTCTGAGAAAAATGTCGAATATAAAGTACATTTTGTTCCAGAAAGTTCATTATCATGATTCTGAAACTTGTAAAAAAAAATACCTATTAATGTTTGGCCTTGGAGCAGAATAGTATAGTCAGAGAGTTAGAATGGTTTTCTGGAAAGAGTACTGGATTTTGGAATTGGTGGAATCTTCATTTTAAACCTACCTCTGCCTTCTTGGCTGTGTAACTAGAAGAAAGTTACTTAATCTCTTTGAGTCTCAGAAGGAGGCTCCATCCCTGGCAAAACAGAGATTAGGATAGCAATTACCTTACAGGGTAGTTAGGAGAATCAAAAGAGTTAATGTATTATGTGTTTTGTATGTAGTTCCCTTGTGAATAGAGGTTATTTCTTTGTTTTTCTATCCCTAGCATTTAGTATAGTGTCTAGTAGTCACCTAATGAATTATTGCTAATTTACTGACAAACCTTAAAGTGCACAGAAATATTTATTGTTACTATTTTATGATTCTCTAAAACATTAAATATAGTTTTTCAATTCATTTGAATCTATAACAATAACAAAAAATGAAAACCTTGATGAATACATCTAATTTTATCCTTTGTACAGCATAAGGTGTGTCTGTCTCTAAATGGATCTTATATCATTCTTCTACATTTTCCAAAATTCCACAAAGCTTTTTAATCAATATTTAATATCACATTTTAAATCTATCTTCAACCTAAAATAGTGTACTTACAAAATTATTTGAGAAAGTGCTGCTTTGTTTATTGACATTGTAAATATTTTCTTTATACTTTCCCATAATTCTTCCAGACAAAAGTCTGGAATCACTAATATTGTTGCAAAGAAGAAATCCATTAAGACAGTGTGGAAATTAACATATATTACCATGGCTTTTATAGTAATATGTTTATTCATGTTAGTATATAAAAATATCATTTAAAAGATGAAAAACACACCTCTCAATCTAGCATCTACCTTATTTCTAAAATTCCCCTGATTATCTCAAAAAGGATTATTTCTGTATCTATTTCTCACTGATTTCTATTTTTTAGAAAATCTAGCAATTCTATTATAATGTTGCAAAAGAAATGGAAGCATTTTCCATAAGTAATAAATGGATATTTTTTAAAAAGATAAGCTACAAAATTATGAACTGCCATAATATGAATACAATAAGACACTTGAAAAGGCTCGAGTTGCCACTTAAGAAAAATACAAGATGTAAGATGACTCAATATAATTTTGAGTATATTCAGGCAGAAGTAAGAGTCTATCTGAAGTTTTCCAGATACTACTACAAGAATAGGAATATTAAATGCTTGGACAAGTTTTAAAAGCAATAATGAAGAGAGATTTTTTGGTCATTAGAAAGCATATTTCTATGTTTCCCATCAATTTTGTAGTAAGATTTTCAGACAGAGACATCAGACTAAAACATTAGTGTGCAAGACAAACCTTTTCCTACTTCTAGCCCATTGAAGCCACATCAAAGGCAATATAAAACAATCAGGTTTAAGCCATACTTGAATTCAAAGTTTCCTTTCATACTCAGTGGACCATGTTGAGTCATGAGCTGTCTCTTGTCTCAATTCTTATAGAAATACTAAATAAAAGCGTTTCTTGTGCCAATTACTTTGTTTAATTCAAATGTGGAAAGAATATACATGCTCCCATCTAAGAATCTAAAGATGAAAACAGGTATCAAATTATACTTTGACTTCATGTAGAAGAATTAGAAAATTTATAGTCACTGACAGTCAAGATGATATGCAATTATGTAAAGAATCCCAGGATATCTAAAAAAAAAAATTAAATAAAATTACCATAAGAAATTTCTTCCAAAATTTTTATTCTTATTCTCTTCTCTTTCCTACTTACTGTTTTACATCTTCCATCCTCCTCTATACACACTATGTCCACATATATATCTAGTAGAAAGATATAGGCAGTCATAAGTATCATAGTTGGTGTTTCCTGGATATAAATTTGTTGTGTTCAGTAACTACTTAGTATCTTCTTTTTAAAAAATATAATTTTATATAAAGTATTTAAAGAGAAGATGTGGCATAATTTAAAAAATAAATGAAATAAAAATAGGGAAAGTAAAATTCTAGCAAAGTACATTTTGTCATCAATATGCCAAAAATTAGGCAGAAGACATTCCCCTACAAAATTACAGGAGACATTAGTGGAAAATGGAGATGACCATTTAATGTGAAGTTATCTTAATACCTGGTTCTTGACAAATACATATATTCACACATGATATTTTTTTTACAAATGTGTGATTTGTTTTGTTTTCCTAAATTTTAAATAATGAAACAATATAATTTTGAGAAAGACAAAAGACTTACAAAGTAACAATGAAAGAATGGAGCAGAATTCTAAATATATATTTTAAAGTTAAAACTTTTATAGAAAAAAAACAACTTCAGAACTAGACATTTAAAAATTGACTCATAGAAGACCCAGGTGTCTAATTTTAGAAAATTTCTTTAAAAGGATAATAAGTAACCTTAAACCACTATAACATATAAAGGCTATTTGATGTGATTTCTGTGCACCTACATTTGTAGGCAAATTTTGCTCATTGCTACCTCAGTGGCCAAAGAAAAGTCATCTCACATCTCTTATCCTCCATTTACTTATATATCTGGTGAGAAGGATAGACTAAATATTGTCTAAGATACGTTTCAGTTCTAGATGCTCTGATTCTACTTGTCAATAGTACCAGCATCATATAAAAATATCACACACACGAACAAAATCCAGAAGCATTAAAATGTTGACAAAGCGAATTTTAAACATTCTTAGCCACCAGACTTTCAGTCTTTGTTTAATGTTACAAATAATCATTCCACGTATCCTACCTCACTTATGGATATGAACACAAAGAAAGGAATTCTGCTAAAGGGTGTTTTTTTTCTAGAATTATATTTTAAGAAGAACACAATATATGTATTTAAGTGGATTTACTTATTTTTAAAATTTAATGTTCCCAAAGAAACGTTTGATCAGAAAAAAATATGGATGGATTGACTGTATTGTGAAACGGGCAAGTTATGGGCTCCATTGTCATCCACAAAATTTCAGGAGAATATGGGGAAGCCTCCTCCCTCAGCATTTAGAAGAACCCTTCCGTATTGAATTTATGAAAGGATATAAACAATAATTAATCAAGAGAAGCAGGCATGAGAAGATTATGATCTACATTGTTGAAATGAAGACCCATATCAGTGAGACCACAATCAATTGGGGAACAAGGTATAGATAAGTTAAGGACTTAATTCAAGGACCTAAAACAACTCCAAAAGATTCATGATGGTAAATACCATCCACATCCACAAAAAGAAATATGGAGACTGAATGCAGATCAAAGCATACTGTTTTCTCTCTTTTTTTTCTTTAGTTTAGTTTAGTTTTTTTCTTTCTCATGATTTCTCCTATTCATTCTAAGTCTTCTATACAACGTGACTAATGTGAAAATATGTTTAACAAGAAAGCACATATAGAACTTGTATTGTATAGCATGCTGTCCTGGGGGAGGGAGGCAGAGAAAATTTAAAAGTTATGGAAGTGAAAGCTGAAAATTAAAAATAAATAAATTATTTTTTTAAAAAAATTTAAGGACCTAAATAAATCGTAATGACCAGTGCGTTGAAGGCTGTTAACCTTTAAAGATATCCTAACTAGCATTTATATGTACACATTCCAGACCCATGAAATTGTTGGAGGGGAGGGATTTCTATAAGTCCTCTAATGAATGTGAAAATTTTGAAAATATGGGACATTTTGTAAATTTTAATTTCTAATACAGGAATTATAATCAGCAAGTGAAAAGTGAATTTTGTGTTATGTGGATTCACTCATAAAAAGTAAAATAGAAGTTTGGTAAATATTAAATAATAATTTCAAAATATATGCTATCTTAGTAGCTCTGATCAAAATTTCTTTTCTAAAAGGGAAATATCACTAACTTAAAAAAAAACTTTAAAATAATCACGTTGAAAGAGATAGATGAGATAAAATTCAACCAAATTCTTGTTAATAAACAATTTCAATAATTTTAAGAGGCAATGTGACACATTGATACTTTGTCCAATTTTTTTTTTTTTGCTCACTGTCACAATACATAAAACTATCTATTTTTCATCCAAATGTAACTTCCCGGACTAGAATTTGTATCTCAGTCAAACCTTTTTTTCCCTATCAAAATTAATGAACTTATTTTTTAAATTAACTCAAAACCACATTATACTATAATAGTTAAAAAATAAATATTATCATTTTTCATCTTCTTTCATTTTGTCAGGGCTCTTTGTATTCTATAAACTTGAAAAACACTGACTGAAGTAATAACATGAAGATCTGAGACTTAAGAATGAATCAGCATCCTCTTGTCATAAAGCCATGGTGCAATGATCCCTGCAGAGCTCTAAGACTTGATTTAAAATGGAAATGCTCATCCCCTCCTGAGCCAGCAAGATTAAACTTCTAAGATCTCACATATGTCACCTCTGTGCAGACAATGCTATGGGAATAACTTCTCACTGTTCTTGATCTTTTAAATCCCTCCAATAATCTCTGAGTGTTATAATACATGTATTATGCATGTATTCATACATGCATGTATACAATGAAATAATAGAACAGAAGCTTGAACATATTTTGTGGAATTGCAACTTCTAGTAGGGGGAGGTATGTTAAGAAATATATAAACAAAAGATAAGTTTGTTGAAGATTCAATGGTTTATTTTTACAAAATTTCCGTAGTAATGTCTAAAGACCGTAGAGTATGATTTTTGTAGATCTGAATTTGAAGTCAAGCTCTGCTCACTGCTTCCCATGTGACCTAGGAATATTCTTCTAATCTCAATAGGCCTCAGTTTAATCATGTACATTATAAGACAAACTAGAAGTTCTCTAGATGTCTCTTATGGCTCTAATCTAATTTGCCAGTGGTACCAGCATCATCTAAAAAATTGTCACAAATGCATAAATATATGTATATGTGCATATATGTGCAAAAATATGTGTATATGTGCAATATATGCATATGTATGCACACACATGTACATATAACACATGTACATATATTCTACTTTAAAAAGCTTGAAAGTTCCATTTACAAATAGTCCAATTACAAAAGGATACTTCATGATTAAATTTTATAACTAAATTCAGTGCTAAGACTTAGGGGCATTTACAAAATTCAGTAATTTTGTAGAAGATTATTTATTTGTGTATTGGTGTACATTTTGTCCTCAAGTTCCCCTCCTGAACCTCAGCAAAATGTAAGTTTCAGTTTAGTTAATGTATCCCAAATGTCTGACACATAGTAGGAGATTAATACATGTTTTTAGAATTGAACAGAATTCATGCATTCACAAAATATTTATTCAGAACCTGTGACATAACATATACTGTGCTGAGAACTGGAAGAGATTAAATGAAGAAGTTTAAAAACCAGATTGTCTCTGGTAAATACAAATAACTGTAATACACAACATTATGTGATAAGTGCATTAGAGATGTAGTGAGTAAAAAATGAAATGTGGCCAACAATAATATTTTAAAAGGCAAAATGAAAATTTACTAATTTTTTTAGGTACTCTTTTGAGAGACGTCTACTTTTTAGTACAGTTTTTTTTTTACCCTCTCAATATTCTTCTTAATTGGCATATATGCTCTAAGTATATTCTAGTTCCAGTCTGGCTATCCAAAGTCTTTTCACATATCTATATTTCCAGTGTCCTTTATGTCACCTCACCGACCAGTGACCAAGGATGCAGTTCTAACTAGCACTATTTCATAGAATATCCTCATCTGCTGGACATATTAAAGAATAAAGAACTTTTTAACCTGAAAATGCCTAAGTGTCAAGAGGGAGTCAGCTATAGATATTAGGCCCGCACTAGATAGCTTAGGGATCTGATTTTGAAAAGAAATTAAAAATGGATTGTTTGGAAAATTTAAATCCTAAGCATCTATCTCTCTAGCTCTTTTCCTCCCCCAATTTTCATATTCTTTTTCTAACACACATTTTTTCTTTTAAAAGGAAAATCTAAACTAAGCTAACATATCCATTTTTTAAAAAATTAACTATTTCATAATTTGACTTCTGTGTGTGCACTACCAACATCATTTGCGTCTGTGTGACAGTTATGTGAAGAACACAATATGTTCTCCTATATCTCCATCTGCTGGCTCAGAGGAAAAAAGTCAGACAAAACTGATTGTGATTTTCCCATTTCTTTAACATTAACGTTCTCCATGATAAATTTAGTTCTATGAAATTGAAATAGAATTTTTTCAAAGACTACAGATATTTGCAAAAAACAAGTATCAGGACAAAGTTAAGTGATTGGTTACTTATCTTGATTGAAGAGGAGGTTGGTCTCATGCTATATTCTCAGCAATATTGTAAGTCATATTTGCTAGGATTGCAGTTTTTTTCATGAAATATCCTTTTCAAAAGTTTTTTTTTTTTAATTAATGAGACTGTCATGCTATAATTGTCAAAGTAGAGAAAAGTCCATCATTCGCCTCCAAGGTTTGCTCTTATCTGTTGCACTTAATGGAATTTAATTTGTGAAAAAACTGCATATGTCAAGATTTAGGACAATATTTTCATAAGAATTCAAATCTTTATGAGACAATTATGAATAGCGAATGTTAAAAGAAGCATAGTTATGTTCCACTCCAAAGAAAAATTGCTTGACAAAAAATAGCAAATTGTCAACAATGTATGAAGGATACTGTCCATATAATTGAGTGAGATAGATATTCCAAAAGGTTAAATAAAAAGGTCACCAAAATAAATAAAAAATAGAGCAATAGTTCCAGAAATTAATGTTCGATAATAATAATAGTACTGGATTCACTTGCTGAAGTGAAATTTCTTGTTAATACATTCTGAAAGTAAATTTCCATTTTGTGAACAATTTAAAGGGAGGAGGGCGAAGTCTATCACAGTAGTTCCATCTGACTCGGAAATAAAAATAAAATTGAAAAAATATTTTTTTTTGTCTCCAGGTAGTCAATGAAATTACAGATAATAAATGGATGCTTTTTCTTTCAGGGGTAACTTTATTACCCATCACTGTGAATGTTAAAGAGTATAGGACTAGAAGTATTTAAGAATAAAGCACATGTGACTCTTCTCCCAAAATAAATAAATGATTGTCATCAGATCTCTTCATTTAAGTTTTCAACCACACTGTTGATCTTATTGATTACTTAAATTGGTGCCTATTTCGTCTGATCTGAAAGAGAAAAATCCTCAATCTGGTATCCTACATGAACTGAAATGAACAAATTATGCCATAAGTAAAAGCACTGATCTACTGAAAATAGAACAGAAATACACCCTATAAAACTTGATTTCCTGTGGGATGTTTGGCAAGTCACTACATCTCCTTCTGACTCAGTTTTCTCATTTGTAAAATAAGGAGATTAGACATGATGACTTATATAGTCCTTGTCGGTTTCAAATCATAAGATCCTAATATTGTATACACTTAACATTATGAGATGTCTTTTTTTAACATTGTAGGAATAAGTGTTGCTTTACAAGCCATATAATTTTCAAAATGAAAACAGAAAGAAAAAATTGTCAATTTCTAGAATCAAATGGAAAAGTAATTGTATTAGTTAAGTCATGAATCTTGATTGGCCCTACTGTTTCAACTATATCATGAGCAAAAATTTATTAATACCAAGATGAGAAGACTAGGAAAATAACCACACAGTAGTGAGAGGTTTCCATGACTTTCAGCAAGATTAAAAGTATAAAGAGTCAATATGGTAAGCCTATCTAATTTTCTCAATATTACCTTGCATTTCACTCCAGTCTTTGGTTTAGTAACTAAGTTTGGCAACAGGGAATAAAATATAGAGAATCAACCTTGAAGCCACATATATATATGTGTGTGTGTGTGTGTGTGTGTGCGTGTGTGTATGTATACACACACACATATATATATGTATGTATATATGTATGCTACTGTCATGAAAATCACATACGTTTTCTAGGTAAACATTCTAAGAATATAAACTGCAGAGATGCTCACCTGTATCAGCAGAGGGAGTTTCCTTATCTGGGAGCTGAACTCTCAGATCTAGTCCCATTCTCTATTCCTACATTCTATTTAATCAGATCTTCAAAATGATTCTAATGACACTAATACGACAGATATTATTTTCCACATTTTAGAAGTGAAAAACTTAAAACTCAGAGAGCTTAAATAATAATAACATAATTATATAGCTTTTATGGTTTACATAGCATTTCATATATTTTACTAATTGGAAATTTTTAACCATCCTATAATTTTACTAGGGCAATATAATCATTCTCATTTAAGGATGAAGAAATAGAGCTTTTATTAAATTTAGAGAATTTAATTTCCTTGTCTGAGGTAAAATAAAAAGGGAAGAACCAGAATGCAGGCCTTTTACACAATTTTATTCTGCAAAGGGTTAAAACATCTTCAATTGTTCCTATTTCACACTTATGCTTTAATTATTATAACAAAGGAGAAACTGAGGCAAAGAATGACTAAATGACTTGTCCAAAACCACACAGAAAGGCCTAAGTAGATCTCACGAGTTTAGATTAGATTTGTTTCTAAACATTATACATTATACATCATCAAATATCTGATAAATTTCCTTATAACTTTGGAATCATAGTATCACTAGTCTGAATTGTAATATCTAAAAACTGGAAAACATTTGACCAAGAATAATTACTCCACATTTGTTGTAATGTAAAGTAAAATATTTGGTAAATTAAAAATGCTTATTTTCCCTTTCAATTTAGGTTTCTCAGGCATATGTATTGTCTAAATTTGAATACTCAAATTCTGATGTCCAACAGTTGCTTATAGGTACATTTTGAATACTACTTCTTTCCCTTCAATCAGTTAATAATCATACAGTTAATTTATCTTTCTAGGATTTTTGTTTTAATGTTTCAAAAATTGTTTTGGGTATGATTTAGATTTTTTTAACATGTAGGGTACTCTGAAACTATATGCGCATATATGAGTGCATACACACACATAACACACATAAGTATATGTATATAGAGAGAGGGATGAAGATAGATATAGATTTATAGAGATGCAGATAGATATAGATTTATGTGCCTCTATCTCTATGTCTATCTATAGCTATCTATCTATCTATCTGTCTGTCTATCTCTCTATTTATCTATAGAGAGAGGGAGAGAGAGAGAGAGAGAGAGAGAGAGAGAGAGAGAGAGAGAGAGAGAGAGAGAGGCCAAAATTAAAATCACTGTAAATTTACAGTAGATTTGCTTTGAGTAAGAAACAGGGTTATTTAGGAACGTTTTCCCAGTTATTATGCAGTTAAACCTATCCCAATCAGAATCCTCAAAATAAGTGAGATATTTCAATCATATTCCCTTCCATAATGTAAAACTTTTAAAGTATCATTGCATTTGAGATTTAGGTCTTCATTAAATCCATCTTAAAGTTCACTTCTTGTTATACATTACTTTTCAGACCTTGTTTCCCAGCCACATTTAATCAGATAAATGCTTGCTAGTACCTGGCACATTTTGGGGGTGGGAGTGGTGGGAGAAGAAAGCAACTTGCAACTTCATGGAAAGATTTTAAAATTAAGAAAAAAGCTTTCAAACAAGTCATTGAGAGTTCAAGAAAAATACCACCTTAAAATTACAGTAACCCCATCTTTACAGGTCTGCTACCTTCTTACCCACCCGTCACCCACCACAACCATTAGTATTTTTTTATATTCTTTATGGCCTAAACTACAAAATCACTTTAGATATGTCTTCATCTCATTATTTTCTCCTGAAGACCTCATTTCCCCACTGCAAGCACTGATATTTTAGTTATCTATTGTGATCACAGTCCTGTTCCTGTTTTGTCAACCAAATAACGAGATTCCATCCACCCCCATCCTCGGCCCAGAATGGTTTTGAAATGAACTGATACCTCTCAAGTCTATGAAATCAGTCTAAATTATTGATAATGAACTCAAGACTTGACGGAAATGGAATTTCAATCACTTCTTCCCAAAGATGTTGGTGAAATGTGGAGATACTTCACCTCCTTTCTTCCCCCACTGTGAAAGTGGTCACCTAGCTCTTGGATACTGGACCTGAGTGTGTGTGTGTGTGTGTGTGTGTGTGTGTGTGTGTGTGTGTGTGTCTAGTGGGGTCAGAGTTAGGGGATGGTCATCGGCAAATCAGATACATCATTTCATATGATATAATGACGTGAAGCTTAAGCTTTAGGAGAAAATGGATCAATCCACCCGGCAGGAAATTATGGAAGCCAAACCAGAGAGACAGTTCTTTGGTAGTGGCATCCCGGGCCAAGCTCAGGGTTGCGGTTTTGGTAAGATGGGAGGAGGGAGTGACAGGAGTGGAGATTTGCAGCTAGAGAAGCGAACTATTCCAATGCAGTTTAAAAATCACTTGCATTGTCTTTTTAATATTTTAATGGCAGTCAAACACAGTCTCCCACGAGGGCCGAAAATTGTTGGGAGATGGGAGAGAAAATGAGGATGACAGTGGGCTAATATGGATTGTAGAAAAGAATAAAATGGCTGATAAGCAGCGGTTGCTTTTCAAACTCAACCGGATCCAATTGTTTTCAGATCTCTTTCCATTTCGTTTCCTTTGCTGAAGCCCCGCGATGCAACCCAAAGCTAGCTGAGAACACGGCCAGCAAAGTCCGCTAGCAAAGAGCTGCCGGGTAGACAAAAGAATCTCTTTCAGAATAACCTGGAAGCACAATTGCCTTACGAGGACTAGACACCTCCAAGAAGTGATCTCTCTCTGACCCTTAATAGCACACACACACATCACAAAGTCTGCGATAGGAACCAAGTCTAGCTTCCCTAATGGAGGAAAAACCCTGCCTGGAATACAGCTACCCCCGGGTCCCTAAAAAAGGTGTTATGTAACGCACCCCTAGCCCAGCGCATCCGGAACCATTTTTTTTTTTTAATGTGTCCCATCGAAAAGGAAATAGTGAATGTTCCGTTGAGCCATTGCTGGTTGTGCAGGAGTTGAGCCGGGGAGCCAGAATCAGAGAGGAAACAGTTTCTAGACTGGCTATGACCTCTCATTCAGTTCCTGGATCTGTCCAGCATCCCATGAGTCTGCTTACCCTGGGAGAATAGTTTGTCCAAGAGAAGTAAAGACTCTTGCAAGGACAGGGTGGGATAGGGGGAGAAAGCGGAGGGAATATATCAGAGCACAAAGGCCTGAGGTTGAGAGTGGGAACCTAGAGGCCCTAGGAAAAAAGCAGGCGGGCCCAGGCCACCTCAACCTTGCCCACGCCCCCAAACCCCTAGTGCGCACGCACATTCTCCAGTTCTCCTCTACTCTTTTCAGCCAGCGGGGCCCCCTGCTCTTCTCCTCCTACCACACAGGCGCACCCACCACCACCACCCACTTCCTCGCACCCAGTTTCTTTCTTGTTCATTTGAATAGCATGAATATTCATTACTCACAAGCATTGGTGACTGCAAAGCTGTTGGCTACCTCCAGATTGTCGATGTGGGGCGTCAGCCTAAACTCTGAAGTGGAAAACTGAACCATCCCTACCCGAAATGCACTGTATTCCTGATCGGCGCCCCTTGGAAATAACCCCCCTGTAAAGAACAAACACAGGAAACAAGAGAATATTGTCAGTGCCAGAAAGAAAGAAGAGCAGTCCCCTACGGGGAAGAACGGGAGCTGTGTTTCCCCTAAAGGGGAGAATAAAGACATCATTCCTCTGTGGGAGTGGGGACTCAGACAATCCAACTAGGGAAAAGGGGGTCATGCAATTTATCAAAATTAGAAGCTATAAGATAGCTAGCCAAAGACGTTCGCCTTTTCCTTTCACCAGAAACGTTCCCATACAGATCCTGAAAAACCCGAGCACACGTAAGAACATTGTACAATTGTATCACGGACATAGCCTTTCCCCATAGCCACATTCTAGTTACTATATGCATATTCTACACATTTAAAATCTGGAATGTGGTCAAGGTATGACATAACTCTACATGACAAGAATTGTCAATCCAGAATCAGGATTAGCATCGAATAAAGGACAATTCAAAAGCATATCCTAAGATTTACCTACCTATCTGTATGCTGTTAGACGAGACACCAAAAATCAGTCCCCAAAAAACAGGAGAAAGGAAGACAGAAATATGCATAATCTTTTGCATTTCCAAGAAAAGTAGAGCATCCACAAAATATTCTTTTGTTGTTATTCTTTTCCTCCTCTTTTTTGGCCGTTTTCGTCAGTAAATTAGATCCTCTGCATTTTGAGAGACCAATTTAGCACCAAGCCCCTAAAAACCTCGAAGTGGAGAGAGGGGAGCCCCTGGTCACAGCTACTGGCTGCTGCTAGTCTGATCGTTGTCCCAGCTCCAGAAGTCAGAAGAAATGGTTGAATGCAGTTTTCAGTAGTGATGCTGCTGTGGTCCGGTTGTCTCAGTACATTCAGCACACTCACATGCACTCACACACACTCACCCTCTCTCGCTCGCTCTCGTTCTCTTCTCCCTTTTGCCACACACACACACACACATACAGACAAGTCACAGAGAGGCAGGCAGTCCCAGGCGCGCGTGCGCGACTCGTCAAAGCAGCCGGGAGCGCGCCTCTCCCCACACCCCCTCCTTTTGCTCACCCCACGCAGCTCCTAGAGCAGAGCTTCACCGCACTTGGCCAAGCGCTCTACCTCCACAGTGGCAGCCGCCCTCTCACTAGCAGAGCAGCTACCACTGAAGGCACATTAAGGCCCTAAGATGGTTCAGAACCGAGGACAGCGCCACAAGCATAGCAATTAAGCATCCACAGGATCTGCAACAAACCTGAGAGAGAGAGAGAGAGAGAGAGAGAGAGAGAGAGAGAGAGAGAGAGAGAGAGAGAGACAGAGACAGAGAGACAGAGAGAGACAGAGACAGAGACAGAGACCGAGACAGACAGAGAGAGAGAGAGAGAGAGAGAGAGAGAGAGAGAGAGAGAGAGAGAGAGAGAGAACCGCTATCCCCAAAGCTGCGAGTACCAGTTCGAAAGCAAGGGTTCCAGTGCTTTGAAACCGCGCCTTGCAGTTTGCAGTATTTAGTTGATCCCCCTTCTACCACTGCTGCGTTAAGTCTATTTTTGCATACTCCAGTCTATATCCAAATAAATGGATAGAATTAAAAGTCCAACACAATAAATTGTGGGGTGAGTGGGCGTGATTTGTCCTTGTTATTTTCAGCTGTCTCCTTCTCCAGACATCCAAAAATCAGAATCAGCAGACAGATCCACAGTTTAAAAATCGCCCCAATGTAAATTCCAATATATTCCTATGCAGGCAAGAGTGCTAGACAGAGTCCTTCCTTCAAAGGTCGATCCGCATTGGAAGGAAAAAGCCAGATGGACTATTTCTTCCGAATACTTTATATAGGGGATAAGAAAACTGTAAGTCTTTTCTATCTTTAAAATATGTTCCTTATAGGTCGAAATGTTGACTTCCCGAAACACATCGCACGTTGTCTTCTTTCTTGCAGCTCTCACTGCAGGATTCCTCCTGGAGACCTGTAAGTGTGGACCAGAGAGAAGCAACCTTCCTTACTAGAATTACGTTACTCCCCAGGATGAAAGGGAGAGGGCTGAGGAAACAGCGCATTGGAGGAAGAGCATATAAGAAAGTGAAGAGAACCTGAGCTAGGAAGACTGGAGAACAACCGAACTTCTCCGGGACTATCTTTACATAGAGTGTGAAGAACTCGTGACTGTGAGCAGATATGGGATATTCCCTTTGGGCTAGCCGCGTTAGTTTGGAAAATAGCTGGGTGTGTGTGTGGGGGGGGGGAGATTCGACGTTGCAATTCTGCAACTAAAATGATGATAGTGTTTCTGGGGGAAAAATTAAAAAAAGCACAAAAAACTTTTTTTTTTTTTTTTTTTTGTGAGTGGAGGTAAAGATCTGTGGACCTTCATCCAGAAATTCCTACGCTTGCTTCCTGGACAGTTAAACCAGGAAATTTTTCAGCCTAACTCTCCTTGAAAAGTCAGCAAATTCTAGAGACTTGGCAGTGCTGTTCTCAATCACGCTTACAAGACAAAATATGGGCCTTTATAACAGGAAGAAAGGCAAAATTCTAAAAATGCCGCTAATTTATTTTGCTAGGCCTCCTTTTTGTGTTTTTTTTTTTTTTTTCCCCATGGTCATTACCGTCCTTCACTCTTCGTTTTAAGACTGTTCAGGTTCTTCCAATAGCTTGCTGAAAAACCATCTCTCATTTTCTCTTTGTAAAATAGTGTGGATTAGATGACTCCGCTCCAGTCCCATCAATGTGTCATTCGATTATGTGAGGATTCTATGTAAAACAGCTTTTACTTGTTAAAATTTCCAGGGCACATGTGTTTACAAGTCAAAATTAATTAATTGCCTTTTCAAAAAGAAATCTCAATTGTCTGACTAGTAGAAAAAATGTTCATTAAAAATGAATTAAAGATGAATTCAAAAGGAGTTAGAAAAAAGAAAAGTGCTTGGAGAAAAAATGTAGCATAATCATCCAAATAAAAATTAATGTATAATTTTAAACATCCATTAAAATGTCCCTCAATTACTAAATTATTGACTTTTCAGTATCCTTCTAAAATTACTTAAGTATGCAACTTTTTTATATGTAATGACTTCTCTTCAATTATATTAACATCATTATCCTTAGTTGTTATAAAAACAAATCTCTGAAATTCCTTGTTAGTCTTTTAAATCGAATAGATATGATCTCAAGTCAGCTACAAAGTATTGTCAAATCAAGTGTAATAAGTTAATTTTTAGTGAAGCAAGTGAGTTATGCAAATATAGGAAAAACTAGGACATGCATCTTAAGAATTTAAGACACTTTTTCAAATGCTGAAAACACCACTTCATGAGAACAAAGCTGTATATACTTCAGGTTTTTACTTTTAAAATTTGAAACCTTAATGCAAATCTCAGAAAATCAAATATTTAAGTGAAGTATAATTCCTGTCATCTATGAAAGTACCCTGAGTAGCCCAGGGAAGAGATCGTTTACTTTGCGCCCTCTGCTGTTGAATTGCTGATATTGCCTGCGTCGTTAGCCACTCCCCTAAAGTCATGCAGTTAACAAAGATGATAGAGATGGAAGAAACTAGTCTATGCATTTCACCTTTATTATTCAGGGACTTAAAAAAAATCATCATAAAGGAATGTGTTTCTAAATAGGAAGTAGTAGAATCAGCAATGACATAAAATTTAGATTTATATAATGTAATTTAATACTTTTTTTTGAAATATAGTAAACAGTTTTTTCCCCCTTATTTGCTTTAAAATACCAACATTAAAAATAGGGCCTTATGTTCTTGCTCTGAATTTCCTCAGTATGTGTGCAAATACCGTTTGATGCCTGATAATTACTAGAATTCGTTGACTCATAATTGAAGGAACTACCGTCGGCTTGATCATCTACCTCCTCCATCTCCAGGTGAAAATGATCTCCCGCTAAGATCTTTCACAGGTCTTTTTCTGAATTCTCCTTTGAACTTGTCTCAGTCTCCATTGCGGATATGTGTGTATGTATGTATGCATACACACATATATACATATATGTGTATATGTACATGTGTATGTATAAGATATACACACATACATGCAAGTGTATGTGTGTCTTCCACTTACCCATAGGTTTTTAGCTTCTTTAGTGCAGGTTCTGGGTATTATTTATCATTGTATCTTAAGAACTCTATCTAATTCTACATACATTACAGACACTTTATAGATGTTTCATGAAATATATTGAATAACAGAGTCTAAGAACTGGAAAAGATCATCTGGTTCAACTACCACATAGGAAAGAAATGCCTTCTTTTCTGCCATGTAGAGTGGGAAGAAAATGGTGTCTTTTGTAGTCATAGAACCTGGCTTCCTAGCTGAGTTTTGCTACCTACTGCCCGGTATGATACAGGCAAGTTACTTAATATTCCTTGGCCTCAGTTTCCTCGAGTGTAAAATGAGGTAGTTTGACTAGATTACCACAAGGAGGCATTCCAACACTGTCAGTGATCCTCTTATATTCTGCTTCCTTGTCCATAAAATGAGGGGAAAGTACTTCTATTTCACTAAGTTAAGAACAACATCGTGGCATAGGTGAGCTACAATTTGTGTGAGCTATAGTTCCTGACAAATATGTTTTATATAAGGACACTTCATGAACACTTCAAAAGACAGGAAGTTCACTTTATGAAGTAGCTTACTCCATTTTTAACAGCTTTTATATTTGGGTCAAAATCTGTCTTCTTGTAATTTTCACCCATCTGACCTTACTTCTGGAGCCAAACAAAATGCATTCCATTCCTCTTTTATATTACAAACTTTCAAAAATACAAAATTAAGACTTTATCTCTCCCTTTTTTCCAGGCTAAATATACTCATTTTCTTCACGGGATTCCTACATGACATTTTCCAGATCACCCTTTCATTTTGTCAATATACTGGTATATCAAAGAAATGTCTAGCCAATGCATCTATTATTCATCCAAGCATTTCAAGGTAGATAGAGACAAGGTCTTGGAGTTCAAAAGACTTACTTTTGAGGTCCATCTAATACAAGCAATAGCTATGTGAACACTGGCAAATAACTTAACCTCTTGGTGACACAGGTTATTCTCCAAGACTCTAAATTGCAGAAAATATGCTAATCTTCATCAACAAAAAGTGTTTCCATTGATGAAAACCACAGGATTCAATTTCACAAGTTTCTGTCAAATATTTTGCTAACGCACATACACATACTTAGGTTAGCTAAATATTTGAGATGTGTATATGTAAATATAGATATATATAAATAAATATATATATATAATATATATAAATAAATATATATAGATAAATATATATTGTATAGAGAACAAAAAAAATATATCCTAGCAAAGTAGTGATATGAATATGTTTATATTTCCATATGGTATAAACTGTGTATGCAAAGTATTTGATAAAGTCTTTGAAATGTTTGTTAGCAAGATGCAGAAATATTGGATCAATCAAATCATATCATAATTTGTTAATATACTGGGCCAGACTTAGCTCAGGTCAATCCAGAGATTCATGATCAGGAATAGAATTCAATAAGATACTTATAAGCCATAAAATATAATAAAAACACCTTTGTTTGTGCCATTATTTTTAAAAAATGGAAGCAGTTCCTAACTAAGCTCAGACAAAATGTTATTCTCCCCTTCCCTGCAAGTTGAACACCTGGACATTCTTGATGGGCAATGGAAATTCCACTAAAACTTCCCAAATTACTAGTTAACTATAAACTGGGTCTGCTTTGCCTCAGGGAGGAAGAAAACCAAAACAAACATTCAAGCCCTAGAGACTGTTTCCCTGTACCCTTAAAAGACTATATAAAACATGGTAGGCACTGTACCCACCATAACTAGATTGGTATAAAAATAATATTAATTAATGTCTATCCCCAGTAGAGGTTAATGGCAGATTCAATATTTTCAGCATTCACTGTATAAGTATATAGATGCTATATTTACTGAATTTCCTAAGCAGACAAGTGCTGAGAGAGCTAGATCAATGAAATAGGAATGAAAATTTATAATAAAGGTAAAAGAGAATTTTAAAACATTTTCTACATGGTAGGAATATTAATGTTCCTTCTAAGAATTCTTTGTCACATGTAAAAAAGTACAATGATAAGGTTAATATACTTAGGGGGTACCATGTCTATATTTGCATGCAGTATAAACTAAGATAGGACCCCTGGAAATTATTTTTTTTTTACTTGAGTATTGAAGAGTAGACTAGGTATGGTAATTTAAAAAATCAGTTTTCCCTTATAGAAAATGGAAAAGGCCATTCGTGGTATAACTTAATCCAAACTTTTAATTGTTTTGATAAAAATACTCAGTTTTAAAATAAAATTTTATATTTTGAATTTAAATTTGTAATTTAAAATTATATGTGTGTATATTCAACTAATATTTATCTATTCTATCTCCCTTCCACCTTTTCACCCTCCAATTCACTGAAAAATGTAGGAGAAAATAATTGGCACAAGAATGGTTGGTTGGTGGAGATATGGATCGATTTAGCCATTCTGAAAAGCAATTTAGAATTATGATGAGAAAGTTTTTTTTTTTAAACTTTGCTTACCACCAGAGCCAAGATGGTAGAGGAAAGACAGTGACTCACCTGAGCTCTCCCCAAAGTGCCTCTGAACACCTTTAAGTAATGCATAAAACAATTCAAGAAGAGGCAGAACCCACAAAAGGACAGGGTGAAGCAATATTCCAGCCAAAGACAACTTAGAAAGTCAGCAGGAAAGGTCTATGACACCTTGGTGAGGGTGCAGCACAGTCCAGCACAGGCTACAACAGCTCAAACCAGGCCCCAACAAACCAGGAGCAGGTCTTGGGAGCCACTGAATCAGCAGTGGTAGTAGCTACTTCCAGAGCTCTCAGCCCACAGATGGTATGGGAGTTAAACAATTGATCTGGAAGAGATTATAGTGATGTCTTTGCTGGAACTGAGGCAGGACTCTGATGCTTTGCCCACACTCAGATCTGGGTCCCAGTTTTGTGTGACAGTCTCATGGAAATAAGGAGCAATAGTACAATAGAGTTTGCAGCTGCGGTGAAGTAAAGACCTTTGTCACAGTTTCAGGGAAGAAAATAATACTTGTAGTCACTCAAAGACCAGAGCACAGGCTAGGCAAGTAGCAAACATACCTCTCCTTAAACCATACTAACTTAGAAAAACTGAAAACTTACAGATCCCTAGAAGTAACTCTGAAAACAACTGCAAAAAACCCTTGAAGTTTGAGACAAGGCCCTCCTTGAAACAGAGTCTCATTTTAATAAAGAGTTAAAAGTTAAGAAATAGATTGGGAAAATGAACAAACAACAGAAAAAAATTCCAAACACAGAAAGTAACTATGGTGACAAGGAAGATCAAAACATACTCTCAGAAGAAGATAGCAAAGTTAAAGCTCCAAAAAGAAAAATATATGTATTAATTGATTTCAGCCATGGAAGAGTTTACAAAGGAATTTGGAAATCAAGTAAGAGAGGTAGAAGAAAAATTTGCAAGAGAAATGAGAGTGATGTGAGAAAAATCATGAAAAACAAAGAGTCAACAGCATGGTAAAGGAGATATGAAAAATGCTAAAGAAAAGAACCTTAAAAGTTAGATCAAATGGTAAAAGAGGTACCAAAAGGCAACTAGAAGAAGAATGCCATGAAAAGTAGAATTGGCCAAATTGAAAAGGAAGCATAAAAATTCACTGAAGAAAAAAGAAAACTCCTTAAAAAATAGAATTTGTCAAATGGAAAAGGAGACACAAAAAACTCTTTGAAGAAGAATAGCTTAAAAATTTGAATAGAGCAAATGGAAGATAATGACTATAAGAGAAATCAGGAAATAATAAAACAATAAAAACCAAAGGAAAAGGAAAAAATATGAAACAATGTGAAATATCTCATTGGAAAACTCATTGACCGGAAAAATAGATACAGGAGATACATATTTAATACATATTTTAAAATAATTGGACTACTTAAAAATCTCCCCCCAAAAACGAGTTTAGACATCATATTTAAAGAAATTATAAAGGAAATCTGCCCTGATATTCTAGAATTAGAGGATAAAATAGAAATTGTAAAAATACATTAAGCATCTACTAAAAGAGATCCCAAAATGAAAATTCCAAGGAACATTGTAGTCAAATGTCAGAATATCAGATCAAGGAGAAATCTTGTAAGCGGCCAGAAAAAAAAAAAAAAAACAATTTAAATATTGTGGAATCACAGTCAGGATTATGCAGGACCTTGCAACTTCTATATTTGAAAATTGGCAGCAAAAATTGAGCAAAATCTTTCAGGGGTGGAGAAGGACATTCAGTGAAATAGGGAGTTCCAGACATTCCTGATTAAAAAAAAAAACAGAGCTCAGTGGAAAATACGATTTTTAAATACAAGACTCAAGAGAAGCATAAAAAGGTAAACAGGACAGATAAAACCCCATATTATTCAGTAAAGGCAAACTGTTTACATCCCTACATGAGAAGATGATACTTGTAACTCTTGAGAACTGACATTTAGAAGGGATATATGTAGACACAGGATATGGGTTTAAATTGACATTAACGTGATGATAAAAACCCTGATTAAGTGGTGAAAAGGGATTGTAATAGAAGAAAAGGAAAGGAGGGGACATAAAATGGAGGAAGATAGCAGAATGGATTAAAAACCATAGTTCCACAATATGTTGTTTACAAGAAACACGTATGAAGTAGAGATACACTGAGTAAAAGTAAAAAACTGGAGCAGAATATATTATGCTTCAACTGAAGCAAAAAAAAAAAAAAAGCAGTGATAGCAATCCTGATTTCAAGCAAAGCAAAAGCAAAAACAGGTCCAATTATAAGGTATAAGGAAAGATACTATATTCTGCTAAAAGGTACCATAGACAATGAAGTAATATTATTACTAAACATATATTCACTAAATAATATTGCTCCAAATTCTTAGAGAAGAAGTTAAGGGAGTTACAGGAAGAAATACATAGTAAAACTATGATAGTAGGGGACCTTAATCTCTCCCTCACAGAACTAAATAAATCTAACCACAAAATAATAAAAGAAAGAAATTAAGAACAGGTTATACACATCCAAAAAAAAAAAAAAAAGAATTCTGGTGTCTGAATGGAGACTGAAGCATGCTATTTGCTATTTTTTTGCTATTGTTGGTTTATTCTTTCTTGTGGGTTCTCCCACTGGCTTTAATTTTACTTTACAACATGACTAATGTGAACATATGTTTAATAGGAATGCATATGCATAATCTATATCAGATTGGATGCTGTCTTGGGGAAAAGAGGAGAGGAAGAAGGAAGAGAAATTTTAGAATTCAGAATCTTATGAAAATGAATGCTGAACACTAAAAATAAATGAATTAAATTTTAAAAAGTAAATAAAGGAGGTAAATAGAATAACACAAAAATTAGATATAGTACACCTCTGGAGAAAATTATATATGGATAGAGCAGAATATGCTTTTTTTCTCAGTTGTACATGGCACCTACACAAAATTTGACCATGTCCTGGGGCATAAAAACCTCACATTCCAAAGTAGAAAGGCAGAAATATTAAAGGCATCCATTTCAGACTGATTCAATAAAAATCACCTGTAATAAAGGGCCATGAAAAGATACACTAGAAATTAATTGGAAACTAAATAATCAAATCATAAAGAATGAATGAGTCAAACAAAAAAATCATAGAAACAATCAATTATTTCTTCCAGGAGAATCACAATAATAAGACAGCATACTTATGGCAGGCAGCCAAAGAATTTTCTAGGAAAATTTTTTATCTCTCAAAGCTTACATGAATAAAATAGAGAAAGAAGAGATCAGTGAAGTAGGTCCACCACAACAACAACAGAAAAGGCTAAAAAAGAACAAATGAAAAACTCCCAAATAAATACCAAGTTAGAAATTCTGAAAACCAAAGGATATGTTAATAAAACTTAATTTAAAAAATTATTAAACTAATAAATAAAATTGATATGCAAAAAACAGTAAAATAGATAAACTTTTGATTAATTTTATTTAAAAAAAGAAAACCAAATTGCCATTATCAAAATGAAAAGCTTGAATTCACCACCAATGAAGAGAAAATTAAAACAATAATTAAGCAGTATTTTACCCAGATGTATGCTAATAAATTCAACAATCTTAGTGAAATGGATGAATATTTACAAAAATATAAATCACACAGATTAACAGAACAGGAAATATAATATTCAAATAGCCCACCCTCAGAAAAAGGAATTGAATAAGCCATCAATGAACTCCTTAAGGGAAAAAAAATCTCCAGGGCAAGATGGATTTAGAAGTGAATTCTATCAAACATTTAAACGACAATTTCAATACTGTATGAACTATTTGGAAAAATAGGCAGAGTCCTACCAAATAATTTCTATGATACAAATATAGTTCTGATACTTAAACAAAGAAGAGCCAAAGCAGAGAAAGAAAATTACAGATCAATTTCTCTAATAGATGCAAAAATTTTAAAGAAAATATTAGGAGACTATAGAAGCATATCTTGAGGATGATACACAATAAACAGGTACATTTACACAATAAATGAAGGGCTGGTTCAATATCAGGAAAGCTTTTAGCATAATTGACCATATCAACAACAAAAAAAGCTAACAGAAATCATATAATTATTTCAATAGATGCAGAAAAAGTATTATCAAAGACACTAGATAAAATATAAATAAATATTGTCATCCTCAAAATGATAAGTTGAATCTCTCTTAAGACCATCAGCAAGCATTATATGTAATAAGAATAAGATCAGGGATGAAACAAGGATGCCCATTATCACTGCTGTTATTCAATATGGTACTGGAAATGTTATCTTTAGCAATAGTCGAAGAAAAAGAAATTGAAGGAATTGGAATAGGCAAAGAGAAAGAAAGCTATCACTTTTTGAAGATAATATGATGATATACCTTGAGAATCCTAGAGAAACAACTAAAAAACATACTTGAAATAACAAACAACTTTGGCAAAGTTGCAGGTTAAAAAATAAAACCACAGAAATCATTGATATCTCTCTATATTACTAACAAAGCCCAGGAGCAAGAAATAGAAGGAAAAATTTCATTTAAAGGAACTGTAGACAATTATAAAATATTTGGATGTCTACCTGCCAAGACAAACCCAGGAACCATATGAACATAATTACAAAAAAACTCAACACAAATAAAATCAGATCTAAATAATTAGAAAAATGCCAGTTGATTATGTGAAGGCTGAGCCAATATAATAAAAATTACAATTTTACCTAAATTAATTTATTTGGTGTCATACCAAACAAATTACCAAAAAGAAATATGATAGAGCTAGAAAAATAATAAGAAAATTCCTTTGGAAGAATGAAAAGTTGAGAATGTCAAGGGACTTAATGAAAAAAAAAGGCAAGGGAAGGTGACCTAGCCATACCAGACCTAAAATTGTATTATAAAGTAGCAAACATCAAAACTTCTTCCCACTGGCTAAGAAATAGTGTTGGATCAATGGACTAGGTCAAGTACACAAGATATAGTAGTCAATGACTATATAAATCTATTGTCTAATAAACCTAAATACTCCAGCTTCTGGGATAAAACCCACATTTGACAAAAACTGCTCAAGAAAACTGAAAATAGTATGGCAGAGACTAGGCATAAACCAACATCTTACACCATATACCAAGATAAAGTCAAAGTGGGTATGTGATTTAGAAATTACATGATTTAGATATAAAGACTGATACTATAAGCAGTTGTTGTGTGTTTTGTCCTTCATTCTCGAAAAGACCATGACATCAAGATGAAGACATGACTTGCAGTTGACTTTGATTTGAGTGAGTGAGGGCTGTGCAAGGTCACCAACCTCACTTTCTTCTCCTGAGCATCTGAGTCCAGTGGTATGATATTCAACAGGATGACTAGAGATGGCCCAGGATGCAGTGTGAGACTTTGACCCTTTCAGGCATGAGCCTTGTCACAATCTTTGAGTGAGATACACTCATTTAATGAATAGGTTTCTTTAAGTTACTCAAAGGATGGCCCCTTTATTAAAAAAAAAAGTCAGACTGGTAAGGGAAGACTCTCAGGATTCCTGGGTAAAAGAGAAACAATTACTTTTCAGTTATTACTCCTAAGGCCTAGACTCGTGCTAGAAGCAGGACAAGAAAGAGCTGAGCTGAGTTCTCAGAGTAGCTGCAAAGGGGATGGATGGCAACACTAAGTGGAGAGGGTAGGGGATGTTATATTAAACCAGATCATTGTGTCTGCCTGTAGAAAGATACAAAGAGTCAAAGTAGGCAATCTATTCCATTTGCACTGAAGGGAATCACTTCTCTACTAAATTCCTCCTCATCACAGTGTGGAGGTGATTGCGTTTGAAGAGTGTGATAATGTAGATGGAATTCTGGAGGCTTGTGCTAAGCCATTAAGGCTTCAAGTACTGCCTAATTATGGTTTGTATATATGTGTATGTAAGACATTTTTGCTATTTGTAGGGTTGACCACTAAGCAATGAATTATTTTGACCAGTACAACTAGAGACACGGTGGTACACATTGAAACTTTATCATAGTGATGTCATTTTGGCCCTCTTCAAGAAAAAAACAATCAACAGAAGAATTTATTCCAACTTCCCATTTCATCACACAGAATGTAAAAAAAAAATGTGGACATAGGGTAGAGTTGGTCATTTTTATTGCTAAATGATTTGCATTCTTAAGTGAAATTGGTGTGTTTTTTTAAACCATGATCTCATGGAGGTGAAGAATATAGTGATTAGGTACAGACTGGTGTCATTGCTTGGATTTGTGCTGAGACAAAGATGGGTCATTAGGACCCAACGTGTGAACATCACTGCCAGTTGATTCTTCATGAGCGTGCTCAAAGAACTTCAAGAGTGATGACAGCATCACAGATCATATAGCCTCAGGACAACTCCAATGTACAGTAATGAGAGTAAAAATTGCCATATCATTTCTTAGTATCATTATGAAAATAGTTTTGGAAGGATCTTGATCTATTTAAAACTCTTTCATAAGACAATTTTCATAAAAGTTGGAAAGGGTCTTAGTAAATCCCAGAAGTCCAGGGACCACACTTTGAAAACCACTGGTCTTATATTGATTGTGGTTCCTTAATTTTTGAAATTTTTTCTGGGTGTTTTTAGTATTTTTGATTTAGAAGCTCTGGCGTCCAGCTATGGACCCCAAGAAGCTTAGCTTCTGCTAGAGTCATTGAGGAACTTAGCACTGGGATGAAGAAAGTGCGTGGTTGCAGGCAAAGAATTCTTGGAATTTGGGAAAAGTCAGAGAAAACCCTTTCGGCATCACCAGCTATTATTGTCTGTGGAAGGATTCTAAATTCATGGATGTCAAGAGCTCATCCCATGCTTCCTGAATGTACCAATTCCACATGGCTACGTCTCTTGGGAACCATATTTTCCTCTGAAATTTTTCTAAAGAGCTCATTTTCACACAAGTGAGAGAAGGGAGCTTCACCTGTGGTGCTGATGAGTCTTGACCTGGGCTTTTTAGTCTAGTCCTTTGGTGGAGATAAGACATGCTTATCTCCAAAGATGTGAAGTCTTTGAGGCTGAGGGGGTGGTCTGCATTTTCCAGAGGTTCCCAAAGACATTTGGCCCAATGGTCCCTTTTAAAAAATTTACTCGGTACCCCCCTTGGGTTAGGTGAGGTCAACGCTTATTTTTTATTCACTGTCCCCCAATTATGCCAGAGGTTGCTACCACCCCTTCTGAAAATTTCTAGTACTCTCTAGGAGGTAATACACTTTGGGAAAACCAACTTACCTGTTTGGTATCTATTTCCCACAGTTAGGTGATCCTGTACTCCTACACCTTGCTGGCCCCTGTGAGGAATAATTAGGGGATGTTGTAGGAGTTTGCATTCATTGTTATCCATTGAGTAGAATAGAACAGTGAATGAATTAATTAATTCAATTGATTAATCCCTTACTTTGTCTCCAATGCTGCCTTTTTGGCTGCCCATATAAAGAATGGACCTGCTAGGAAATGGAGCTCAAAAGATCCTTCCATATGTCATATATTTTCTCCCCTTCCCTCCCTGAGATGTCACACAATATTATATAGGTTCTACACATAAATTCCTATTAAATACATTTTCACCTTGGTCATGTTGCATAGAAGAATTAAAATGAATGGGAGAAATCATAAAACAAACCGAAACATAACACAAAAGAAAATAAGCTGCTACATTCTGCAGTTGAATTCCATAGATCTTTCTCTGGATGTGGAAGGCATTTTACCTTAAGAGACCATTGAGAATTTTTTGAGTTCTTACACTGCAATAAAGTACTAAGTCTCCCAGAAAAAAAATCTTCATACACTGTAGTTGTTGCTGTGTACAAAGTTCTGGTTCTGCTTCTTTCACTCGGCATCAGCTCATATAAGTCTTTCTAGGCCTCTTTAAAATCTTCCTGTCCATCATTTCTTATAGTAAAATAATATCACATTACATTCATATACCACAATTTATTCAGCCATTTCCCAATTGATGGGCATCCCTTTGATTTCCAGTTTTTGGTCACCACAAGAAGATCTGCTATGAATATTTTTGTACATGAGGAATCCTTTCTGATTTTTATGATCTCTTGGGGATATATCCTAGGAATGGTACTGCTGGGTCAAAGGGCATGTGCATTTTTGTAGCCCTTTCGGCATAGTTACAAATTGCTCTCCAGAATAGTTGGATCAGGTCACAGCTCTACTATCAACGAATTAGTGTTCCAACTCTCTCACATCTTCTCCAACATTTATCATTATCCTGTTTTGTCATGTTAGCTAATCTGATAGGTATGATGTGGCATCTCAGAGTTGTTTTGATTTGCATTTCTCTAATCAATAGTGATTTATATCATTTTTCATATAACTATAGATAGTTTTAATTTCTTGTTCTGAAAACTGCCTGTTCATATCCTCTGACCATTTATCAATTGGGGAATGACTTGTATTCTTGTTCATTTGACTCAGTTCTCTAAATATTCTCTAAATATTCTCAAAATGAGGCCTTTATCACTGACACTAGCTGCAAAAATTCTTTCCCAGTTTTCTGCTTCCCTCTTAATCTTGCATTGGGTTTGTGCAAAATTTTTTCAATTGAATGTAATCAAAATTCATAATGTTTTCTTTCTCTTGTTTAGTCAAAAATTCTTCCTTTCTCCATAAATCTGATAAATACAATATTTCTTGCCCCACTAATTTGTCTATAGTATCAGTCTTTATACTAAGATCATATAGTCATTTGGACCTTATTCTTGTGTACGGTGTCAAGCATTGGTTTATACCTAGTTTCCACCACACTATTATCCAGTTTTCATAGCAATTTTTGTCAAACAGTGAGTTCTTATCCCAGAAAGCTAGGATCCTTGGGTTTATGAAATAGAAGATTACTATATTCATTGACTGCTGTGTCTTGAGAACCTAACCTATTCCACTAGTCTATCCTTGTGTTTCTTGGTCAGCACCAAGTGCTTTTGATAATTGCTGCTTTACAATACAATTTGTGATCTGGTAGAGCTAGGTCACCTTCCCTAGCATTTCTTTTCATTAGTTTCCTTAATATTCTGGACATTTTGTTCTTCCAGATGAATTTTGATATTATTTTTTCTAGCTCTAGAAAATAATGATCTTATAGTTTGATTGGTATGGCACTGGATAAGTAAATTAATTTAGGTAGAATTGCCATTTTTATTATATTGGCTCAGGCCACCCATGAGCAACTGATGCTTTTCCACTTACTTAGATCTGACTTTGTGCGAAAAGTGTTTTGTAATAGTGTTCATATAGTCCTTGGGTTTGTTTTGGCAGGTAGATGCCCAAATATTTTTTGATGTCTACTGTAGCTTTAAATGGGATTTCTATTTCTATCTCTTGCTGTTGGGAATTTGTTAGTAATATATAGAAATGCAGAAGATTTCTGTGGGTTTATTTTATAACCTGCAACTTTGAGGAAGTTGTTTATTATTCCAAGTAGTTTTTTTACTTGAATCTCTGGCTGGGATTCTCTAAGTATATCATTATATCATCTGCAAAGAGTGAAAACTTAGTTTATTCCTTGCCTATTTTAATTCATTCAATTTATTTTTCTTATCTTATTGGCAGCTAGGTGGTACAGTGGATAGAGTACCAGTGCAGGAGTCAGAAGGACCTGAGTTCAAATCTCAACTCAGACACTTGACACTCACTAGCTGTGTGAACTTGGGCAAGTCACTTAACCTCAATGGTCTCATCCTGGGTCATCTCCAGTCATCCTGATGAATATCTGGTCACTGGATTCAGATGTCTCTGGAGGAGAAGTGAGACTGGTGACTTGAACAGCCCTCCCTCACTAAAAACAAAGTCAAGTGCAAGTTATGTCATCATGTCTCTGACAGCATGGTCTTCTTTGGCAAGGAAGGATGAACACACATTGCTACAGCTAATATTTCTAGTACAATACTGAATAATAGTGGTGATAATGTACATCCTTGTTTCATCTCTGATCTTATTGCAAATGTATCTAGCTTAGCCCCATTGCATATAATGCTTGTTGAAGGTTTTAGGTAGATATGGCTTGTTATTTTATGAAAAGTTCCATTTATTCCTATGTTCTCTGGTATTTTCAAAAGGAATGGGTGTTGTATTTTGTCAAAAGCTTTTTTTGCATCTATTGAGATAATCATGTGGTTTCTGTTAGTTTTTGTTGTTGATATGATCAATAATGTTAATAGTTTTCCTAATATTGAATCAACCTTGCATTGTCGCTATAAATCCTACCTGATCATAAAGTATTATTCTCATGATAAGTTGCTGTATTCTTTTTGCTAAATCCTATTTAAAATTTTTGCATTTATATTTATTAGGGAAATTGTTCTATAATTTTATTTCCCTGTTTTTTCTCTTCCCAGTTTAGGTATCAAAACCATATTTGTATCATAAAAAGAATTTGGAAGGACTCTTTCTTTCCCAATTTTCCCAAATAGTCTATATAGTATTGGAATTAACTATTCTTTAAATGTTTGGTAGAATTCACCTGCAAATCCATCTGGCCCTGGGGATTTTTTTCTAGGGAGTCCATTGATGACTTGTCCAATTTCTTTTTTTCTGAGATGTGGTTGTTTAAGTATTCATCTTTCTCTTCTGTTAATCTGGGAAATTTATGTTTTTTTTTAAATAATCATGCATCTTATTTAGATTGTCAAATTTATGGGCATAACACTGGGCAAAGTAATTTCTAATTATTGTTTTAATTTTCTCCTCATTGGTGGTGAATTCACCCCTTTCATTTTTGATACTGGTAATTTGATTTTCTCCTTTCTTTTTTTGAATCAAATTGACCAGAGGTTTATCAACTTTATTGTTTTTTTTTCATAAAACCAACTCTTAGTTTTATTTATTAGTTCAATAGTTTTCTTAATTTCAAATTTATTGACCTTTCCTTTGGTTTTCAGTATTTCTAGTTGGCTATTTATTAGGAGATTTTCAATTTGTGTTTTTTCAGCTGCATGCACAATTTATTGATCTCCTCTTTCTCTATTTTATTCATGTAGGCATTAAAAGATATAAAGCTTCCCCTAAGAAATGCTTTTGCAGTATCTCATAAGATTTGGTAGGGTGTCTCGTTATTGTCATTGTCTTGAATGAAGTTGTTGATTGTGTCTATAATTTCTTGTTTAACCCATTCATTCTTTATCGTTATATTGTTTAGTTTCTAATTAGTTTTTGATTGATATTTCCATGATCTTTGATTATGTATGCTTTACTGCATTATGATCTGAAAAGGATTCACTGACTTTCTCTTCTTTCTGCACTGGATTATGAGGTTTCTGTGGCCTAGTACATGGTCAATTTTTGTATGTGTGCCATATACCACTGAGAAAAAAGGTATATTCATTTCTATCCCCATTCAGTTTTCTCCAGAGTTCTATTGTATCTCCCTTATCCAGAGTTCTATTCACCTCCTTAACTTCTTTCTTGTTTATTTTCAGGTTAGATTTATCAAGTTCTGAGAGGGGCAGCTTGAAGTTCCCCACTAGTATGGTTTGCTGTGTATTTCTTCCTATAACTCCCTTAACTTCTTCTCTAAGGATTTAAATGCTGTATCACTTGAAACATATATGTTTAAAAATGAAATTGCTTCATTGTCTGTGGTGCATTTTAGTAGAATGTTGTTTCCTTCCTTATCTCTTTTGATAAGATCTATTTCTGTTTTTGCTTTGTCTTAGATTAGGATTGCTACCTCTGCTTTTTTTACATCAGCTGAAACACAAAGTATTCTGCTCCAACTTTTTGCCTTTACCCTGTGTGTCTGCCCCTGTTTCAAAAGTGTTTCTTCTAAACAACACATTGTAGGAAAATGCTTTGTAATCCATTCTGCTATTTGTCTCTGTTTTATGGAACAGTTCATCCCATTCACATTCACAGTTATGATGACTATTTGTATCTTTCCCTCCATCCCTTTTCCCCTTGTTTATGCTTTTAGTTCTCCCTTCCCCTCCACAAAATAATTCTAATTTTTAATCACTGTTTTCCTCAGTCTTCCCTCCTTTCTTTCAGCCTGACTCACTTTTAATCCCCTTTTCCCTTACTACTTCTTCCCTCCCTTTTAGCCTCCCCTCCCTTTTCTTTCCCCCATTCCCCTCCTACTGCCTATAAAGCTAATTGCATTTCTATATTTAACTGAGTTTTTTGTACCCTCCCTGAATCCAATAAGATGAGAGTACCTCTCAAACAATGCTCATCTCCCACCCCTCTTTCCCTCTACTGTAATGTATTTTTGTGCTTTTTCCTGTGATGGAATTCATTTTTTTCTGTCTCCTCCTTTTCTTATCTCCCATTACAATCCCTTCATACCCTTAAATCACATTTGTTATCATCACATTTATTTTATAATTTATTTTTATTTTATTTTATTTATACCTACTCCCTCTATGTATATCCCTTTTATATTTCACAATAAATTCACAACAAATACAATTCTCAAGATTAATAAGTATCATCTTCCTTTACTGGGATATGAACAGTTTGCCCATATTGTGTAGCAAGTTGTTTTGTTTTGTTTTTTAATTTCTCCTGTTTACATTTTTGTGCCTTTCTTGAGACTTGCATTTGAAGATCAAATTTTCTACTGAGTTCCGCCCTTTGCAACCAGTCTGGAAATTCATTATTTCATTCAATGTCCATCTCCTTGCCTGAAATATTATGCTCAGTTTTGCTGGATAATTAATGCTTGGTTGTAGTCCCAGCTCCTTTGCCTTGCAGAATATCGTATTTCAGTTCCTTCAATCTTTTAATGTAAAAGCTGCCAGGTCTTGTGTGATCCTGACTGTAGCTTCTCAATATTTGAATTGTTTCTTTCTGGCTGCCTGCAGTATTTTCTCCTTCACTTGGTCAGTTTTGGAATTTGGCAAAGATATTCCTTGGTGTTTCTAGCTTGGGGTCCTTTTCAGGAGGTGAACAGTGGAGTCTTTTGATAACTATTTTGCCCCCTGGTTCTAGGATTTCTGGGCAATTTTCCTTGATGATTTCTTGGATGATATTTTCCAGGCTCTTTTCTTCATCATGGCTTTCTGGTAGACCAATAATCCTTAGATTTTTCTCTCCTCGATCTATTTTCCAGGTCACTTATTTTTCCAATTAAATATTTTACATTTTCTCCTGTCTTTTCATTATTTAGTTTTCTATTTCTCCTATCTTATTATTTAGTTTTCTATTTGACTGATTTTTGATGTCTCATAGATTCATTAGCTTCTACTTGCCTGATTCTATTTTTTATCAAATTGTTTTCTTCAGTTAACTTTTGCATCTCCTTTTCCATCTGTCTAATTGTTCCTTTTAAGGAGTTTTTTTCACTACTTAGGTTTTCTGCTTCCTTTTCCATTTGTCCAATTGTCATTTTAAATTCTTCTTTTTTCATATTTTTAAAGTCAATTGTCAGTTTTTCTTCTATTTCTCTAATTTGGGTTTTAAAATCCTTCCTGAGTTCTCCCAAGAAGGCTCTTTCTGCTTCAGATCAGTTCATATTCCCTTCTGAAGTTTCAGATGGGAGTACAGTCTCAATGCTGACCTCTTTGGTATTTGTGTTTTGGGCCTTGTACCCATAGAAAGATTTTATGGTTTTTTCTGCTTTGCTTCTTACTCATGATAATAACCCTTTTCCTGGCTTTTAAAGTATATCCCTGCATCTGTGGCACAGAAAGCTCTGTCCCACAGTTCTTGTGCCTAAAACTTGAGACTTCATGGGCTGTGGCCTCTGGTTCTTTCAGCTAGAAGCTGAAATGCTACAGCTTACCTGGTGCTGAACTGGCTGGTGTTGAAAAGCAGAGGATAGGTGAGTTTTCTTTTGGGTTTCCCCTCAGTCATCCTGGAGCTAGCTAGTCAAATGTGGGGGGGGGGGGTGATCTGGCCAAGGAGGTCTCCTCTGTTGAGCTAGAACATAGGCAAACTCAGTTGTTTGTCCTAGTGTCTTTCTTTTTCCTCTGGGGTCCTGTTGTTGGCAATTGTTGGCTTCACCTCCCCCCCCCCCCCCCCCCCCGGGGCTCAGGATCTTCTCCTGGTTTGTTGAGATGGGGCTGTCTGGGACATCTCTGATCTTTCACTGGTGAGCTTTGGTCACAGCAAGAGGATCCCCCCTTAGTGATCTTTCTACCCTCATGGGCTAAGAGTTTTCTTAACCCTTTTGCTCCCACCATTCCAGGGTTTTCCCGGGGAGATATTCTCTGGGGAGAGAGATAGCAGTTACTGATCGCTCTGCCATCTTGGTTGCTGGAACTGGAAAACTACATACATTCTGATTAACCACATTTTCACATTAGTCATATTGCCTAGAAGGATTCAAATGAATATGAGAAGCCATGAGAGAAAAAAAAAGGAAAAAAAAAAACGAAAACAACCCAACACAAGAGAAAATATTCTGCTTCATTCTGCATTCCGATTTCATAGTTCTTTCTGTGGATGGAGGTGATATTTTGCCTCAAGAGCCCTTTGGGAATATGTTAGGTCCTTGAATTGCTGAGAAGGGCTAGATCTACCAGAAACAGTCCTGGCACTCTGTGGCTGATACTGTGTACAATGTTCTCTTGGTTCTGCTCATCTCACTAAGCATCAGTTCATGTAGGTCCTTCCGGGTCTCTCTGAAGTCCTCTTGTTTGACATTTCTTATAGCACAATCATATTCCATCACATATATCACAACTTGTTCACCTACTCCCCAGTTGATAGGCATCCCCTGGATTTCCACTTCTTGACCATCATAAAAAGAGCTGCTATAAATATGTTTGTACAAGTGGGCCCTTTTCCCAATTTTGTGATTTCTTTGTGATGCAGTCCTCAAAGCGATAGTTGGTTGGTACTATATGCAGATTAGGAAAACAGGGAAGAGTTTGCCTGTTAGATTTATGGAGAATGGAAGAAATTATGACCAAAGAAGAAATTGAGACCATTATGAAATTCTAAATGGATAATTTTGATTACATTAAATTCAAAAGGTTTTGCAGAAACAAAGTCAATGCAACCAAGATTAGAAGTGAAGCAAAAATCTGGGTAACAATTTTTGCAACCAGTGTCTCAGATAAAGATCTCATTCCTAAGATACACAGAACTTAGCTAAATTTATAATAATACATTGTCCAATTAATAAATTGTCAAAGAATTCAAGAGGCATTTTTCAGATAAAGTAATTAAAGCTTTGTATAGTCATATGAAACAATAATCTAACTCACTATTGAAGAGAGAAATGCAAATCAAAGCAACTCTGAGGTACTACATCACACCTATCCAGTTGGCTAACATGACAAAGCAGGAATTGATAAATATTGTAGAAAATGTAGGAAAATTTGGGTAGTAAAGCTTTTTCAGTGGAGTTGTCAACTGCTTCAACCATTCTGGAGAGCAATTTGAAACTATGCCCAAAGGGCTATAAAACTGTGCATACATACACTTTGACCCACCAATATCACTTCCAGATCTGTATCCCAAAGAGGTCATATAAAAGGGAAAATGACCCCAAAGTACAAAATAATTGTAGTAGCTCTTTTTTTGTGTGATGGCCAAGAATTACAGCTTGAGGGGATGTCCATCATTTGGGGAATGACTGAATATGTTATATTATATGAATTTGATGGAACACTATTGTTCTATAAAAAAATGGTGAGCAAGTGGGTGTCAGAAAATCATGGAAACACTTAAATGAACTGATGTTGAGTGAAGTGAACAGGACCAGGGAAAGGTTACACATAGTAATAGTCACATAGTGCAGTTACTAACTTTGATACATTTTGCTCTTCCCAGCAATGCAAGGAAAGTCTTGCAATGGAAAATGCTATCCATATCTAGGAAAAGAACTATGGAGTCTGAATGAAAGTTGAACCACATTATTTACTCTCTCTCTCATTGTTGTTTCTTCTTTCTTGTGGTTTCTCCCATTGGTTCTAACTCTTCTTTACAACGTGATTCATGTGAAAATATGTTTCATATGAATATATATATATATGTGTGTGTGTGCGTGTGTGTGTGTGTGTGTGTGTGTGTGTGTGTAGTCTATATCAGGTTGCAGGCCATTTTGGGAAGGAAGGGAAAATTTTAGAACTTAAAATCTTATGGAAGTGAATACTGAAAACTACAAATAATTGGGAAAAAAATGATGAGCAGGATGCTCTCAGAAAAATCTGGAAAGATTTACATGAATTGATGTAAAGTGAAGTGTACTACATACAAAGTAATAGCAATGCTGAACTATGATCAGTCTGAACGATGACTCTTCTTAGCAATACAATGTTCCATGACAACTCTGAATGACTTTTGATGAAAAATGCTATCCATCCCCAAAGAGAGAACTGATTGTATTTGAAAACATATTGAAATATACCATTTTTTACTTTATTTTTTCAGGGATTTTTTTTGATAATATGGAAATGTGTTTTGCTTGACTACACATGTATAACCTATATTGAATTGCTCGCTTACTCAGTAAGCGTGGTGGGGAGAAAGGAAGAGAGAGAGTTTGGAACTCAAAATTTTAAAAACAAATGTTAAAAACTATTTTAACATGTAATTGAGGAAAAATAAAATACCAAGTAAATTTTAACAGAAAAAGTGTACATAAATTAGCTTTGCTATAGTTGGACCCATACTATAGAGAACAAAAAAATAGTCAAGGAAAGATGAAAAAGATTTATATGTATAAAATATTTATATTTACAGTAACTTTTCATAGTAGTCAAAGACTGGAAACAAATAGACTGTTCTGTTACTGGGGAATAACTAAGGAAAATGTGGTATGTGAATACAATGGAATTTTATTGTGCTTTAAATGATCAAATCATTAGTTTCAGAAAGAATTGGGAAGACCTTTATGAATGGATGCAGAGTGAAATTAATGGAGCTAAATGAACAATTTATATAATAATAAAATCATAGAGAACAATAACTTTCAAAATTTTAGCGCTCTAATGCATTGATAAACCAAAATAATGAAGACAAAATATGACACTCACCATCTAGCACAGAGATGACAAATTTAAAATACAGAAACTTTCTTTTCAGATGTGCCAGATATTTCACAAGATTATGTAGACATGTTGAGGAAATTTTTCAGTTTTTGTTTCTGTAACTTTTAGTTTGCTCAGTAGCAAGAGGTAGTGGGAGGGAAAAATAATTATAATACTTGTTACTTGAAAAATACTAGTAATAACCTAAAAAGAAAATCAAATAGAAAGCAAATTGTAACAAATATACATAGTCAAGCAAAACATTTTATTGCACTGTCTGGGCATAGGTGCTCGGAAGTGGTAATTGGTCATCTATTTCATTGATCAGAATTTTTAAGTATTTTAAAGTTGTTTGTGTGTTTTTATTATTTTCTAATTTGTTCTCCTGATTCTGTTCACTTCACTACACTGCGTTGGTTCTTACAGATCTTCCTGGGTATCTCTAAAATTGTCTCTTTAATAATTTCTTATAGGTTTATTAAAAAAAACATAAAAACAGCTTGAATGAAATAATGAAAGATAATGAGCAGAATCAAAAGAACACTGTATACAATAGCAGTACCACTGTTTTAAAAACAATTTAGAGCAAACTAATTTATCATTACTCTTATAAATACCTAAATTAAATGTGAAGGACATATAGAAAAACACTATATGCATTCAGAGAAAGAGTTGATAAATAGATAAATGTATAGAATAATTTTACATATATACGTACATATATAAATACATACATGCACAATTTCTTACACATATATAGGTACATACACACATAAATGTCTATATCTTTCTATATGTATCTATAAACTTTTCTGTGTCTAACAGTAGCCATCTCTACTGCAGGGGTGGAATTGGGGATGAGGAAGCACAAAGGAATTTATTTGATAATTTGAAAGGAATAGCAAGTTGCGAACAGTAGATTTACAATTTCAAGTCAATCCTTTTTTTTCCCTCTTTATTATAGAAATGCTTGTTTCATTCCGTAAATTTAAAATGTATATATTTCTAAATTAAAAAATAATTTCTTGTAGTCCAATAGTATTTATTTACACTCACATACTATAATTATTTTAGTTATTTCCTAATTGATGGAGGTCCCCACAGATTCTAGTTCTTTGCTACAATGAAAACTGGTTGCTATTGATGCTTGTACTTTTTTTTTTTGTAATATTTCTTTAATCTCTTTTCGGTATTACGCCTAGCATAAGTCATTGCTTCACAAGTAATGCATAATTTTATAACTTTGGAGGCATAGTTTCAAACTAATTTCCAGATAGGCTAAATGAATTCACAGCCCTGTCACACTGCATGAATGTGTCTGTTTTCCTACAACCTCTTCAACATTTGTCATTTACCTTTCAAAAAAATAACCTTATATTGATATTATCTATTTCTGAGGTATCACTATACTATCCTACATATCCTTCCTGCTTCCCCTCCCAGAGAGTGATCCTCTGTGATATTATTTTTGCAGAAAAAAAAACAGAAGTGATCTATCAGAAAAAATCCAAAAATATGCATAACACATATTGACCTCTTACCTCAATCAAAGGCTGGATAGAAGGTGTCTCTTTTGAATTCTCCTTGATCTTTGTCTTATGTTACACTTATTTATTTTTATCTTTTTTCTGTGTCGTTATTCTTTCCATTTGCATTGTTGAAGTTTCTTTGCATAGATTTCTCTGCTTACTTAACTTTGCATCAGTTTATATAGATCTTTCCATGTTTCCATTTATTCCTTACATACATCATTTCTGTTCTAAAAGCTACTACCCAATTACTGGACATGTACTTCATTTCCCATTCTTAGTTTCTATAAATGGCGCAATAAAATTTTTGGAGTGTATAGGGACTTTTTTTCTTATCAGGAGATTCCCTGGAACATAAGTTCAGTACTAAGTCTCTGGTTCATTAATATTTTAGTTATTTTATTTGCATAATTTCAAATTGCTTTTCAGAATAGTCATACCATTTCACAACTTCGTCAACAATTTATTAATATACCTTTTCCTCCACAACTCTTACAAGATTACTACCATTTCTGTGCTAATTTTGCCAGCTTGCCAAGGTGTGAGATGAAGCCTCAAGGTTGTTTTCATTTGCATTTCTCTTATTAGTAATGTAAAGATTTTTATACAGTTGTGAGTAGCTTGCAATTCTTTTGAGAACAGTCTATTCACATCCTTTGACCATTTATCTGTTGGGGAATGGCATTTAGTCTTACACATAGTCATTAATAGTTTCTATATCTTAGATGTCAAATCCTTATCAGAGAAATTTGGAACCTATATTTTTGCTCATTCAACCACTTCCCTTCTTATCCTGAATATATTAATGTTGTCTCTACTAAAACTTTTCAATTTTTAGTTCTCTCTTCTGTTGTACATGCAATATTGTATTCCTTCAGTTACTTTAAAACTTCTTTTTAAGGTTACCTTGTTCCCACTGTCACTTTTCCATACCCCAGACCCTCTTTTCTCATTCTTTCCCTTTAGAGTTTTATTTTGTGGTTCATTTTATATCTCCTGCTTTTATCTAGTATTATGTTTCTCCTGCCTCTTTGTTCCCTCAGTCAAATAGATTCTCCCCCTTTCTCCCCTTCAGTTCCTCCTCTACTTTTTAGCTTTAAAATTTTATTTTTGTACCCGTTCCTAAAAAAAGAATTTATCTCTTTTTCTTCATTATCCATCTTCTCTTTCTGATTACCTTGGACCCTCATTCTTTGATTTGTGACCCCTATCATTACCTGGTCCCTCTTTTCTGTATATTTTTCATTCAATCAAAGCTTCCAAAGTGTCCACCCCGGCTTCCTTCCCTCTAAGCACTTTCTTCTTCTATCTTGTGGGGTTTCCCCATCGATTCCTCTTTTTCATTGTGCATCAGTTCCAGAACAATGCCAATTATTATAGGTGTCAGAGAGGACACTATTCCATAACTAGGCCCCTCCTACCCCACATTCCTGATTTTGTAGTTCACCATTAATCTGTACCCTCCTTTGTTCAGCTTTTTTTTTCTACATATATTCAGAAATCTTCTTTCCTATGTCTATGCTGTTTCACCCCTCTAAGTGACAGCTGCCTGCAGGGATTTCAATTCACCCCTCCGAGGAGAAGAAGAGTTTTCAGGCACAAAATTCCTTAGTTTTTATCCCTTAGTCCTCATCTCCCTTTACTGACAATCCCTCTTCACCTATAAGTTTACCGAACAATGAAACCCCTTCTCATCTCTGAAAAAAGGTTTCCTTCTTTCCCTTTTCCTTTTTTTTGATTTTATTCCTCCTTTTCACTCACTTCTCTGTAGGTTCTTCTCTTTCTGGGAACACAGAGGTTACCTGTCCCTCATTTGACATTCACCACTTTACCTATTTTCCACCTTTCCTTCTGTGTACTCGCTCATGTTATAATGTAGTCACATAAAATAAATATTCACTTTTGGGCAGAGTATTGCCAGGTTCTACTCATAATACCTCCTGTCCCCCTCTTTGCAATTATATCTACTAGATTTCTGCCTTCATCCTTGTCTCCTTATATACCCTTTAGAAAGATGTCTCTTTGTTCTTTCTGTTGTCATTCTACTGCAGTTACTGTATTTGTTTCATTTATTTGCTCCTACTGCACTTCTTTTGTTTGGGGTGTTTGATAGACAAAAGATCTCTTTAGTTCTGGCTTGCTTTCCAAAAATGTTTCAAAATTTTTTGTTAATATTTAATGATGATCATTTATCCTGCGTGGTAAAGTTCAAATTTACAGACTAGGTTACTAGGGGCTGCATCCTGAGCTCCATTGTTCTTTGAAAAACATTTTTCTATTTTCTCCTCTATTTTTTTCTACTGGTTACTTAATAATCTTACATTATTCAAATATTGTTTCTTTTCTACAGGAATGTTCTCCTGAGTGCTTGCAGAACATTGTTTTTAGCTGAATTGTTAAATCTAAATACTATGTTCTTGGAGTCTGTAACCTTGGATTTTGGAGGGAGACAATTTCTGAATTCTATTGGAATTTCATTTTTAAAGTTTAGAATTTCTGGACATTTCTTTCTTATTTCCTTTATTGTGGTGTTAGTTTTTTGTCCTGCCATGTTTTTCTCAGAGACCTGGGATCCTTATTTTGCCTCTGAACACTGTCTTTGGGTTAGTATGTTTTGCTTGCATGGCGAACATATATTCTTTCAATGTTATTGTTTTACCTTGTCTTTTTTTTCTAGACTGCCCTTTGTTTCTTTGTATTTGTATTCCCAATCTATTGTCTCTTTTTCATTTCTTTTGTGAAACTTGTCATTTTAGTTCCAAGTTTTCTATTCTATTGTCATTTTTAATTTATTATTTTTTGTTGTGAAGGTCAAAAATTCTGCTCTCATAATTTTAATTTCTCTTTTAAACCACACAATAATAGTGTTGTGGTTTAATGTTTTTGATTTACACTAGTTTCTATGTCTCCTTAATTAGTTAATCAATTTCTTAATTTTGCTGTGTTTGTTCACTGAACCTTTTTACTAGATCTGAAGACTATAATTCTTTCTGTTGTTACTATTTGTTTTTCTTGTTGATTTGTATATTTATGTTCAAGGTCTTTGAATTTTTTTCTTTCTGAAATTTTTAGTACTTTAAGCCTTCTTTTCCCCTCCCTATTCACCTTATCACTCACTTCATGACTCCCTCCTGTTTGACTCTAGTTTTCTTAGTGTCTAGATCTCAGTTTCTCAGTGTCCTCCCATACTAGGCAATTCATGATTGATCAGTCTAGATCTTTGCCCCAAATGGATTTTGCATATTAAGAGTTCGTCCACAAACCATGCCCTTTCTCTCAGATTGGTGGAGTGCTGCACAGCTTTCCACACACACAGTGTCCTGTCCTGTCCTAGTGAAGTAACTTACTCCTGATTTTCCTCAGTTGTCTGACTCAGTACCATCAGTTCACAGAGTATTTTCCCCAGCAGTTCAGAGTCTGCAGTGTTGGTGCTTCCAGGTTGTAGTCTCTGGGAGACTTTTGCTCATGAATCACTATGGATAAGATTGCTGTCAATACCTAAGAAAACTTCTATAGCTATGATTCGAGGTCTTTGCAGCACTGGAAAGGGGGAGCATTAAACTAAGATGTAAGGGTGGATTTGTTGTAAGCCTGTATTGTGGTTTTGATTCCCTGAGTACAGTCTTGCTGCCAGTGGAGCGGGGCTGGTAAGAGAAGGGTGAGTTCAGGGTCAATGAGGGTTCCTGGATTGGTTTTGCTGGTTTGTTTTTATATTCTTTGAATTCTATATATCCTAGACTAGGGAGACAGTTGAAGTTGCTTTATCTTTGGTGCAAAATTCTCATTTTAACAGGTTTGAGGGACTGATTGTGTGATCCTAACATCCTATCATTTTACATTTTTCTAAACATTGACAATTTGAGGATGTAAAGTGGAACCTCAGAATTGCTTCAATTTATATTTCTCTAATAATTAATTATATGAAGCATTTTTCATATGCCAATCAATGTACTGAATGGATCTCCTTGAGAATGGCCTGTTCGTATCCCTTAACTATTTATAATTGGAAAATGGTTCTAATTCTTGTGCATTTGGACTAGCCTCCTAAATATCCAGAAAATAAGACTTTTATCAGAGAATCTTGTTACAAAGGCCTCCCCATTGTCCTTTAATCTGCTTCCGTTATGGTTTTAGGTGTATTGGTTTTGTTTGGGTAAAACTATTTTTGATTTTGTTTTATTAAATCATTTAAAAGGATTATTATCATTTTTACTATATTTTCTCAGATGAATTAATGTTATCCAATTGAGAAATCCAATTGTTCTTATATGGCAAATTTTAACTATTTCTTGTAACAAAAAATGTGGTGCATTTTAAAAATAAATATTCCTTAGCACCTGGAACAGTAGTATCCATGCAAATAGAATGGTTGGATAGATAGTTGAATGGATTGATGATGAATGAATGGTAAAATTATTATCTAAAGAGGCTTAAGTAGTTAATATGGTCCCTATGAAATGGGTAGTTGAATACATATGAAGGTTTGGATCTGTATTGCTAGAAAAATACATTTTTATTCAGAATACAAAAGTGAGGAAAGGAGGAATTCTTAGGAACTGAGAAAACTGGTAAGGGAGAATGTGATTTCATTTGACTGCTGTATGATACCGTAATAAAAAGTTAGAGTCTACGAAAGGAAATGAGGGAGGAAATAGGTTGAAGGATATGTTATAAAAATATATCATTAACATCATCATCATCATTATCTTCCCACTTTTATTTTGCTTTTTAAAGTTACAAAGTATATTCCATATATTATATCATTTTATCTTCAAAACAGCTCTTGAGGTAGGTACCATAATACTCACTTTCCCCATTTATGATTGGAAGACATGATCATTTAAGTCACTTTTCAATATCACAGAAGATATTTTGTGCAGAGTCCAAACAAAAGGTGGATTTCCCACCAAATTTTTCTATTATGTATAACAGGGTAGTAACTATGGAATCCATGGGACACTATGAAACCTCCTTAGTAAAATGCATAATATCTTAAAATAGCGTGGCCTAACCATTCTGACTTTAAAACAAAGTGGATGAAAAATTCAAAATTGTATAGATTATGACATGTAACTGGATGGGAAGTGTGTACATATGCATACATTCATGCATTTTGTATGTGCATATATGTATTTGTACATATAGTACATATGAATGTGTGTGAGAACATTTATACATATCTTGGGGAGTCAAGTCAAAACTCACATCAGGCTGACCACATAATTTAAAAGTAAAAGATGTTGACAATACTAGGTCGGATCACTTTTGTACAACTGTGTGCAGCACTTTCAATGATCCCAAACTACTCTCTGCCATGAAAATACCTCTTAAATAACATTTTCTTTTTTCTTAGTGATGCTTTATAACTATGAATCTCTGCAATCATAACAAAATTAGAAATAGCCCAAGGAGCAAAAAAATACTAATAACTAATGCAGATGTACTATAGTATATTGCTAATTTGCATGGGTGGTACAGTATAAAAGACTGTAGACTTTCATGTGGTCAGAACAAATAACATACCAGTCATCTAGAAAATTAGAGGCAGAAAATGGGCAGCTACAACCACCAATAACCTTAAGATATTAAAAGAACCAAAAGAAGGATTCCATTGTGTTGGATGCCTTTTATATGGCAAGACTAAGGCAAAACATGAATGAGAATTTCATTGAATAAAAGGAATTAGAAAAGTTTTAATTCATATTGGTTGAGGAAGCATCAACACCAGAGAAATCATAGCTTAACAAAAGTTGTAAAAGGCAGAATTGGGAAGAACTTTCAGATCCAAGAACAGTATGTGCTACTCTTTGCACCCAAATTAAGAAAAGTTAAAATAAGCTTACACAAGATAAAAAAGTCACAACAAAAATAGTGTAGGATATGGGTTCATTGATAAATGAAAATCCTAATAAAATGAGGTTTCTTCTTTACAGAACGATGGAGCTAAGAGATGATATGCTCAAACACTGCCTCACTGATCTTTATATAGTAGAAGTCTGAAAGATGTAAATTTAGGGAGTAAAAGAATTAAGATATATCATTTTTTCATAGATGTCAACAAATATGTGGAAGGCATCACTCCTTAAAGATCATAGAGGTGGATTTATTGAAAGCATTTTTCTAATGAGTCATTAATAAAAGCAACAGTTTTTAGGGGCATGTACCTAAGCATTGAAATGGATGTCAAAATGTGATTCTTCCCACAAAATATTTGTAGTTAGTATAACTCAAAAAAATAATGCACTATGAATTTAATCCAATAGCAAAGTTATGTTGTTCTTATGCAATTCAAATTAACTAAAGAAGTTTATTATAAAATGCAGGAAATAGAAAATTTGACACAGTATCAGGTTTATATTATTCTCTGAGCAATACACAGACTTCAGCAATCATGAACATTCTCTCAGACTAGAAAATGTCCTCTGCAACCATTGAAGTAGTGTGAGGCCAGAATAGAGCCCTGAAGTCCATTAGGCAAGCTCCCCTTCCTTCTTGGTTCTGCAGTTTTATGGGCATATAAATATTTTAGCGTCAAGTATAGCTAATGAGTTCCATAGTATGAAACACAAGTAACATTGTTCATGATTCCAACTTGGCAACTGTAACTAACCAGTTTTTAAGACTATGTTAAAACAGGCAATAGATTACTAATCTAAAGGTCAGGTTAAATGGCCAAAAATTCTCTTTGGTACCATGGGACAAAAGACACAAATACGTCAAATACATTATTTGTATGGGAATATGTGCATGTATGTTTGTTTCAGAGGATGAGCAGCAGTCTGCTACACAACCAATTGCTGATTTTTATGGCCCTTTGCTATATTGGTGAATGTTTCAAATTTTAATAATAAAATGTTGTATTTCTGATAATGACAAGAGGTCAAGAATTCAAGTTAGACTCCACTAAGCTGCACATCAGTTCCTTAATGGGGAAAAAAAATATGCTACTCCAAATCCAAGCAGCATTAAGTGTATTTCTAAAGGTCTTATCTAGGTGTGCTCTCTCTCTACTTCTCTCTGTCTCTCTGTCTCTGTTTCTGCCTCTGTCTCTGTCTCTCACTCACATACACACAAATACACATACGATTTTGCCTTTTTTTCTATATCCAAGATAATAATAAACTCACCTCTGAATTTGTCAAAACTTCCTTTCCATTAGCATTCTATTCCAATGCTTAGAATATCATCATGGGAATTTTCTGATACTGATTTTAAACTATTTATTTCTATAATTTTAAATTACTTTAGGAAAAGGTAATCACTCTCATGCTTTACAAAATTATTATTTACACAGTTGTGAAATGGTTTTCTGAAGCAATGTGAGAGAGTGGAAAGACTGTTGACTGAGAATAAGAAACAAATAGGTTCCCATTCTGACTTCGAAGCTGAATAGCCATGTGACTAATCTCTGAGACCCTCAGTTTTCTAATCTATAAAAATGAAAGCATAATTATTGGATAACCTACTCTTGTTGGCAAGAAAGGATCTTAAGATCCAAGATTAGGAGCTGAGCAGACCTTCATATGGAGCTTACATGTACAGAAGTGTGTGTATGTGCGCATTGGGTGTATGTGTTTATGTGTATACATAGGTATTTATGTGTGTATGTATGTATATGTGTGTGTGTGTAATCTTCATTCAAGAAATACATCTAAAACACAAAAACACATACCAATTAAAAATGAGGGGATGAAACAATGTGAATTATTTTCAGGTAGTTCATTAAAAAATGTATGATTATAATCATAGTAATAAGATAAGATAATAATAAAAACTACATAATTCAGTGGTTCAGTGGTAGAGCAAACAGAGCACCAGACTTAGAGTCAATAAGATATGAGCATAAATTCTATCTTCATGTAATTCTATCTTCATATAATTCTATCTCCAATGTGTAACGTTGGAGAATCTCAGTTTTCTCAGTCTCAGTGTCCTCATTTGTAAAATGGAGATAAGTAATGCCACCTAAGTCACATGGCTGTTGTGAGGCTCAAATGACACAAATCCTCAAATATGAAAAGTCCTTTGCAAAAATTAAACCCTATAAAATATTGTTTGTCATTATTATCATTATTTCAAAACAGAAAAAGGGAAATGCATATTTTAAAATTTAAGAGTATTTTATTTTTCCCATTACATATAAAGATAGTTTATAGTGTCAATTATTGTTAGATTTTTGTGTTCTAATTCTCCCTCCCTACCCTCTCCTCAAGACAGCAAGCAATCTGGTATAGATTACAAATGTACAATCATGTTAAACATATTTCCACATTAGTCATGTTGTGGAAGAAGAATCAAACCAAAAGGGAAACACAATGTGTAATAGCAATTTAAATGGAAAGATCTTTCTCATTCATTAATAAGTCCATATCATCTGCTTGAATCACCTGGAGGCCTAAGACACATGTGGTAGGGGCAGCTAGCTGAACAGGTGGAACGGGAAGGGTGGAGTAGAATCAGGAGAAAGTGAGTGAGTACGGTCAGGGATGGAGGAGGCGGGCAGGAACAGCAAGGTTCAGGCTCATGAGCGTTTGCTTGTGAGAAGGCCCCAGCAGAGGGTGGGGAGGCTTGGTAGTGGTTTGCCTCTGCACTGATCATGTTTATTAACTTTTTGGTCAACATTAAAGATTCTGCTTTCTGGTTTTTGAATTTTGGCTTTCTGGTATCTAAATCAATGTTTTTCCTTTACCTTCTACATGGAGAGTCTTTTATACTTTGTAATTAAGAACTACACCAGCATATTCATAATTACCACCAGTGCTATGAGTATTGCCTTGGCTATACATTTGACATCATGAACAGGATCACAGGGTATACAATTTTTATTTGAGGCAGAAAACATTTAGAGGAAGAAACAATATATTTTATGTATTTTTATATAAATTTAATGTATTTTTTCTAGCTAGGGAATGGACTAAAAACACTTGACCCTGTGAAAACTGGGAATTGAGGTTACGGGAGGGGAAATCCAGAGAATTGAAAGGTGTTTCCAAGGAATTCCAATTAGCCCAGGGAAGTATCTTGTAGGGGTAGGTAGGAAAGGGTGGATTTTATTGAGAGGTTACCTTATTATGATGAACTGCATAAGGAGAGTAAATTAGTTTGCATGGGAATTCTCAGCCTTTAGGCTCTCTTTTAAAAGAGCAGATGGTGGGGTCTGAAAAGGTCCATTTAACTCAGAAGAAGCTGAAGTCTGACAAAAGAAATGCACATACAACATTTGTATAAACCCATCCTTGCTGATATAAGGAAGTCAGAGCAAGGAGGTGAAAAAAATTTTAGAGGGAGATGTTTCTCAGGCAGAAGCATGCCCAATAATGAGGTGGAACCAAGGAGGTAGTAGAGTGTTTAGGGAAATAGTTGAGGATTGTACTCAGCAGGAGATCGCAGAAATTTTTAGTTGGTTCACTCAAAGGAAAGGAGAATTATATCTTGAATAGGGAGAATCAGTGATGAAGGGGCTGGAAGATTATGTAAAGATAGTATGGATTGCTTGAAATGTATAGGTATTAGAATCCATTTGTACAGTAAAGTTTCAGAGATTATAATATGCAAGGAGGTAATACTACAACTTTTCTGTTAGCTTTGACTTCAGAAGGCTGCAGTAGGCAGTATCCTACTGACTCTATGTAGCCTAGTGGAGACAGACCTCTTATTCATTTAGGGACTGTACAAGAAAGTTAAAGGAGGAGGTAATGAATACTGCCATAATGATCAGAAATGCAGATGCATACCATAATACTTCCTTTGCAATTTACTATAGGAATATAATGGTGAAGACAGCTTCTCCTACTTACAAGCACTTAATTGTGACTCTAATAATTGGGGAAATAGGGCACTCTCTTTTGGAGGTACTGGACAAGATTTCACAGTTAAGTGACTTAGGGGACTGAAGAAAGACAAAATTCCTTTAGAGAGAGCAGTAAATACCAGCAGATTCAAAGTCAGAATAGATTGATAACAAAAGAATTGTTTACTACTCTATTGAGAGCTGTGGTAGATTTTTGGAAGCAACTATAGTATTCCAACCAATTATACAAAATGTACCAAGAAAATAGGGTTGATACTAGATGAAATAGAGAAGTAAGAATTGTCCTTAGAGATTCTCTTGAACCTTTGTAACCAACTTTGCCACACCTCCAGGGAGAATAGGAAATTGGTTGAACCCCAGCTCAGATTAAAGAAATACATAGACCACATATCAGTTTGAACATATATTGGAAAAAATGAATCAAATACTGTAACTAGGGCATTAATAGATATTAGGACAGAGGCCTCCCTTATACATGGGAACCCTGATAAGTTTAAATATGGAACTCCGATCACCATCACAAGACTGGGAGGGGCTGAAATATCAGCCAGACAAATCAACCTAATGATGCAAATTGGACAAATACCTATGAAAGAATATACTGTGGCAATTGTACCCTTTCCTGAATACATAATTGGAATATATATATATTGAAAGATATGACTTTAAATTTACCTAAGGGGAGATACCAATTTCCAGTAAGGAAGACAGGAATTAATACAGTTTTAGTGGATAAAATAAAAATGAACCCAATTACTTTACCTGAACACTATGCAGTGAGTACTTTAAAGCAGTATCATATACCAATTAATCAAGATGAGATTACCAATACTGGAAAGGAATATGTTGAGGCAGGAGTGTTAGTCCCTACAACCCCTTGATGGAATAATCTTGTCTGGTCAGTATGAAAGTCAGATGGGAGATGGAGTATGACAGTGGATTATAGACAATTGAATAAGGTCACTCCTCCCTTTTATGCTGCTGTTCCAGATACCATTACTTTAATAGAAAGGATCCAGAAATATGATGGGACTTGGTATACAGTTATTGATTTAGTCAATACTTTCCTTACTATTCCAATAAATTCAACACAATGGGACAAATTTGATTTCATTTGGCAAGGCCAACAGTATATTTTTACATACTTGCCACAAGGATATCTGCATAGCCCCACTATTTGTCAAAGAATTGTGGCTGAACATTTGCACGCATTAGAGCTAGCTACCCACTACATAGATGATATTATGATACAAGGAAAAACTGTAGAAGAAGTGAAGAAGAGTTTAACACTTAATTGAGCATATGAAAAGCAAGAGGTGGGAAATTAACCCTGCAAAGATTCAAGAGCCAGCTCAAACTGTAAAGTTTTAGGGTATACAATGGAATCAGGGGCTGTGAGAGATTTTTCCTGCAAGCCCAACAAAAGAATCAGGATTTTCCTAGCCCTACCACTAAGAAAAAGGTCCACAAGTTTATAGAATTTTTTGGATATTGGCAGCATCACATATCATATCTAGGACAAATTTTGAAACCCTTATATACAATTACTAGGAAAAAATATGAATTTGAATGGGGACTTGAGTTTCGAAGAAGCAAAGGCCTGCGATACAATTAGCCCTAGATTTATGACTTATGCAAAGTGGCCAAGTGGAATTACAAGTTACTGTACAGGATGAATATGCAAACTAGAGTTTTGGCAAAAACAGCAAAGTTGAAATGTACCCTTAAGATTTTGGTCTAGGAAACTCCCTTCATCTAGAGCTCAATATATATAACCCCTTTTGAAAAGCAGTTATAACTGACTTTGGCAGAAACTGAACTTTAGGCCTCGAGGTAATATTAAGGCCTGGCATCTCAATTGTGACCTGGGTAACGAGTACCCCAGCTTCTCATAGAATTGGACATGTGCAGGAAGCTAGCATAATTAAATGGAAATGGCATATTCAAAATAGATACAAATTTGGCAAAAGTGGAATTTCTGTTTTATATGAATCTATGGCAAACATAGATACTGAGGGAAATGATAAACCCTCTGAACCAAAGCAACAGTTTTTACAGTCCTTGGTAAATTAGAATGAGGGATATGATTGAAGAACAAAAGAGCATGCATGGTTTACTGATGGAACAACCAAATATTTGGGCCAGAGAAGACACTGGAAAGTGGCAGTCTACCCATATACTAGGCAGATTTTGGAAAGTACTGAGATAGATGGAAGTAGCCAATATGCTGAATTTATCAGTACATCAAGTATTAAAACAAACTAAAGAGGACAATGTCATACATTTACTGATTCATGGATGGTAGTCAATGGGTTAGCTACATGGATGCCCATGTGGAAAGATCGAAATTGGGAAATTCATGGTAAACAAGTCTGGGGCAAAAAATTATGACAAGACATGTGGGAAATGTCTTTGGTTACCATAATATTTCAGTTTTTCACATAGATCTTCACATGACCCTCACCACACCAGAATGTGAGTAAAATGCACATGCTGATTGACTAGCAAAGATTACTACTAAATATGTTGTCCCTACTCTGACACCAATTGATGATCTAGTACCAGCAAAATGGTTCCATCAAATGGCCAACCATTTAGGGGTCCAGGCCACACACCAGTGAGCATAAGACTGAGGTATCAGTATTTCTCACTCATTGTTAAAGCAAGTAGCAAAAGAATGTTATATATGTCAGTTAGAAAAAGAACAAACTGCTCCTCAGGTAGTAACTGGAGAGATAGCAAAGGGAAAAGTACCAGTCCAAATCTGGCAAATTGATTATATTGGAGCCCAACCTCAAGATAAAGGATGCAAATTTTTATGTATTTGTGTTGACAACTATTCAGACATACTAGTTACTTGCCCCTATAGGAATGTGACCCAGAAAAACACCTGTAAAACTTCAGATATTGTAAGTCTATATTATAGAATCCCAATGCAAATCCAAAGTTACATGTCACATTTTAAAGGTAGTGAAATGAAGAGATATATTTATCAAACAACATAGAATGGGTATATCATATTCCATATTATCCATAAACATCTGGGTTAATTGAAAGAACCATTAGAAAGGTAAGTTCTAGTAATTCTTATCAATATTGGAAAGATAATTTGTATATCGCTTTATATAATTGGAAGAATAGATCTTTGGGAGGAAGTATACCTCTAGTCAGAATGATGACCCCAACTTTTCAATTTGAAAGCAATAAACACATAAGACCCCAAATATTGAGAATTCTACTGTGAAGCCAGATGTCCCAACACTGCATTCAGGGACACCTGTTTCAGCAGGATATGATTTACATTCTTTAAAGGACTTTTATTTGGATATGAAAGAAATAATAACAATCTCTACTGGAATATGTATAACAATCCCTAAGAATAATTTTAAACACATGTTACCTAAATCAGAATTAGTAGCTCAAAGAATACATGTATTGGCCAGAGTAATAGATTCCATTTATCAAGGACAAATTATTATGACATTCCAAAATTTAGGTGATGAACCCACACAGTTTTGTAAAAATGATAGAATAGTTCAAGTGATTATTTAGATTATTATTCCTTGTGAAACAATACCACTTGTGAGAACTGAACCTCTCTGAAATAACTAGCAGAAGTACTGAAGAACTGGGGTCAACTGATAAAATAAAATAAGGAACTGATGTATGGGTGAAACAGAAACCAGACAATATTCCAAAGGCTGTGGAAATTATAGCACATGAGAAAGATAATACCATAACTGTTGTTTATTCAGGAGAAGATGTTTACCAAATTGTACCCTTAACTCATATATTCTACCATGAATCAGTCTATGAAAGTGGGTTCACAGACTCCAGAACTACAGTTGACCCTATATCTACCCTGGTTCTGGTTGTTGTTTCCTTGTTTCTTTTTGGCTTTTCATCTGTTATACTTGTTTACTACATTTGTTTCCTATAGGCTTAGTACTCTTCACCTGTAGGTATTTGTCTGCTTAAGCTGGATGTCATTCCCTATCCACAACTGTGATGTATCATCTCTGGGCCTGAAGTGGACCAAACTCCAGATGCCACCTAAAGAACTAATCTTTCAAATGGGACTTGTTGGGGCAGGGACAACTCTATGTCCAATTTCAGCATGAAGTCACTATGGAAGAAGAGACCTGCACCCCTTACTCCAAGATTTTAGTCTCCATTCATTCAAAGGAAGAATAATGGGGTACTTATGCTCAAGCCCCACCCTAAGATATTGTTATATGTGCTCATTTTGTATGAACCCTGTTGCAAAGTTCTATTGACACCAGTTGCCTAAGATATTGTTTTATATGTTTATTTTCTTTTATTCTTGTATTCTGTTGAAACCCATTGCCCCACCAACCTCTGCAATGAATATCAAAGATCTTGGGGCTGAATGTAATGGTAATTTAAATGGAAAGATCTTTCTCATTCATTAATAGGTCCATGTGACCTGCTTGAATCACCTGGAGGTGTAAGACAAATGTGGTGGGAGGAGCTTCCTGAACAGGCATAACAGGAAGGGTGGAGCAGAACCAAGAGAAAGTAAGGGAGAAAGTGAGTGAGCATGGTCAGGGATGGAGGATACAGGACATAGGCAGACAGGAACAGAAAGACTCAGGTTCATGACTGTTTGCTTATGCAGTGGGGAGGTTTGGGAATGACTTTGTTCCCCTGCATAAATCATGTTTATTAACTTCTTGGTCACCATGACAGATTTTGCATTCTGGTTCTGGAATTTGGCTTACTGGTGTCTAAATCAATGTTTTTCAAATTTTTTATACTTTGCGATTGAGAACTATGCCGGCATATTCATAGTTACCACCAGTGCTGTGAATATTGCCCTGACGATACTCCATGAGAAAGGAAAAATCAAAACAAAGAAAAGTGTGGGTAGCATTCTTTGATTTGCATTCAGACTCCATAATTCTTTCTCTGAATGTGATTAACATTTTCCATCACTAACCTTTTAGAATTGTCTCTTATCTTTGTGTTGTTGAGAAGAACTAATTCTATTATAGTTGATCATTGCACAGTGTTACTATTGCTGTATATAGTGTTCTCCTGTTTCTACTCACTTCACTCAGCATCAGTTCATGTAAGTCTTTCCAGATTTTTTTCTTTTCTGAAATACACCTGCTCGTCATTTCTTATAGCACAATAAGATTCCATTAAAATCATGTCTGCAACTTGTTTTGCCATTCCCAAATTTGATGAGCATCCCCTCAACTTCCAATTCTTTGCCAGTACAAAAAGAGCTATTAGAAATATTTTTGCACTTGTGGGTCCTTTTCCTTTTATTATGATCTCTTTGGAATAATAGTGATATTTCTGGGAAAAAGCAATACACATAGTTTAGTTGCCCATTGGGCATAGTTTCAAATTGACCTTCAGAATGGTTGTATCAGTTCACAACTCCACCAAAAAATGTACTAGTGTTCCAATTTCCCCCATCTTCTCCAACATTTATAATTTTTCTTTTCTCTAATATTACTCAATCTGATATGTGTGAGGTGGAACCTCAGTGCTGTTTTAATTTGCATTTCTCTAATCAAGAGTGATTTAGAGTATTTTTTGATATGATGCTATAAAGCATTAATTTCTTCATTTGAAAACTGCCTTCATATCCTTTGATCATTTATCAACTGGGGAATGACTTGCATTCTAGTAAATTTGACTCAATTCTGCATATATTTTAGAAATGAGGCCTTTATCAATAACACTGACTGTAAAAACTGTTTCCCAGATTTCTGCTTTCCTTCTAATCTTGGTTGCATTGGTTTATTTCTGCAATAACTTCTAAATTTAATGTAATAAGAATTACCCATTTTGCATTTCATAATGTTCTCTATCTCTGGTTTTGTCATGAATTCTCTTCTCCATAGATTTGACACAATTTTTCTTGCTCTCCTAATTTTGCTTATGGTATTATCCCTAATGTCTAAATTATGAACCCATAAGAAATATATCTTATTACAACCCATAGGAAAAAAATGTGCACAAAATAATTACTAAATTATTCAAAGAAAATCTGATTTGTAATATTAGTGATATCAAAACCATAATAATAGGAAACTTTAAAGTTACTTTTTCAGAACTAGAAAAATTTATTTTTTTAAAACCAAGTAAGAAATTTTATTAGTATTTTTCTATGATTAATTTAGAATATTCTTTGCTCTTGTCTGATTGCAAATGCTTTTTGAAGCTCAATTAGAATCTTTATTCTTATAAACTGCATTCAGTCTCTGATTTTCTTATCCACCTGCTTCAAGGAAACCCATGTGTTTAATATGCTTCCTCGGAGTGTAGCCCATACCAAATGGTTACTTAATCCAAATACCTGGGCTGTAAATTGAGCTGCTCCCTCAGGTTAAAGTATAGTTGAACAACTATGACAACTTGGCATTCAAAGTGAGGACCACACATCCTGAGCTCCCCAATCATGTGGAAGAGGAGGACAGTTGATTACTGGATATGTAGTATTACCAGATGTTACTGGTCCCAAATCATTCCTACTGCCAGCTACTGCCACAAATACAGTAGGAACATCACCTGCTTCAAATTTTGCTTTAATCTTTAGAGTTTCATCTGGTCCTTTATGGGAAGATATTACTTGAAGTTCACAGGAATTCTATAGCTTCTACAAACCTTCTTAATTTTTTCACAATGATCAAGGTCAGAAATTGAGTTCATCCAAAGCACAACTCTACATGGATTTTCCACTTTGTGAAGCAACTCTACTCTTTCTACCACTGATTCAAAGTTTTTATTCACCATCTGGAGGCCTTCAGGAGTCACTTCTTTAAGGTCCTGATGTGACTATTTGTCTTTTTATTGGGTTCTATCACCAGCTAGCCAGAGCCTGCAGGCATCATTATCAGTAACATCAGCAAGAACAATTTCTTTTGTAGTTACATCAACACCAAATTCAATCTTCATGTCAACCAGTGTACAGTTTTGAGGTAACCAAAATTTTTCTACTATTTCAAAAATAGCCTATATGGAATGACTCATGATATCCACTTCAGTTTGACTGTTAAGTCCAGCAAAACACCATTGTTCAGCAATAACCTGTTCTTCAGAACACTGTGGATCATTGTTGGCATCATCCTTGAAAAAAACTCCACTTTAGGTGCATAGAACTTGTATCCTTCTTTGACATCAGGATATCTTTTGGGAAAAGAACCAGTTGCAATTCTTCTACATACCAATTCAATTGGAATCATTTCACATTGAGTTGCAATAAAAGCTGTCTCACCACATTTTTTGGAGAAAGAAGTTTTGATACCTGCTTCCTGTAACAACTTGAAAATACAGCTGGCAATTTTATTTGAGATTGCAACTTTTCCATACAGGTGATTTTTTTTTAGTTGCATTGCCTGCTGTGATCTGGTCTTTAGATTGCAAGAGGACTTTCTCAGGATTACCCAACAATTCATAGACTTCTTTTGTTTTACCATCATAGAGTTTCTTAGCAATCTTCAATACTTCAGTTGTCATCATTTCTCTGGTTGTGGAGGTGGCTAAGGAAAGACAGGAACCCGGGGAGGAGAAGAGAGAAGAACTGGATAAATTTAACAAAAAGATAAAAAACAATTGTAAAAAATTAAATAAGTTGTTGCAAAAGTTAACTATAATTAACTTATGTTGACTTTTGAATAATAATATTAAAGAGTATTCATATATAATAGCATTCTGAAACCTTTATTAAATTTGATCATGTACTAAGTCATTTAAGGAATCATAAATACATTTTAGAAAACAGATAAAATAAATGCACATTTATACACCACATTGTAATAAAATTAGCAATAAACAAATAAATATGGGCCTAAGATACTTATTCAAAGAGACCGAGTAATGGTATCCTCAATAATGATTGTTTTCAAAAAACAATAAAATCTTATTCATGTTAGAGAAAATAATTAAATAAATCAATATATGAAAATATATGGATGCAATTAAACAGTACTCAGAACATATGTACACCAGACAAAGATCAAATGCTTGAGAGATCAAAAGATCTAACATTTGTTTTAAATAGCAATGCCAAAACAGGTACAAAAGAGAAATCTTGAAAATTGCAGGGAAAATAAAGAAAGTTAAATTAAAATAAGACCAGAAATAAACCTGAGACATGCTTTTAAGACCAAAGGGAAAACAAAACATGTTATTTAAGCTAATTAGGGGAAAAAATGAGAGAAAATAATTAGAATGTCAAAATTTGCAAATTAACAAGATTTCACAGCAAGTAGATTTAGAATTATCAGAAGTTATTACAAACAACAAGAAAACCAGTAAATGAAAATTCAAAGGGAATCAAAATATACAGAATAGCTCAGAAGAACTGAGTTATGCAACTAGCTGTGTCCTCAGTCAGGCAGTTTGGGTTACTCTTTGGTTGTGTTTATCCCTTGTTCTTGGAGAGGACCAAGACATCAGGAGAATGATGACATGCCTTGCAGTTGACTTTGATTTGAATGATGGAGGGCTGAGCAAGGTCACCAGCCTCACTTTATCCTCCAGAGCCATCTGGGTCCTGTGGCCAGATGTTCATCAGGATGGCTGGTGATGATCTAGGATGCAATGGGAAACCCTGGCCCATTCAAGCTAAGGTCTTTTCAGATTCTTACTTTGAGTGTGATAACTCCCATTCAGTGAATAGGTCTCTTTAAGAAGTGAGTCAAGGGATGGCAGATTTAATTTAAAAAAAAAATCAAAATGAGAGGAGAAGACCCTCAGTGATACTGGTCAAAAGAGAAACAGTTCCTATTTACATTCACTCTGAGCCAGGATGGCCCCCAAAAAGCATTAAGTGGTGCTTGGGCAGGGACCTATTGTTGTCCAATCTGCAAGCTCCACAATGAACTGCCTTTGGTCTTTGAGAAAGAAATCTAGCTAGTAAACTCCAAGCAAACTAGGCAGTTTTCAACCATCAAAGTTTACCTTCCTTGGGAGACAAAGAAAAGAAGAAAGAGGAGGGAGGGAGAGGGGGAGAGGATGACCTGAGTCACCCAATTGGCTGGGTCCCCATCCTGGCAGTTCAGACTACTCACAGATAGTGTTTGTCCTTCATTCTTGAAGAGGACCATGACATCAGGCTGGAATTCACTACGGCTCTCATTGACTAACTAACAATACGTACCTGCAGAAGCACCATTTAGTGGTTTATTTTTGGCTCCTTCTGGCTCAGAGTGAATATAAATAGGAACTGTTTCTCTTTTGGCCAGCAATCCTGAGGGTTTTCCCCTCCTACTTTAATTTTTTTTTTTTTTTTATTAAAGCTGCCATCCCTTGACTCACATCTCACAGGAAAAACAACTGACTTGGAAAATAGATCCAGGAGAGACAATTTAGAAATTGTGGAATTACCTGAAAGCCATGATTGAAAGAGCCTAGACATTATCTTCCATGAAATTATCAAGGAAAACTGCCCTGATATTCTAAAACCAGAGAGCAAAATAAATATTGCAAGAATCCACCTATCACCTCCTGAAAGAAATCTGCAAAGGGAAACTCTAGGAATATTGTGGCCAAATTTCAGAGTTCCCAGGTCAAGAAGAAAATACTGCAAGCAGCTAGAAAGAAACAATTTGAGTATTGTGGAAATACAATCAGGATAACACAGGGTCTGGCATCTTCTACATTAAGAGATCAATGGGCCTGGAATGGGATATTCCAGAAGTCAAAGGAACTGGGATTAAAACCAAGAATCACCTACCCAGCAAAACTGAGTTTAATACTTCAAGGGAATAAATGGTCATTCAATGATATAGAGGATTTTCAAGCATTCATGATGAAAAGACCAGAATTGAACATAAAATTTGACTTTCAAACACAAGAATCAAGAGAAGCATAAAAAGGTAAACAAGAATACTAAAGTTTAACTGTTTACATTCCTACATGTAAATACAATATTTGTAACTCTTGAGACTTTCCTCAGTATTTGGGTAAGTAGAGGCATTATACACACACACACACATACATATATAGACAGAGAGCATAGGTTGAGTTGAATCAGAAGAGATGATATCCATAAAAATAATAAAATAAAAATTAAGGGGTAAGGGAGGAAAATCCTGGGAGGAGAAAGGGAGAAGTGGAATGGGGCAGGTTATAACTCATAAAATAAATAATAAAAATCTTGTTCAATAGAGCAGACAAGGGAGAAGATGAGAGGGCAAAAGTGAAGCTTACTCTCTTCACATGTGGCTTAAAGAGGGAATAACTTATTAAATTTGATATGAAAATCTATCTTACACTACAGGAAAGTAGGGTCAGAGGGGACGAGTGGGGTGAGGGGGATGATAGAAGGGAGGGCAAATGGGAGAAGGGAGCAACTAGAAGTAATCACTTTTGGGAAGGGACAAGGTCAAATAAGAGAACAAAAGAAAGGGGGGACAGGGTAGGATAGAGGACAATGTAGTTAGTATTACACAACACGATTATTATGGAAGTCTTTTGCAAAATGATACATATATAGCCAGTATTGAATCACTTGCCTTCTCAGTGGGGGTGGGTAGGGAGGGAGGAAGGGAGAGAAGTTGGACTTCAAAGTATTAGAAATGAATGTTAAAAACTATTATTGCATATGACAGGGAAGAAACAAATGCAGGTAATGGAGCATAGAAATTGATCTTGCCCCACAAGAAAAGAGAAAAGATGGGGATAAGGAAAAGGTGGAGTGTGATAGAAGGGAGGGTATATTGAGGGAAGGGATAATCAGAATGCAAAGTATTATGGGGAGGGAGGAGGGGAGAGATGGAGAGAAAAATTGGAACTCAAAATTTTGTGGAAATGAATGTTGAAATCTAAAAATAAATTTAAAAACGTAAGTGAAAGGGGGAAAAAGCATGTCATGAGCACAGCAGAAAGTAAGATATGATTCAAAATATATAACAGTATGTTTCTATTTCAAGAATACCTATATAATAAATACTATGCCTTGTGTTGAAAGAAAAAAAAAGAAATTAACAATTATTTAAATGTTTGACAGAATTCAAGGGTAAATGTGTCTGGCCCTGGAGATATTTTCCTATGGAGTTCATTGATGGCTTGTTCAATTTCTTTTTCTGAGATGGGATTGTTTAACTTCCTCTTCTGTTAATCTGGGCAAGTGATATTTTTAAAACATCCATCTCAGACTTTCAAATTTAACGGCATATGGTTGGGCAAAGTAATTTCTAATTATTGTTTTAATTTCCTTCTCATTGGAGGTGACTTCACCCCTTTCATTTTTGATACTGGCAATTTGGTTTTCTTCCTTTTTTCAACCAAACTGACCAAAAGTTTATCAATTTTGTTGGCTTTTTCATAAAACTAACTCTTAGTTTTATTAGTTCAATCGTTTTCTTAATTTCAATTTTGTTAATCTCTCTTTTGGTTTTCAGTATTTTTAATTTAGTATTTACTTGGGATTTTTCAATTTGTTTTATTTTGAGCTTTTTCAACTGCATGCCCAATTTATTGATCTCCTCTTTCTCTATTTTATTCATGTAGGCATTCAATGACATAAAACATTGCTTTTGCAGCGTTCCATAAGTTTTGATATGTGGTCTTATTATTGTCATTCTCTTGAATGAACTTATTATTTCTGTTTTTTGTTGTTTAACCCTTTCATTCTATAGGACTGGACTATTTAGTTTCCAACTAATTTTTGGTTTATTTTTCCAGGGCCTTTTATTACATGCAATTTTTATTGCATTAAGATCTGAGAAAAATGCATTGACTATCTCTGCCTTCCTACACTGAGGATTTTATGCCCTAAAACATGATTAACTTTTGTATATGTGCCATGTACTGTTGAGAAAAATGTATATTTGTTTCTATCTCCATTCAGTTTTGTCCAGAGAGCTATCATATGTACCTTATCTGGAGTTCTATTCACCTCCTTAACCTCTTTTTTGTTTACTTGGGGATTAGATTTATGAAGTTCAGAGTTTGGTGCGTTGAGGTCCCCCACTAGTATAAGTCTGCTTTGTATTTCTTCCTGCAGCTCCATTAACTTCTTCTCTACAAGTCTGAATGCTATACCACTTGGTGCATATATGTTTAGTAATGATATTGCTTCATTGTCTATGGTGACTTTTAGCAGGATATAGTTTCCTTCCTTATCTATTTTGATGAGATCTGTTTCTGCTTTTGCTTTGTCTGAGATTAAGATTGCTGCCCCTGCTTTTTTTTTTACATCAGCTGAAGCATAATATGTCCTGCTTCAGCCTTTTACCTTTACCATGTGTGTATCCCCCTGTTTCAAATGTGTTTTTTGTAAACAACAAATTGTTGGATTATGGTTTTTAATCCACTCTGCTATCGGCCTCCGTTTCGCATTCACAGTTGTGATTACAATCCTTGTCTTTCTTTCAATTCTATTTTCCTCCCTTTTATGCTTTTAATTCTCCCTTTTCCCTTCCCCTCCACAACGGTTTTAATTTTTGACCACCACCTCCCTTTCTTTCCTCCCTTTTATCAACCCTTCTTCCTTTTTTCTCTTTTCCCTTACTACTTCTTCCCTCCCTTTTAATTTCTACTCTATTTTCTTTCCCCTCTCCCCTCACACTGCTTGTAGGGCAAGTTAGATTTCTATACTTAACTGAGTTTTTTGTTCCCTCCTTGAACAAAATCAGATTAGAGCAAATCTCAAAGAGTGCTCATCTCCCTCCCCACTTTCCCTCTACTACAATATGCTTTTGTGCCTCTTCCTGTGATGTAATTTGTCTTTTTCTGCTTCCTCCTTTTGACCTCTCCTGTTACAATACTTTTGTACTCTTAAATCACATTTTATCATCACATCCTATCATAATAAATGTACACTTCTCAAGATTAACTAGTATCATTCTCCCTTATAGGGATGTAAACAGTTTGCCCATATTAAATAACAAGGTGTTTTTTTTTTCCTGTTTACCTTTTTATGCCTCTCTTGAGACTTGTATTGAAGGTCAAATTTTCTATTGAGCTCTGGCATTTTCATCAGGAAGATCTGGCAATCCCTTATTTTTTGAATGTCCATCTCCTTGCCTGAAAAATTATGCTCAGTTTTGCTGGGTAATTAGTCCTTGCTTGTAGTCCAAGCTCCTTTGCCTTATGAAATATCATATTCCAATCCCTCTGGAAGGCAGAGGTCACATAGTTAGGAGGCTGGATTTGAACACAAGTCTTTTTGATTCTATGTCCAACAATCTATTTATTCACTGCACCATCTAGGTGCCCTGATAATATTAGAGGACTTCTGGGAGTTCCTCCAAAGACAGAAGAAATTTAAATAAATCACTTGACAATCACTGTTTTTATATAGAAGAGACTTATGACCAAATTGCCTGTGGGATGATGTATCTTTTTTGCACAGAAAACTAATGAAAATAATCTACTAAAAGGGAAGAGTTGTCCTTAGTCTGTGTAAATGTATCCATTCATATCTATACTTCCTTAGGACAATATATAAATTAGGGGGGACAAAATAGGGAAAGGATAGGAATAAGAAATGGACCTGTGATTTCTTTGGTATAAGTAAACTTCCAGGTAAGAAAACTTACTCTAGCAATGTAGATTGATATCTTCTTTTTGAAAGTTACTGAATTCAAGAATTGCCTGAGGCATTGGGAGATTAAGTGACTTTCTCAGGATCACATAGACAGCATTTATCAACTGGTTTTAAGATTAATTTCTAAGCATCATTATTTTATTTTATTTTATTTTTTTTGGTTGGGACTAAATGAAATAATTAGATTTAATTATCCGTATGATAAAACTTGCAACATTCACATAGAAAGCTTTTAATATGCCATATCTTCCCTTCCATAAAATCACAGGCTTTGCAGCGTTTGGCATCAGGATTTTGGTGTACATTAATTCTTCATCTTGAAATTGCACTCATCTCATTTGGTAGCCAATATATCTTTGACAGTCAATTTTTCCATCTAGCCTTGAGTGTGGCACCCAGATTTTCAACTAGGTTTTCCATAAAGCAAGCAAATTTTAAAGTCATGGAATCATATATATGCATACACACATTTATACAATTATGTATATATATATATATATATTTGTATGCACATATGCATGTATATATACATATATACACACACATGTATTTTGAACAAATTTCTTAACTTTTGTTGTATGTGGCATGATGAACAGTGGTGCTGCAATATTCCATTACCATTTGAGAAATTAGTTAATTTTGGAACACTTCTGCTTCCCAATATATCAATATGAGTTCATTATTCTCACAATCAGAACAAACTTCTGGTTCAATTGGCATTAAAGGATTTCAGATTTTTTTTTTTTGTTTGGAGGGTAGGCAGGGATATATTATATTCTGATAAAGTCTTAATCTTATTTCTAATAGTATTTTTATAATCTTGAGAGAAAAAAACAAGTTTCATCAGTAAAAACTGCCTTTTTTTCCCAATCTTCAGTACTATAGTCTTTGTATTACCTTTCCCATGAGAAGTATTATTTTTTTCAGATAAATTGCTGGTAACATTTTAGACTGGTTTTCTCTCTTCTCTTCCAATTTTAAGAAGTTTATTTTCCACTATGGAATTATCAATAATGACCCCTTCAACTACCATGTCTGAAGGCTGGTACTTTTCTTCTGATGATTAATTGGTCTGCTTTGCAGTAACACTTTGTAAATTCTTGATGATGGTTTTTATTTTCAATCGCATTTTTTTGAGTTTCAATTGGACTGATCTTTTTTTTTTTATTGTGGACTTCAGTGATTCTTTAAACATTTGACTTCCCTATGCCCACAACCACAAAAATATCTCTAACAGTCACTGCAGTGTTACTTATGGACTAATTTTTTTCCACATTTCCACCCTTGAAAACACAGATTAAAAACATATACAAAAGAGAACAATTAAACATATGTATGGCATCAAATCCAACAAGGAACTGAAAAAGTAACAACCTCATTGTGTGAAAAGCAGCAAAATCTGATTTCGTCTGGTAAAGGTAAGATTTTTGAATTAAACTAGTATCAGTAGATGCAGAAATAAATGACCATTGCTGCCTGTAATAGTAATTTAAATGGAAAGACCTTTCTCATTAATTAATAGGCCCATATGATTTGCCTAAGTTACCTGGAAGCCTAAATCACATGTGGTAGGAGGAGCTTGCTGAAGAAGCAGAACAGGAAGGTTGGAGTGGAATTGGGAGGAAGTGAGTGAGTGGGGTCAGGTCAGAGGGGATAGAACACAGTTCAACTGACACAGGCCACCTGATACAGCATGACAGTTGATAGTGAAAAGTCTCTGGCTGAGAGAGGGGAGGTTTGAGAATGGCTTTGCCCCCTACTGTGATCATATTTGTTAACTTCTTGGTCACCATGACGGATTTTGCTTTCTGATTCTGAGATTTGACTTACTGGTGTTTAAATAAATGTTTTTCTTCTGCTTTCTACATGGAGAGCCTTTTATACTTGGTGATTAAGAACTATGCTGGTATATTCATAGTAACTACCAGTTCTGTGAATATTGTCTTGGCTATACACTGCCTCAAATGAGAACATATCAAAACTATTGCTTGTCCCAAGTAATTCACATGCTATCCTCCAGTAATCAATGGTAAATTATGAGATATAGAAAATGTGTGCATTGTAGAAGGAAGGAGTTGACATAGCAAGACATGCATTATGAAGATTATGTTTGAAACTGTCTGAAGGATAAATTAATGAGAAGAAAGAATAGAGGTAGGTAGACTGGTTAGGAGGCTATAACAATACAGTAGGTCTTAAAAATGTGAATTTAGAGAAAGGGATGAGTTTATCATAAAAACAAGCCTTGACACATAAATTGAATTTGGAGGATAGAACTAGAGAAGAAAAGTTATGAAGGTGTGGAGTGGGTATATTCAAAACCAACTGACATAAACCAGAACCCTTGGGTTCTAACTATTAAACCCTATCCAGATTATATAACATCTTTCAGTTCAATAATGAAGACTGATGATATAAATCGATAGAACACTTTGAACATCTTGGAAGAAGGCCACATTATAAATATGTGATAACATTATTATTAGGTTGATCCCAGGGTGAACTGTGTTAGATAAACTACTTATTTAGTTAAGAGAATTTCTTCACATGGTACATCAGTGTAACATTTAGTAAATTATCTCTTGAAGTGCCCTCCTTGATTCATAGACTAGACTCATTCCCATCAGATGAATAAGCTCCACATACCAAAGCAAAATCTTTTTCCTCTCAGATTATTCCAAGGATAACCAATACAACCGCATATCATAAGAATCCCCTGACTCCCTCCATAAATAAATTCATACCACTTTATTAATGTGTAATCAAGGAGAGTAGTAGAAAAAACAATTTTAAGTACAAAGTACATATATTTTAGATACACTTTTAATTGGAGCAAAAAAAAAAAAGAACTGCTTCACAGACAATATTGCATGAAGAAAACACTGCTACTTAAATTTCTGGCTTCTTATTTTTCATATATTTATTTTTAAACTGGATAAAATATACGCTTCCTATGTAGAAATAGCTATGTAGTTACTAGGAAGACAAAAACAATTCCAAACCCTCTGCCCAATCATAAGAAGGTGAATATTTTATGTCAGTGATTTATAGTGAAATTTCATTTGGGAGACGCGTTATAACTTTTCTCGAAACACTTCAGTCAAATAATCCATGCTTAGAGATTTTCTATGTTTGAGTCTTTCTGAGGTAACTGCTCTTCTTCATATCTTTCTGAATCACAATAGATATTTAATTTCTCAATATTTCCTTGAATAATACTATTAAGAAGACCTTTGACCTAGAGCTCATTCTTTTTACTCCCCAGCAATAGAGTTTAAAAACTCTCTAGGAGTCCATACTAATATGTAGTTATTTTCATCTTATGTAAATTTCCTAATTGATCCTCTCCTTAATGACATAGATTTTTGCTTCTAAATGAAAGTAAATTCAAAATATTATTCAGTTTGAAAATTTAGTAACCTCTCATATTTCATCACTCCCCCATCCAAAAAATTATTTGGAGACATTGTGTGATATATTATTAAAATAAAGTTAAGAATTGGTGAGGTTTGAGTAAACTTTACTGTCATTGCATTTGGCTTAAAAGGGACTAACATACATACTCAATTGTGTATAGAAATCTATCTTACCCTACAGAGGGAAAGGGCATAAGAAAAAAAAAGAATGATAAAAGGGATGGCAAATTGTGGGAGGGGGTAATCAGTAGGAAACACTTTTGTGGAGGGACAGGGTCAAAGGAGTGAATGGAAACATAGCTAGTATTTCAGAAGATGCCTATTATGGAAGTGTTTTGCATAACTACATTTGTATAGCCTACGTTGAATTTCTAGTCTTCTCAAGGAATGTGGGTGAGGAGGTAGGAAGGGAGAGAATTTGCAACTCAAAATTTTAAAAGCAAATGTTAAAAATTGTTTTTACATGAAAGTGGAAAATAAGATATAAGAAAACAGGGTATAGAAATGCATCTTGCCCTACAGGAAAGTAGAAGGGAATGGAATAAGAGGAGAGGTGAGGCATGATTGATGGGAGGGCAGATTGAGGGAAGGGATAATCCGAATACAAGTCCCCTTGGAATGGGGGGAGGGGAGAGAGGGGAGAAAATTTGGAACTCAAAATCTTTTGGAAGTGAATGTTGAAAACTAAAAATAAAATGATTAATAAAAAAACTACCCTGCGAGGCAAATATGAGATATTATTCCCATTTCACAAATGAATAAACTGAAGCTAAGAGATATCATTCTGATTATTAAGGTTGGGGTGCAGTGGTATTTCACTTTAGGTTTTAATGAATCACACACCAGCTTTCTAGACAGTTTTGATACTGCTTCTATGTCAAAATATCAATAATACATTTAATCCATAAAGAAGAATATGCTCAATTTTCCTATAATATTCTCACAGCAGAATATCTTTCCTGATTTTCCCCCTAATAGCTATTTATTTAAAAGTATATCACCCCCTCATTCTATCTCTACCAAATCTTGAAAATTTCAAAGAAGTTACACTAGGGAAGAAATATTTGGTAGATTATATATCCAGTAGGTTTTTTTTCTCCCTGATATATTCCCATTCTTTGTGAGTGGACTACTAAATCAGTTTAAGTGTGGTATTGTGTATTGTGACATTTCTGGGGTTTTTTTAGTAAAAACCTAGAATTTTATTTTTAAACCTATAGAACAATGGAATGAGTTGCATCCCAAATACAGGCACCAAACACTTAGTATATGAACACTGAATAATATGCTCTCAGCATTGACATAAACTAATTTGCAGGACCTTGATTAAGTCATTTTAAAACCCTGAATCTCAGTTTCCCTATATGTAAAATGGGAAATAGAAGTGGAATGACAACAATATATTCAGGACTGGGTTTGGAGTCAGGGAGATCTGGGTTAGAATCGTTTTCTTCTTTAAAAATTTATTTATTTTTAGTTTTCACCATTCATTTCCACAAGATGTTGAGTTCCAAATTTTCTCACCATTTTTACCCTTCCCCCAATCCAAGGCACCATGCATTCTGAATACCCCTGCCTTCAATTTGCCCTCCCTTCTATCACACCCCTCCTCTTCCTTTATCCCCATCTTCTCCCTTTCCTTGGAGGGCAAGATAGATTTCTATACCCCATTATCTGTATTTCTTATTTCCCAGTTGCATGCAAAAACAATTCACAACATTTGTTCCTAAAACTTTGAGTCCCACCTTCTCTCCTTTACTCCCTCTCCACCTAACCCCACTAAGAAGGCAAGCAATTCAATATAGGTTATACATGTGTATTTATCTGAAAGACTTCCAAAATAATCATGTTGTAAAAGACTAACTGTATTTCCCTCCATCCTAATCTGCCCCCATTTATTCTATTCTGTCTTTTAATCGTGTCCCTCCCTAAAATTGTTTACTTCTAATTACTACTTTCTCCAATTTGCTCTCCTTTCTACCATATCCCCTCACACCCCATTTATCCCCTTCTCCTTTACTTTCCTGTAGTGTAAAATAGATTTTCATACCAAATTGAGTGTGCACGCTATTCCCTCCTTAAGCCAAACGTGATAAGAGTAAGTTTCATTTTCTTGCTCTCACTTCCCCTCTTTTATCCTCCACAGAGAAAGCTTTTGCTCACCTCTTTTATGAGAGATAATTTGACCCATTCCATTTCTCCCTTTCTCTTCCCAATATATTCTTATCTCACTCCTTAATGTTATTTTTTTAGTTATCATCCCTTCCTATTCAACTCACCCTGTGCCCTCTGTCTACATGTATATAATCTCTCCAACTACCAAAATACTGAGAAAAGTCTCAAGAGTTACATGTATTATCTTTCCTTGTAGGTAATGTAAACAATTCAACTTTAATAAATCCCTTATGATTTCTCTTTTCTATTTACCTTTTCATGCTTCTCTTGATTCCGGTGTTCAAAAGTCAAATTTTCTATCCAGCTCTGGACTTTTCATCAAGAATGCTTGAAAGTCCTCTATTTCATTGAAAAGCCATTTTTACCCCTGAAGTATTATACTGTTTTCCTCCATAGGTGATTCTAGGTTTTCATTTTAGTTCCTTTGACTTCTGGAATGTCATATTCCAAGCCCATGATCCCTTAATGTAGAAGCTTACTGTAGATCTTGTGTTACCCTAATGGTATTTCCACAATACTTCAATTGTTTCTAACTGCTTGAAATGTTTTCTCCTTGACCTAGGAGGTTTGGAATTTGGCTTCAATATTCCTAAAATTTTGCCTTTTGGGATCTCTTTCAGGAGGCAATTAGTGGATTCTTTCCACATCCATTTTACCCTCTGATTCTAGAATATCAAGGCAGTTTTCCTTGAAAATTTCAAGGAAACATGAATTTCAAGAAACATGATGTCTAGGTTCTTTTTTTAATCATCACTTTAAAGTAGTCCCATAATTTTTAAATTGTATCTCCTGGATCTATTTTCCAGGTCAGTTGTTTTTTCCAATGAGATATTTCACGTTGTCTTCTATTTTTTTCATTCTTTTGGTTTTCTTTCCTAATTTCTTGGTTTCTCATAAAGCTTGTAACTCCTATATATTCCATTCCATTTTTTAAAGAGCTATTTCTTCAGTGAGTTTTTGGCCCATTCTGTTTTTTTAGAGCATTCTTCTCCTCATTGACTTTTGGACCTCTTTTGCCACTTGGGTTAGTCTATTTTTAAAAGTATTATTTTCTTTGGCATTTTTGGGGTGTCCTTTGTGAAGTTGTTTACTTGCTTTTCATAATTTTCTGATATTGATCTCATTTCTCTTTTGAGTCCTTTGTCAAGTGGAGGGTATACTCTAGGGACCTGTAAGTTCTTAGTTCCTCCCTTAGTTTAAGGGAGAGGAATTACTCCTCTCCTGACCTGAGTTCTGGTTTGGGAGCAACCACAAGCTTTTCTGCCCAGCATCTGAGAGTAAGATTCCTTCGCCAAAGCCACCATAACCCCCACCAAGCCAGTGCTTATCCTTACTCCAGGACAGCCACTCAGAACTGAGACCCAGATCAGCTGCTCAATTCTTTAGGTGGAGAGCTCCAAAAATGTATGCTGCTGCTGCAGTAGCTGCCACTGCCCTGGGGTCTGGGCTTGGATTGGATCTCTCTCCCATCTCACCAAGGAGAAAGAGGTTTCTCACTGACCTTTGAAGCTGTCTTTCACATTTTTGAGTAGAGAAATCTGGAAACTGCAGTTGCTACTCATGATTCCACACCCTGAAGCCTGCTCTAATCCTGTTCCGGCTGCGCACCACAGCTAAGGCTGGGCTGAGCTCCACTCTGAGCTGGTATGATAAACCTTTCCTATTGACCTTCCAGGCTAACTTGGACTGGAAATCTCTTTCAATCTGTTCTCTGAGTTATTTTGTCTTCAAATTTTGGGGTGGTAGACAATCTAATTAGCCATCAGGCTAACCCATTTTAAGCATAGACACTGGCTTTTCCACTTTAGTACTTACATGAAACCATTTATAAAAGTGAAAATTGGGGAGTTTATCTTGGAGGGAGTTGATCTCTAACATCCTTTTTGGTTCTAAAATTTTATTTGTTTAATTCAGTAAGATTTTGGTACAGTGCATAAGACTGACATAGAACTAAGTTATAAAAACATAATTTGCCAACATATTTTGAGAAAGAACTCTTGGTCAAGGGTAATAATAAAAATGGAATGACTGGATATTCTTGTCAGCACAGAATTGGCACTATGTCATAGTGCATGGATTATCTGTCTAGACAGAACTGTAATATAGCAGCATTGATGTTAAAACTAGACAGAATAAAATGTACATGAATGAATATAAAGTAAGTAAAGCTAGGGGAAAATATACATAACATCAATACAAATGGAATGAACAAAACTTCAACACAATAAAAAATGAAAGTGCAAAATTATAAAAATAAATCAGATCCACCCCAAAGTAAATATATGAGAAGATAACTCCCTTTTTATTCATTTGCAGATGATAGGAATTCACACTTGTGAAATTTGTCTCTTTTCATTGTATTAATAATTTTACTCATTTTAAAACATCCTTGTCTTTCTAAGACAAATGTTTGTGATAGGGAATGATTTTCTGGGAGGAGATAAAATTAAGGTACAGGAGAACATCTGGGACACATAAAGACAAAGGATGTCAATGAAAATCTATTAAAAAACATATTGTCCAAGATTTTCTCAGAGATTCATAAGGTATTTGGTATAGCAGTATGCTTCAGAATCTTCCTTACTTCTTTGTACATGTAGAAGGCATGAGACTTGGATGAATTTAAAGTCATCTTACAAAAAAGTCCTGCATTTGCATCATATCTAATTATTTTTTGCAAACATGTAGACTCACAAAAGTATGGTAAAACATATGAAAAGAGGGGGGAAAGAGTAATCAGTTAATGGAGCTCTATTTTTATTTGAATCCAAGATAATCTTTAATGCTTTTTTAAATTGCCTTCTTCCCCTTTATCTACCTGCTTACAATATAATATTTCCAAAGCAGGTAGTTCCTTTATTCTTTGAGTTACTGATACATTATTGATCTCAAAGAAATTCCACCACATGGCCAACAATTTTTAAGTTCTGATATTTCAATAATTTATGGAAGATTGAATGAGGAGAATTAGGGATAGAAATGTGCTGCTAGAATACAAAAGGATGGGACAACTTGTGCCAAGGTCCCAGTGCATTCAGTTTCAACATTATCCAACCATTCAAGTTAAAAATGAAGTAAATTAATTTGGGGGAAAAAAAACTAGAATCTGACCATAATGGAAGAAAAAAAATGCAATGTCTTTTAAGTGCAGATAATCAGAGAAATCCTGGGCTGGACTGAAGGGTACCCTAGTGCATGTGATAAAATTATAGGAGAGCTTCCTTTGTTCAACTAGAACAGCTTTCATGGAGATGCATTGTGCATTTTGCTCCTTCAAGAGAGATGATTTTCCACATAGAAACACCTTATTGGTTCTCATTATTGGGGTTGGAAGGTAGTGCTGAAGATGACTGGATACTGAATCAAAAGGAGTCATTTATTCAAACCTGGTTTTGGATAGCTTTGAAAATGGTGCTGTCCAGTCATGATTTCTTCTGTGAGACTTTTGCACTCTTTTGAATGGGTTTGAATCAAACCTAAGGGGAAGAATTTCTCTCCCTTCCTCCCTCAGTGGTAATGGTGGCTGCAAGATTGTGTCATTTGGAACATGGATTTGGTTAAGTAAACCTCTTTCTATTTCAAATCCAAGAAAAATACAGCAACAAGCAGTCCTGTGAAATGGACAGTTACAATCTTGGGTTGAAAGTTCCTGAGTCTATAAGAAATCCAGGAGGACAAGAAATAGCTTACCTTTCAAATTTATGGAGAACAGAAGAATTTTTTACCAAAAAAGAAAGAACATTATGAAATTCAAAATGGATAATTTTCATTACATTAAATTGAAAAGGTTTTTCACAGACAAAGTCAGAGCAATCAAGATTAGGAGGGAAACAGAAAGCTGGGGATTAGTTTTTGCAGCCATTATCTCTGATAAGGGCCTAATTTCTAAAATATATAAAGAATCTAGTTAAATTTAAAAGAATACAATTCATTCCCTAATTGATAAATGGTTAAAGGATATCAACAGGCAGTTTTCAGAGGAAGAAATTGTACCTGTAATCATATGAAAAATTGTTCTAACTCACTATTGATAAGTGAAATGCACATTAAAGCAACATTGAAGTACTGTGTCATACCTATTAGATTGGCTAATGTGACAGAACAAGAAAATGATAAATGCTGTAGAAGATGTGGGAAAATTGGAAAAATATTGTTTTTTGGTGGAGTTGTGAATTGATCCAACCATTCTAGAAAACAATTTGGCTCTACGCTCAAAGGAATTTAATACTGTGCATACCCTTTGAACCATCCATATTGTTTCTAGGGCTATATTCCAAAGAGATTTTAAAGAAGGAAAAAGGACTCACATGGACAAAAATATTTATATCAGGTCTCTTTTGTTAGTGGCAAAGAATTAGAAAGTAAGGGAATGTCCTTCAATTGGGGAATGGTTAGAGAAGTTGTGGTATACGAACATAAAGGAATCCTATTTTGCTATAATAATTGATGAGTGGGTGGATTTCAGAAAAACTTATATAAACTGATGCTGAATGAATGAGCAGAACCAGAAAAACATTGTACACGGTTCCAGCCACATTGTGTGATGACTAACTTTGGTAGACTTAGCTCTTCTTAGCAATGTGAGGATATAAGATAATTCCAAAAAGTCTCATAACTGAAAAATACTATCAACATCCAGAGACAGAACTATGGAGTCTGAATATAGACCAAAGCACATTATTTGCTCTTTTCTTTAAAAAATCATTTTGTTTCTCCTTTCTCATAGTTGTTCCCATTGGTTCTAATTCTTCTTTACAACAAGACTAATGTGATATATATATGTTTGTGTCTGTCTGGGTGTCTGGGTGTGCCTGTATGTGTATGAGGAGAGACAGACTGTCTGCGATGGATGAAATACCCCAAGAGACAGAGTATCTAGATAATTAATAATCAATTTATTAATTAGGGCAGCTAATAATCAGTAAATTGTGGGTAAGAAGTTTCTCTTAGAAAACCAAAGAAAAACAACCATGGACTGTCTGAAATCCTTAATATACTTTTGGAAAAAGGGATACCCCTGAAAGTGAAAATCAACACTGATTGGTAGACATTTAATGAGGAAATGAGTTAAAATTCTTCATGTCCTCCTGCTGATCATAGAGACTCAGCTGATCATGATCATGAGACTCAGCTGCCTCTAGAAATCTGTACAAAGGAATTCCTCTCTATCCAGGCCATTCTGCTTAGTTTTCTCCTTCCTGATCATTTCCAGGGTAATACTAAATTCTAATGGTTACAAGGACAAACATTCATTTTCTTGGGATGAAAATTCACTCAGGCCAGATTCTGCTTACACTCTAAACAGAAGCAAGCAAATAGTTGAGTGGGGGTCTGACCCACAATTAAGTAGCGTGTTCTTCAAGAGTAAGGGCTATCTCTCATTAATGAGCTATGACTTGCTTCAAAAACTGACCATCTTTCTACAGAGGCTGAGCCAAAATGAGGAAATAAAAAGATAAAACCTGGATCCTAATTTAAGAATGAATTATTATTATTATTATTACTATAGCAAAATAATAATTTCTCTAAATACATGTATGCATAGAGAGACCGACATATGTAGATATATTTAGTTGTCCTTTGAAGAACTCTTATTTTCTGGAGAGTATAATGAGTTTCATGAGGTATTTAATATATTTTGTGTTTTTCTGTAAATGTTAATGAACATATGTAATTCTTTTGAATCTTAATAATATACTGTAATGGAAGAAATATCTAACTATCCTGAGCCTGATAGCTATATTACATATTAAGTAGGTGCATGACCAAGGCAATATGCACAGCACAGATCAATGACTGCCATATGCCAGTGAAGCTCTGAATTGCAAAGTATAAGAAACTGTCCATATAAAGGGCAGAGGACAAACATATATTCAGAAACCAGAAAGTCAAATTCCAACACCAGAAAACCAAATCCATCATAATAACCAAGAAGTCTAAACACATTATCAGGCCTTCTAACAAATGGACACCCTGAAGCAAAGTGCTCTTCTCTCACCCACAGCCAGCTGCCTCCTTTCCCTCTCTCTCCCAGATCTGACTAGTTGTAATACTAATTTACATGGAAAGTTCTATCTCATTAATTAGTAGACCCATATGATCTGCTTAAATTGCTCAGAAACCTGGGGCACATATGGTGGTAGGAGCCTGCTGAAGAGGAGAAACAGGAAAGGTGGAGCAGAACAAGGATGAAGGAAGTGAGTGAGGTCAGATCAGACAGGATAGAATGTAGGCCAACTGATACAGTGTGACTATTGATAGTGAGAAAGCCCTGGATGCGTTTTACAGGTGTTTTTCTGGGTCACAATTGTATAGGGACGAGGAACTAGTATACTTGAATTGATGTTAACACAAGTACATGTAAATTTTCTGTCCTTTATTTTTGAGTAGGGGTCCAATATAATCTATTTGTTAAATTTTGGCTGGTACTTTTTCCTTTGCTATCTCTCCAGTTACTTCCCAAGTTGCAGTTCATTCCCTTCCCAATTGAGATGTGTAACGTATTTCTGCTACTCGTTTTAACAATGAATGAGAGATACTAATACCTTGGCCTTGTACCCATTGTTGTGTGTTCTGAACCTCTAAATGGCTGGCTGTTTGATGGATCCATATATGGATTTGATACAACATAAGTTGGGGTCAGAGTAGGGACAATATACTGAGTAGCAATATTTGCTAACTCTACTCATGTTATAACATCTAAATGAAAAATTGACAAATTAGTAACCAAAGACATGCCCTTTATATGTTCCCATAATTCTTTGCTCCAGACTTGTTTGCAATGAATTTCCCAATTTTGATTTTTCCACAAAGGCATCCATGTAGCTAACCCATTAGCAACCACCCATAAATCAGTGAATATATGACACTGTCCTCCTTGTTCTGTTTTGATAGCTTCAGTTACTGCCAGAAGCTCAGCATCTTGACTACTTCCACCTCTCCTATACTTTCCAAAGTTCACCTAGTAAATAGGTTATTGCTTTCCAATGTCTTTTGTGGCCCAAATATTTTGCTGTCCCATCAGTAAGCTATACATGTCTTTCTTGTTCTTCAGTTAATCTATCATGTCCCTCATTTTCCTTTACCAAGGACTGCACCAACTGCTGCTTTGGTTCAGGGGTATATCATTTCCCTCAGTGTTTATGTTTGCTATAGATTTGTGTAAAGTAGAAAATTCCCTTTTGTCTGTTTTAGATCTATTTAGAAAATCTTGTTTCTATTTAATTAAGCTAGTCCCTTGTATGTGTCCAATAACGTGAGAAACTGGGATACTCATTACCCAGATCATAATTGGGATTCCAGGTCTTAACGTTAACCCATGGTCCAGAGTCAGTCTCTACCAAATCTAAATATGCACCTAACAGAGTTGTGTGTGTTCATTCTTTGTTGCTGAAGGAGACCATGCCATCAGGGAAATAATGTATGACTCACACTTGAATGAGGGAGCGTTGTGCAGGTCACCAGCCTCACTTCTCCTCCAGAGCCATCTGCATATCTGGTTAGTGACCATATATTCATCAGGATAACTGGAAATGACCCAGAACAAGACGATTAGGCTTAAGTGACTTGTCCGAGGTCACACAGCTAGTGAGTGTCAAATGTCTGAGGTGAGATGTGAACTCAGGTCCTCCTGACTCCTGCACTGGTGCTCTATCCATTGCACCACCTAGCTGCCCTCATGCACTTAACAACTGCTTTTCAAAATGAGTATACTGAAATTCAGATGAAGGGAGTTTCTGAGACCAAAATCCTAAGGGTACATTTCAGTTTTGTTGTTTTGTCATAAAGTCCAATTTGTATATTCATCCTGTACAGACACTGGTAGTTCCACTGGTCCACCTTACATTGACCATAATGCTAGGGTCAATTGTACAGTGGCCTTTGCTTCTTCAAAAGATTCACTCTGTTCAAGTCCACAGTCAAATTCATATTTTTTTCCTAATAATTTTATATAAGGATTTCAAATTTTATCCTGCATGTTCTATGTGATATCACTAGCATCCAAATAATCCTATAAACTCTTTCTTATTGCTTGGGATAAGAAAATCCTAAATCTTGAGCTTGTAGGAGAATCTCTCTCACAGCTCCTTATTCCATATATCCCAAAATTTTATGGTTTGACCTGGCTCTTGAGTCTTTGCAGGGTTAATTTTCCACCCTTCACTTCTCATATGCTCAATTAAAAGCATGAAACTCTTCTCCATTTCTTTCACATTTTTCCCCTGTATCATAATATCATCTGTGTAGTGGGTAAGCTGTATACTAAGTAGCTCTAATTCATCCAAATATTCAGCCACAATCCTACGACAAATAGTGAGCCTGTGCAGATATCCTTGTGGCAAGCATATAGAAGTATATTTTTGGCCCTACCAAGTGAAAACAAATTAGGCCCATTGTTTCAAATCTATTGGCATAATAAAAAATGCATTGGCTAAATCAATAGCTGCATACCAAGTACCATAATTTTTCTGGATCCTATCTATTAAGGTAATGGTATATGGAACAGCAGCATGCAAGGAAAGGTTCACCTTATTCAATTGTCTATAATCAACTATCATCCTTCATGTCCCATCTAACTTTCTTATTTGCCAGACAGGATTATTCCATTGAATGGCTGTATGGATGAACACTCTTGGCTCAGCATGCTTCTTTATAGTATTAGTAATGTCATCTTGCTCACCTGGCACATAAAGTTTAGCAATCTTAAATTATTTTAAAGTAATTATTCCATAGTGTTCAGGTTAATGATTGGGTCCATTTATATTTTCCCACTAAAATTATTAATTCTTGTATTCCTTACTGAAAATTGATATCTTTCCTTAGGTAAATTTAAAGTCATCCCTCTCAATATATCTATTCCAATGATGTATTCAGGAATGGGTACTATTTGTCCAATTTTCATCATTAGGTTCACTTGTCTGGCTGATATTCCAGTCCTTCCCAGTCCTGTGATGGTGATAGAAGATCCATGTTTTAACTTATCAGGGTTTCCATATATAAGGGAGTCCTAGTATCTATTAATTCCCTGATTACAATATTTGATTCATTTTTCCAATATGTAATCAAATTGATATGGGTCTTTAATCCCATCTGTGAATTTCTTTAATCTGAGCTGGGACTCAACCAATTTCCTATTCTTCCTGAAGGTGTGACAAACTTGGATACAATTGTTCAAGAGGATACCTAAGGGAAGTTCTTACTTCTCTATTTCATCGACTATCAAGCCCCTTTTCTTGATACATTTTATATGGTTAATAAGTTGTTATACTATATATGCTTCCAAAACATACCCCTGCTCTCAATAGAGCAGTAAATAATTTTTTCTTGTCAATTTATTCTGACTTTGAATCTGTTGGCTATTTATTTTTCTCTCTCAAGAAAATTCATCTTTTCCCCAGCGTCTTAAGTCACTTAACTGTGAAATCTTGCCCAAGACCTATGAAAGAGGATGCCCTATTTCCAAATTACTAGAGGGAGAACTAGGTGATGGTAAGTAGGAGAAGCCATCTTCATTATCATATTCTCTTTTTTGTGAGGGGTTAACGATATATCTTAGTCAAGTCCATATATCATTTGTCAATAGAGAAAAATACAAGAAGAGAAATAAAGATCCAAAAACAGGCCACTAATTATCCAACCATAATATACATACATATTTACTAAAGAGGGAAGTACCAACATCTGGGTTTTCAAAACTGAGAGATTGCTTAGCAGCTTCCTAGTGTCTCATCTGGCACATAAACCTTTTTCCAAAAACTAAAGCCCAAAGTAAAAATTCATCTCAGAGTCTTTATTCACCGTTTAGAGTCATAGGACATCAGAACCCTTGAGAACCAGTGCCTCATTAGAAAATTAACAAAAATGTAGGCCTTCCTACAAATCTTCCCATGCCCATTAGTGGGTGAGAAAGATCTTTACTAATCACATTATTCAATCAGAGGCACTTTATACTAAAACAAAAACAGAAAAATATCCTACTTTGCTTGCCATCACACTCCACCCTTCCGGTATCCTTGCCCTTACAATCTAAATGGTCATGGATCCTGGAAGAAATAGGCTTTAACATTCCTTAAGTAAAAACAACATAATTTCAGACTTCCCTCACTCAAAACAAAGTGAAGGGCAAGTCATGTTGTTATTTCTCTGATGGCATGGTCTTCTTCGGCAACAAAGGATGAACACACCACAACATAATTCACATTTGCAGACTACATAACATAGCAACCCTTACCAGGGTGGTCAAATGGTTTTAAACAAACACAAAAGTATATACGTAAAATAACATCATTCTTTGAGGAGAGAATTACCAACTCTTCCTTCCTCAATCCCAAACAAAAATGTCTAAGCAAAGTCAAAGTCCTTAGGGGTGAGTCCTCCTTACCCTGCCATTGCAGGCACTCTCAGGTGTAGGCTATAATGAGTCATGTCCCAGTCTCAACAATGGTCAGTCCCCTTCTTCCAAATCCTGAGGGGTGGCTGGACAACAAAGTCATCAAGGTGGAATCAGGGCACTTCCCCCCATCCACCGTAGGCAAATCTACCCTCTGGGTCCCAAACTGTCCCAAGTAAATGCCGCTAAAAAGCTCACTCCATGCCTAGCCCATCTTACCCAGGACTAAACTTCAAGTTCCTGGGTTCCTCCTTCTCCAGCAGGAGCTGGCTACTCTTAGCCCCCACCTAGGTCTGTATGCAGGAAGCTCTAAGCTCCCTTTCCTGTCACCTCTCCTAGGTTGGCCCACTGGCAGTTCTTCACTTGTGTTCTCACCTCACTAAGGTTAGCACATAGGCAGTTCTCTGTTTCTACTGGGTAAGTATGAAGGCAATTTGTCATGCTCAGGTTCCATTGCACTATTCCAGGCTCTCACTGCTGTGATCTGATTTCTGAATACAGTACACTTTCAGGACCTTCACTCCTCTAGGACAGTCAGGAGCTGGGCTAATCCACCCAAGTCTTGGCTTTGGCTATCTCCACCTCCTGTGGTTCCACAGGACAATAGCCACTACAACTGGGAAACAAGAGACAACTAACTATTCCAGCTCCATAAAACATCATACATTTCTTTTAATTTATGCATATTCCATCCTTGTTGCCATAATGTATGGCACACAGGGGGACCTGCTATCACACGCTCTTTGATATACTTTTCTAAAAGAAAAGACAATTTTTGAGGGTTTAGCAATCACTTTTAATCAAGCACATATATCATTTACCAATAGAGAAAAATACAAGAAGAAAAATAAAGACGAAAAGATAGGCTACCAATTGTCTGCTCATTACATGTACATAGTTACTAGAGAAGGAAGCACCAACATCTGGGTTTTCAAAACCAGGAGGCTGCTTAACAGCTTCCCAGAGTCTCACCTAGCACACAAACCTTCTTCCAAAACTAATCACTCTTCAATTCTATATTCTAATGGGAAACTGCAAAGGGGCTATCAAAGAATGTATCCACATTTCCAGTTACTATGGAGGTCTTCATATCTCTTCCTTTAATTATCTCAAGTAGTCCCTAAGTGAATACCAGGGTCTATCTCCACTGGGCCACATACAGTCTAGGATACTGCTTATTCATCCTTCTGCAGCCAAAATTAACAAATTCATCATATTGATACCTCCTTGCCTGTTGTAATCTCTAAAGGCTTGATGCACAAAAGTCTTCTGATTGATACCTATAAATTTCAAGCAATCAATGCCATCTGTTGATACTCCTCCAGCCCCTTCATCACTTATTCTCACCATCCAAGATGTTAATGATTTTCCCATCCTTTGGGTGAACTGGCTCAAAATATTGGTGACTTCCTGCTGAGTAAACTCCTCAATTATCTCTCTAAACACTGTGTTCTCCCCAGTTCTATTTTCACCTTATTGGGATGCTTCTGCCTAAGAAACCTCTACCTCTAGCATTGTTTCATTTCCCCCCTCTGATTTTGTTACATTTTCTTCCCATGTACTCTCCTAGCAGTCATCGACATGGCAACTGGTGTATACACAAAGGTTGCATGCATACTTCTTTTGAAAACCTTTTGCTTCTTCTCCTGCACAAAATGGACAGACTTTCTTCCACCTGTGACTCTGCAGTTTACTCTTGTCAAGGAGAGATCAAACATTGAGAATTCCCATGCAAATTAGCTTACTCTTTTTCCTTCTGAATTTTTTTCTTCAGTAGCTCATCTGTGCCATTATACAAAATATTGTAAGCTGTTAATAAAATCCAGTCTCTCTTATATATTCCTGCCAGTTCTTTCACTGGTTTTATTGGAATTCTTTGCACATACCTTTCAAAATCACTAGGTTCTCCCTCCTGTAAGCTCAGTTCCAAGTTTTCACAGGGTGTAATGTTAATTATGTTAATGAGAGTTAAAGATCTTCTCCATCCATTAACGAGTCTGACAATTAAGGGAAGCTTGAATAGGGGAGACTTGTTTATAGAAAGGCCAACACCTTGTGTTAATTTCTAATGAGGCTCTGGTTCTCAAGTGTTGTGATGCCTTCTGGCTCTGAAAAGTGTGTATATACTCTGAGTTGAGGTTTCATTTGGGGGACTTACTCATTGAAAGTGTGTGTTTGCCTAGACAAGACTCTGGGTAGCTGCTAAGAAGCTCCCTGGCCTTGAAAATCCAGATGTTGGTGCTTCTCTCTCTGGTAGCTATGCATTGTTATGTATTATATGTATCAGACAGTTGGATTTGTCTGTTGATCCATGATGTATGTATTACTTACAGTCAGACAGTTAGAAACTCTGTCTGTTGGTTTTTCTGTTTGTAATTTCTGCTTGTAATTTTTGTTTGTATTTTCCCTGAAGTTCAGAGTGCAGACTTTTCCCCCTGAACTAAATGAATGATATATATGCTTGATTGAAGTAATCGTTGAGCCCTCAATAGTTGCTTTCCTTTTAGAAAAGCAGATATCAGAACCTATACAACAGGCTCTCCTGTGTATGTTGGGGTCCTTGCTGTTACATATGTCTTTCAGCCCATTCCTTGCTAGAGAGGAATAAAGTGAACCCTACCATCCTGGGACATAGTTTTTTTTTTTTTTTTCCTTTAAATCCTTTCTGCCTCCAAATAGAGATTTTATACCTTGGGATCCTGTTTGTGATGTCAAATGTATCTCCAAGGCAATATTCAGCACCAACAACAGCTATAAGTATGCTTGCATAGTTTTGAATTGCAAAGTACAACAGTCTCTCCATATAGAAGGCAGAAGAAAAACATTTATCCAGATACCAGAAAGCAAAATCTCAGCACTTGAAAGTCAAATCCATCATTGTAACAAAGAAATCCATCGTAGTAACCAAGAAGGCTCCATAAATTATTAGGCCTTCTCACAAACAAATGCCCTCAAACAAAATGCCCACGGCTTGCTGCCTGCTTTCTCTCTCTCTCTCTCTCTCTCTCTCTCTCTCTCTCTCTCTCTCTCTCTCTCTCTCTCTCTCTCTCTCTCTTCTCTCTCTCTCTCTCTCTCTCTCTCTCTCTCTCTCTCTCTCTCTCTCTCTCTCCTCTCTCATCTGACTAGTCTGACCAACTTCCTTTTAGCTTTGCTCCAGCTCCACCTCTTCTTGTTCCTCTTCCAACCATTCAGCAAGCTCCTTCTAGCATATGCTTCATGTGACTCACACTCATGAGACTTAGATTTCCATGTCATGTAAGCAGGTCACATGGGCCTATGAATGGATGGGAAAGATCTTCAAATTAATCAAAAATACCTTAGCAATACAAAAGGTTTTCTAGAAGTGTCCTTGCTCCTTATATTTTGAGGAATACCCAGACATGAGTGAAACATAATCTTTGCTTTATGTATTTAATCATAGTTTTACTTTGAAGTTGGGGTAATGGGCCAGAGAGTTTGAGGAACCAGAAAACATTTTTTTGGTATCAGAATCCACTAGGATAAATCTGGGTCCACATGAGCTCTGGACCTCCCCTAGTTTATGGGGTACACTTTAAATGACAGTTTTTAAATAGACTGTCACATTTATTATTATATTTGATCCAGTAATAATGTAGTACAAGTAAATATTATTATTACTATCATTATTATTATTATTATTATTATTTTGAAATATGAGTATTTTGAGGTTTGTCTTTGATCGCTATGCTGTAAAACCACGAATTGAATCTAGATCACCCAACATCTAATACTGAGTCCTTCACACACTGCCTTCACACTGGGGCCAGTATCCTACCAGATGTGAAACTTCCCTTTTATAAAATTTGGAGATATATTTTAGCTTACTTAATTGAGATTGAAATTCTAATGTTACATCTGTTGCCTTGGGTGAACTTTCTGGTGATGTGACATTTAGAGAACAAACAATACATAACCCATTACCAACTCTGCTCTCAATAATTTCCCAGGGTAATATGGTATAAAGAACCAGTGATGACTACTCAGGACCATAGATTTAGAATTGGAGGGTCATCCTTTCTGATTCTCTCATTTTATATAGAAGGAAAGTGAGAACCAGAGAAAGTAACTTATACAAAGTCACATGGGTAGAAAGTAGCAGAGATGGTACTCAGAGCTAGGTGCTTTTAGTTCAATTCTAAAATTCCTTATACAATAATATAATTAGTATAGCTGAAACAATGAGATAATAACATGTACGTATTCATTATACAACCTTTTTGCAAGAAGAAACTTTTCAAAAGATCATCAATCCTCAAATGATTGGATAAGATCCCTTGGATGGTAGGAAGGAAGTAAAAAAGGATTTATATGCCTATTATGTGCCATACTCTGTGTTATATGCTTTACCCACATTTATCTCACTTGATTTTCATAACTTAGGGAGGTATCATGAAGGGCATGATATTTTGGGTTAAAGCCCCAGTTCCTTCATTCTTTGACATAACATCTTCTAAGATCTATGGTCTTGTGTAATTCTAATTGTGGCTCCATCATATTTAAATTGCTTTAATCTTGATGCTTTTAATATTTTATCTTTGAGCTGGGAGTTTCAGAATTTGACTATGGTATCCCTATGAGTTTTCCTCATAACATATCTTTTAAGTAGTGATTGATGGATTTTTTTCTATTTCTACTCCCCCACCTCACACCTTGTTTTAATGCTTCAGACAATTTTCTTTAATTATTTCCTGTATCATTGTATTAAGATTCTTTTTTGGATCAAAACTTTTGGTTCATCTGATTATTTTTCTATTTTCTCTTCTTGACCTATTCTCCAAATCTGTTGTTTTCTTATAAGATATTTTGCTTTCTCTTCTATTTTTTTCATTATTCACACTTTGTTCAATTATTTCTTGATCTTTTATAGTTTCACAGCTTCATTTTGCGAAGTTCTAATTTTCAAGGTGTCATTTTCTTCCTTAAGATGCTAGATCTCCTTTTCTAATTGGTTGACTTTCCTTTCAAAACCTTCTTGTTTTTTTTGAATTATTCTTAATTTTTTTGTTTTTCCTCCATCTCTACCATTTGATTTTTGAAATCTTTTTAAAGATCTTCTATAAATTCTTCGTGGGCAAATAACCATTTGACACTACTCTTTGGAGATTTTTTTTGCTTCAATATCCTCCTCTGAAGTTGAACCCTGGTGATCTCTGTTCCCATAATGGTTTTCTATGACTGAATTCTTTCTCTTTTGCCTGTGCATTTTTTTTGTGTGTGGTAATAGCTTAATTTTTATAATCACCTCTAGCTATGGGGCATGGAACATGATGCCTTTTGTCACAGCTCTTCAGGTTGCCCTTATACCTGGAACCAAAGTCAAATTGTCAACCGCTTGTAAGTGCCCTTAGGCAGAGACTTTGTGCCCTACTGCTTCTGCACTCACTGGGGAGTGTGCTGGTTCCTTCTTGCCTGCCACTCTTCAGAGAACTGCCAAGTCCTTATCAGTAGAGGTTCCCTCAATCTTTCTGGGCTCAAACACCCAACTCCCTCCACTATCTGGGGGTAAAAGTTCTTTTTGCTGGGGCCAATGAAGTCTCCTAAACCAAACAACTCCAAGACTTACTACTTATTTAAGGGACTTGAAGTTTGCTAAAAGGGAACCTAGCCTGGCAGTGTTTACTCTTCACAGGGACCGAACCTTGTCCTGGTGTTTTTCTTCCAATCTTTTTGAATTGTCCCAGGAAGACTCTTGTTGTGTCCCTATTATTTCTCTCCACCTACACTTTGTTCACCCTAAGGTGCTATTTTAATTCATTTGTGCGGGAAAATCTTGAGAGCTTGGAATTTTCTGACTTATTCTGCCATATTCCCAGAATCCTCTCTGGGACCACCATATCCTGAGAAGTTCATATCTTATTTCCTGCTCACTCTTGATCTGCTCTATCTCCACCTAAACTGCTTTGCCCCCAAGAGATATGAACTGAAAGATCATTACTGAACAAGGAATTTACAAAAGTCTTCCTGGAGAAGGTAGCACTTGGGAATTGAAGGATAGACATTCAGTGATTAAAGGGGTGCAGTGGAGTTAGGGAACATCAGGCATAGTGTAGTCTAAGCAAAGGCATAGATTGATAGCAAGAAAGCATTTCTATACTAAGAAGAGACAAAAAAAAAGCATTAATTGTTCTAAGGAGTGAGTTGGGTATTGTCACCCCAACTTTTACACAATTCCTATGTTATACTTGTGGAGCAGACTAATTAAAAGAGGTTTGGGGAACAAAAACTCACCATCAGATATATAATAGGAGTTACAAGATCTTAAATCTAATGTTTACTATTCCTACATCAGCTAATTGTTTGATTGCATGGACATCAAACCAGCACCAGAGGTAAAGAGAATCAAAAAGAATAGAAAGTATCTTTCTGGGGTATTCCTTTGCTTTCTTTTGACTACCTGCCTAGGTGCATTGGTTCATATCAGCACTGCCAGTCTGTCCTTAATAGAGAGAGGTTCAAGAACAGCTAATGACCATGATGAGATAAAGCCCAGCAGATGGTAGCAAAGAGCTTCTTGGCAACTACAATCCCAGCAAAGACCATAGCATGGACATCAGAGATGCAAAATCCAAAAGAAAGCAGCATGATGATATCAGTCAAGAGCATTAGCAACTCTTCAGCATTGGAAGGGGATGGTGCAGTCGAATGAGTGCATAGTTAGGTTCAGGGAGCAAGACGTTTCACTTCATCTGTCGTAGATTATAGAAAGAGAAGCATGATGAGGCAGAAAAGATATGGTGGCATCAGGTTGTGAATGACCTTGAAAACCTTGCAGAGCAGTCTGAAATTTGCATGCCAGTAAATATAAATCATCTAGAATCTTCAAAGCTGTCTTTTTGTTATTGTTGTTGCTTAATGGATGAATTGAAAACCTTGGTTGTCAATAATCTAATGAATATGCCTGTGAGCACATAAATGAATTCTGCTAAAAAAATAGACTTTGTAAAATACTATGGCAGACTTCCATAATTATGATCATTTCAAGTTCCATATAATTGACAAGTGAAAGATTATTTTGGTAATCAGAAATCTTGTTGCATCTTCTTGAGACCTATAAAGCAAAACAAAATTAAAAGCAAAAATATGGAGATTGTTAGTGTACAGATATGCTGCAGATTTTAGTGTAGCACATAAACGTATGTGTTAATGGGGAAATTGTAAATAATTACATTGTATGAAACATAGGAAGCAAGATTAAGACTTTTTAATACTGCTTTTGCCTAATGCTTTCTGGCCTCTCAACAAGCATGTAAAGGAATGTTCAAAAAACAGTAGCCATTAGGCATATCAAATAAGTTAGGTTCTACAAAGTCTAAAATAACTTATTTTTTCAATTCTTTTCTTATTCATGGTAAAAAAAAATAAGTTCTGTTTTGTCATAATCAAAAGCACAAGTCAAGAGTAATTGGCCAATAACTCTATGCCCCAATGAGATCATTTCAAGATGACTCACATTAGGTTGCAGAGAAGTTTTTAGCAAATCAGTCTGAGTCCTATAATCATTAAAGATGCCATGCTGTCAATGAAATTGAGGAGCAATTATCTAGCACTGCAAGATCAGATTTACAGCAGGAATTTGGAGATTAAGTTCAGATGGAGATTTTAACTGAGAAAAAATTATTACGTACTATTGTAAATAGCATCAGAAAATAAATGACTAATATTTAAAAGAAAATAACAAAATGTTTAAAGAAGGACTTTTCCAGTAAGATTTTCCTTAGGAAATTGCTTGGATATTTGTTGTTGCTGTTGTCTTTTTCGTTTGTTTTATTTTTTCTTTAGATTGAAGTTATGGATAGACCTATTTCATATAAGAACTTTTATATAATTTTATCTGAATAACAGGGACAATTACATTATTTTTTTTTTAATTGGAGGAGGAGCAAGATGGCAGAGAGAAAGCAGGGACTCACCTGAGCTCTTTCACAAATTCCTTTAGATAAGTCTAAAAAGCGAATCTGAACAAATTTTTGAGTGGCAGATTCCACTAGAAGATGGAGTGTGGCAGATTTCCATCCCAGGACAACTTGGAAAGTCAACAGGAAGAATCTATTACTCCAGGCTGATGGAGTACAAAAGGCATGGGCTGCACCAGTGCAGACTTGGTCATAGTGGAGCAGGAACGGTCCTGGGAAAACTGAATCACCAATAGCAGTGTCAATTACCAAAATTTTCAGCATGGGATGGGAGTCTGGAAGACCTGGATGAAAGAGAAGTTCAGGGCCCATGGCATCAGTAGCAGGAGATCAGGAGATATCACTGAGGCTATCAGCCCACAGACTAAATGTTGGAAGGTCACCTACTTCAACTTCTGGGAACCAAGATGGCAGAGTAAAAAGTAAGTACTATCACACTCCCATTGTTGACCTTGAAAAGCCCAGAGAATATTGCTCCAGGAAAAATCCTGAAATAGTGGAGCCAATAGAAAGGGTACAGCAATCTTTTAGCTCAAGAGGCTAGGGAAATTGATGGGAAAGGTCCCTCTTGCTGTGGCTGAAGAGGACCAGTGCAGAACATGAGGAGCCTCAGTAAGCCCCACTTCAGTCAATGGCAGGAGATCCTAAGCCTCAGGGAAGTGGATCAGGAAAGCACCAGGCATGCCTTAGCACAGCTAGTGGAATTAGGCAGACACAAGCACAGATGGAGTTCCACCAGTCACTGAGACTGCATGTGCTCTAGGACAATTGTAGGGGAGGAGGAGACCTCAAGTGGCCAGATCACCCCTCCCCTACACTTTATACAGCGAACTTAGTGATACTCTGGGAAAACTCAGTAAGATTTGACCTGTCCTTGGCCTTGGCACACATCAGCCAGCTCAGCACCAGGTAAATTGTATCATTATAGAGCTTCTAGCTGAAAGAACCAGAAGCCACAGTACACAAAACCAATAACCAGATCCCTAACTTCCAGAACAAGAAAAGTGGGACAGAGCACTCTGTGCCTCAGAAGCAGAGATCCACTTTAAAAACCACAAAAAAGGCAATAACCATGAACAAGAAGTAAATTAGAAAAGCAAAAACCATAGATTCTTGTTATAGGGACAGGGAAGATCAAAATACAAATTTAGAAGAGCATAGCATCCACATCTGAAACCTCAGAAGGAATATTGATTGATCTCAAGCCCAAAAACATTCTTTGAAGAAATAAAGAAGAATTTTAAAAGGCAAGTTAGACAGGTAGAAGAAAAGTTGACCCAAGATTTTTAAAAACAAAACTGACAAAATGAAAAAAAAAAAGAATTCACTAAAGACAACAGTTCCTTACAAGTGAAACTGGCTAAATCGATAAGGAGGTACAAAACCTAACTGAAGAAAATAATTCCTTAGAAGGAATAACTGGAAAAATGGAAAAGGAGTTACAAAAGCTAATTAAAGAAACAATTCATTAAAAAATTAGAATTGAGCAAGTAGAAGCCAATGACTCTATGAGTCATCAAGAATCAAACAGAATCTAAGGAATGAAAAATAAAAGAAAACATAAATTATCTCATTGGAAAAACAACGGACCTGGAAAACAGATCCAGGAGAGAAAAATCTAAGAATTATTTGTCTGCCAAATGGACTGGACAGTATCTTCCAAGAAATCATCAAGGAAACTTGCCCTGAAGTCTTAGAACCAGAGGGCAAAATAGTCATTGAAAGAGTCAACCGATCATCTCTTGAAATAGATCTCAAATTGAAAATGCCAGGGGTTATTGTACCAAAATTCCAGAATTATCAGATCAAGGAGAAAATACTGCAAGTAGCCAGAAAGAAACAATTTAAATATCAAGGAACTACAATCAGGATCACAGAGGACCTTGCAGCTTTTATATCAAAAGATCCGAGAGATTGGATTATGATATTTAGTAAGGCAAAGGAGCTTGGATGACAACCTAGGATCAACTACCCAGCAAAATTGACCATAATCTTTCAGGCAAAGAGATGTACATTCAATGATGTAGGTGATTTCCAGACATTCCTGATGAAAAGGCCAGACATCAATGGAAAATTTGTTCTTTATATACAAGACTCAAGAGAGTCAGAGAGAGATGAAAAGGAAAATATAACACCTTGTTATTCAATAAGGGAAAACTGTTTATATCCCTATATGAGAGGATAATAATTGTTAATCTTGAGAACTGCATATTTATTATAACATTTAAAAGGGACATGTATGAAGAAAGTGTGTGAGTATAAATTAATCGATATGAAAATCAAAAAATATTTAAAGAGTGCAGAAGGTTTTGGAGAGGAAAGTAGGAAGTGGAAAAGGGTAAATTACATCAAATAAAGAGGCACAAAAGCATATGGTAGTAGAGTGAAAGAAGGGAGGGAGATGAGCATTGTTTGAGCTTATTCTCATTAGATTTGGTTCAAAGAAAGAATAACATACTCAGTTAAGTATAGAAATCTAACATGCCTTACAGGCAATAGGAGAGGAAAGGGGAAAGAAAAGGTTAGAAAGCAGGGAAAAAGTAAGAGAAAAGGGAAAGAAAAGGGAGGGGGGTGATAGAAGGGAGAGAAGATTGGTAGAGGTAGTGGTCAAAAGTAAAACTCTTTTGAAGAGGGAAAGGGAGAAGGGAGAAATAAAAGCACAAATGGGGTTGGGGGAGAAAGGATGGAGAGAACGACACAGATAATAATCATAACTGTGAATGTGAATTGGATGAATTGTTTCATAAAACTGAGGTGGATAGCAGAATGGATTAAAAATCATAATCCTAGAATATATTGTTTACAAGTAACACATTTGAAACAAAGGGATACACATAAGGTAAAGGTAAAAGGCTGGAGAAGAATACATTATGCTGTAGCTGAAGTTTAAAAACAAGTAGGGCCAGTAATCCTAATCTCAGACAAAGCAAAAGCAAAGAAACAAAAATATAACTAATCAGAAGATATAGGGAAGGAAACTACATCCTGCTAAAAGGAACCACAGAAAATTAAGTAATATCATTACTAAACATATATGCACCAAACGGTGTAGCATCCAAACTCTTAGAGGAAAAGCCAAAGGAGTTACAGGAAGAAGTAGACATCATTACTATATCACTGGAGGACCTCAACCTCCCCCTCTCTGACTTTGATAAATCTAACCTCAAAATAAATAAGAAAGAAGTTAAGGAGATGAATAGAATTATGGGAAAGGTAGATAGGACAGACTTCAGGAGAAAATTGAATGGGGATAGAAAGGAATGTACTTTTTTCTCAGTGGTACATGGCCCATACAAAAAAATTGACCATGTACTAGGGTACAAAAACCTCACAATCCAGTGTAGAGAAGCATAAATCATCGATGCATTCTTTACAGATCACAATGTATTAAAAATTATATGAAATAAAGGGCCATGGAAAGATAGACCAAAAATTAATTCAAAATTAAATAATTTAACCCTAAAGAATGAACAGGTAAAATAATAAATTATTGAAATAATCAGCAACTTCATTCAAAAAAATGACAGTAATGATAGAACACAACAAAACTTATGGGAAGCAGTAAAAGCAGTTCTTGGGCAAGTTTTATATCTCTGAATGCTCACATGAATAAAATTGAGATAGAAGAGAGCAATGAATTGGGCAGGCAACTGAGAAATCTAGAAAAAAATCAAGTTGAAAATTATCAATTAAATACCAAATTAGACATACTGAAAACAAAAGAAGAGATTGATACAATGTAAATTAAGAAAATTATTGAACTAATATATAAAAATAAAAACTGGTTTTACAGAAAAAAATAAAATTGATAAATCTGTGGTCAATTTGATTAAAAAAAATAAGATCAAATTAAGAGTATCTAAAATGAAAACAATGAATCCACCTCCAATGAAGAGGAAATAAGAAAAAAAATAAATGGAAAGTATTTTGTTCAATTGTATACCCATAACTTTGATCATCTTAGTGAAGTGAATGAATATTTATAAAAATATAAATTGCCCAGATTAACCAAAGAGGAAGTAAAATACATAAATAACCCCATCTCAGAAAAAAAGAAATTGAAGAAACCATCAATGAATTCCCTAGTTAAACTTCTCCATGACCAGATGGATGTACAAAATATTTCTATCAAACATTTAAAGAGCAGTTAATTCCAGTGCCATATAGACTATTTGGGAAAATTTGCAGAGGCCTAAAATATTCTTTTTATGATAGAAATATGGTGCTGATAACTAAACTGGGAAGAACCAAAACAGAGAAAGAAAATTATAGACCAAGTTCCTTAATGAATACAAATGTGAAAATTTTAAATAACATATTAGCAAAAATATTACAGCAACTTGACACAGGAATAATTAGTTTAGTTAATCAGTTAGGATTTATATTAGCAATGCAGGGATGTTCAATATTAGGAAAACTATCAGCATAATTGATCATATCAACAACAAAACTAACAGTCACCATATGATTATCTCAATAGATGTAGAAAAAGCTTTCGACAAAATACAACACCCATTCCTATTGAAGAAACTGGGGAGCATAGGACTAAATGGAGCCTTATTTAAAATGATAAGTAGTACCTACCCCAAACCATGAGCAACCATTATATGTAATAGGGAAAAGCTAGATGCATTTTCAGTGAAACTGGTGGTGAAACAGTGATTCCATTACCACCCCTGTTATTCAATACACAGTAGAAACTCTAGCTTTATCAGGAAGAGAAGAAAAAGAAATTGAAGGAATTATAATAGGCAAAGAAAAAAACTAAGCTATCACTTTTTTGCAGACAATACAAATATATAGTTAGAGAATTCTAGAGAATTAAGTAAAAAATACTTGATATAATAAAAGCCTTTAGTAAATTTTCAGGATACAAAATAAACCCACATAAATCTTCTACACTTCTATGTATTACTAATAAAGCTGATCAGCAAGAGATAGAAAGAGAAATCACATTTAAAGTTACTGAAGACACTATAAAATATTTGGGAATCTATCACTCAAAAGAAACCCAGGGACTATATAAACACAATTACAAAACACTTTTCACACAAGTAAAGATAGATCTAAATAATTGAAAAACATCAGTTGCTCCTGGGTAGACTGAGATAATATAATAAAAATGACAATTTTACCAAAATGAATTTACTTATTTAGTGCCATACCAATCAAACTAACAAAAATATTTTATAGACCTAGAAAAAATAATATCAAAATTTGTTTGAACAAACAAATGGTCCAGAATATCAAACGAATTGATGAAATGCTAGGGCTAGGGGAGAAGGCCAATATGATGCAGTAAAAACAGGGAATTCTAGAACTTTCCCTCCAAACCCAGCCAAATACCTTTAAAATGACTCTACACAAATTATTGAGCTGCCAAATCCACACAATGACAGATAAGCAAATCTCCAGCCCACGACTGTATGGAAGGTTGACTGGAATCATTGATCGCATTGGGCTGGGAGCAGAGTATAGTACAATGTGGACTGTGCTGCCATATATAAAACCTGAACAGGCCTGGGGGGGGTGGGACTGAATCACTGTCACCTGTGGCAGTTTTCTGACCTCAGGACCCCAAAACACCAAAGACAAATTGGAAGGTCAGTGGAAAAAGCCTGTTGGACCTATGTGAGAGAGTAGAGTGGGCCAGCTCCAGACCTAGGGTGGCAGAAGGGGTAGAAAAGCTTGTGGCAGTAACAGCAAAGGTAACAGAAGTTAGTATTTCAGGTTCTCTAGGCCCACAGATTGTGGGTGCATGGAGCTGCTGATAGTACAACCCCCACCCATCCCTGGAAGCAGAGAACTGCCTTGACAAAGACCTCAAAAGTCATGTAAATAACCAGGGAAATGAGGGAAAAAAAAAAAAAAAAAAAAAACAAAAGCCAGAAAATGAATCAGACTATAAAATCTTACTTTGGTGACAGTGAAGGCAAAAACAGACAAACAGAAGACAACCAAGTCAAAGCTCCTGTATCCAAAGCCTCTAAGAAAAATCTGAATTGTTCACTGGCCATGGAAGAACTCAGAAAGGATTTTAAACATCAGATAAGGCAAACAGCAAAAACTGGGAAGAGAGAGTGATGTGAGAAAATCATGGAAAACAAGTCAATTTCTTGCTAAAGGGGATCCCAAAAATGCTGAAGAAAATAACACTTTAAGAAAAATAGACTAACCCAAATTGCTAAAGAGATCCAAAAAGTCAATGAGGAGAAAAATGTCTTAAAAAGTATGATTGATCAGATGGAAAAGGAAGTTCGAAAGCTCACTGAAGATAAAAATTCCTTAAAGATTAGAACGAAGCAGATGGAAGCTAAAGAATTTATGAAAAATCAAGAAATTGCAAAACCAAACGAAAAGAATGAAAAAATAGCAAACAATGTGAAATATCTCATTAGAAATACAAGTGATCAGGAAAATAGATGCAGGAAAGGAAACTTAAAAATTTTTGAACTACCTGAAAGACATGATCCCCAAAAAGAGCCTAGACATCATCTCTCAAAAAAATTATCAAAAAAAAATGCCTCTGATGTTCTATCATCAGAGGGCAAAGTGAATATAGAAAGAATCAATCAATTGCCTCCTTAGAGAGATTCCCCAAAGGCAAACTCTTAGGATTATTGTACCAAATTCTAAAGCTCCCAGGTCAAGGAGAAAATATTTCAAGAAGCCAGAAACAATTGAAGTATTGTGGAAACACAATCAGGATAACACAAAACATAGTAACTTCTACATTAAGGGACTGGAGGGCTTGGAATAGGATATTCTGGAAGTCACAGCAGCTAGGATTAAAACCAAGAATCACCTACTCAGCAAAACTGAGTGCAACCTTTCAGAGGGAAAAATAACACTCAATGATATAGACAACTTTCAGGCATTCTTGATGAAAATACCAGCAAATTTATAGCAAATTTTACTTTCAAACACAAGAATGAACAGAAGCATGAAAAGGCAAACAGGAAAGAGAAATTAAAAGTTAAACTGTTTACATTCCTACATACAAAGATAATATTTGTAAGTCTTAGTATTTTCTCAATATTATGGTAGTTGACTGGATTTTATATATGTGTGTGTGTTTATATATATATATATATACACACACACATATGTGTGTGTTTATATATATATATATATATACACACACACATATGTGTGTGTTTATATATACACATATATACATATATGTGTGTGTTTATATATACACATATATACATATATGTGTGTGTCTATATATACACATATATACATATATGTGTGTGTTTATATATATATACATATATATGTGTGTGTATTTATATTTCTATTTATGCATGTATACACAGAGGGCACAGTGTCAATTGAATATGAACGGATGATTTCTAAAAAAAAATAAAGTTAAGGGGTGAGAGAGGATTATATTAGGAGAAAGAGAAAGGGGGAAGTAGAATAGGGTAAATTATCTCTCACATAAAAGAGGCCAGAAATAACTTTTTCAATTGAGGGTAAGAGGGCAGAGGTGAGAGGGAAAGAGTGAACTTTAGTCTCATCGGATTTTGCTTAAGGAGGGAATAGCATGAACACTCCATTTAGTATGAAAATCTATCTTACACTACAGAAAGTTAGGGGGGTAGGGAATCAGCAGTGTTTGGGAGGATGATAGGAGGGAAGGCAAATGAGAGGAGGGGGTAATTAGAAGTAAACTCTTTTGAGGAAAGACAGGGTAAAAAGAAAGTATAGAATAAATGGGGGCAGGATAGGATGAAGGATAACATAGGTTTTCACAACATTATTATGATAGAAGTGTTTTGCATGACCACACAAGTATATCCTATATCAAGTTGCTTACCTTCTCAATGGTGGTAGAGGGGAAGGGAGGCAGGGAGAGAAGTTGGAACTCAAAGTTGTTTTTTTTAAACATGTTAAAATTGTTTTTACATGCAACTGGGAAATAAGCTATACAGGCAATGGGGCAAAAAAAATCAAACAACTGTCTTGCCCTGCAAAAAAATAGAGGGGAAAGGGACAAGGGATTGAAGGGTTGTGATAAAAGAGAGCAGATTGCAGGAAGGAGTAATCAGTATGCATGCTGTCTTGAGGTGGCTTGTGCGGAGATTGGGGAGAAAATTTGGAACTCAACTTCTTGTGGAAGTGAATATTGAAAATTAAAAATAATTAATTTAAAAATAAAAAATGCTATGGAAAGTGGCCTAGTGATACCAGATCTTAAGTTGTATTATAAAGCATCAATCATCAACAACACTTGGTACTGACTAAATTGGGGAGAAAATCAGTGGAACAGGTGAAGTACACAAGACACAGAAGTCAATGAAAATAACAATGCACTGTTTGATAAGCCCAAGGACCCCAGTTTCTGAGACAAAAACTCTCTGTTTGACAAAAACTGTTAGGATAACTAGAAAATAGTGTGGTGGAATCTAGGCATAGCTCAATGCCTGAAACCTTATACTAGAATACAGCTCAAATAGTTATATGATCTAGGTATAAAGGTTGATGGTATAAACAAATTTGGGGAGTAAGGGATACTTTATTTATCAGATTTACAGAGAATGGAGGAATTTATGACCAAAGGAGAGATAGAGATCATTATGAAATGAAGATTGGATAGCTTTGATTACATTAAATTGCAAAGGGTTTGCACAAACAAAGACAATGCAACCAAGATCAGTATGGAAGCAGAAAACTGGGAAAGAATTTTTACAACTAGTGCCAATGAGAAAGGCTTCATTTCTAAAATGTATAGAGAACTAAATCAAATTTACAAGAATACAAGTCATTCTCCAATTGATAAATGGTCAAAGAATATGAACAGACCGTTTTCAGAGGAAGAAATTAAAGGTATCTATAGTCATATGTAAAATGCTCTAAATCATTATTAATTAGAGAGATGCAAATCAAAGCAATTCCAAGGTACCACATCACAACTTTCATTTTGGTTACTATGACAAAGCAGGAAAATGCCAAGTGTTGGAAGAGATGTGAGAAAGGTGGAACATAATTCATTGTTGGTGGAGTTGTGAACTTATCCAACCATTATGGAGAGCAGTTTGGAACTATATCCAAAGAGGTATAAAAATGTGCGTACCCTTTGACCTAGCAATGATGTGTCTAGGATTGTATCCAAAAGAGAGCATAAAAAAATGGGAAAAGGACCCACATGTACAAAAATATTTATATCAGCTCTTTTTGTGGTGGCCCAGATCTGGAAATCAAGGGAATGCCCATCTATTGGTGAAGGGCTGAACAAGTTGTATAAGAATGCAATGGAATACTATTGTATTATAAGAAATGATGAAAAGACGGACTTCAGAAAAACATGTAAAGGCTTATGTAAACTGATGTTAAGTGAAGGGAGCAGAACCCAGAATGATATATGCAGTAATAATCACAGTATATGGGGACTGATTTTGATAGGCTTAGTCCTTCTCAGCAACACAAGGACTTAAAACATTTCCAAAGGACTCAAGGTGCAAATGCCATCCATGTCCAGATAAAGAACTATGGAGCCAGAATGCAGAATGAGGCAGACTATTTTCTCTTTCGTTATGCTTTGTTTTTCTCATGGTTTCTCCCATTGACTACAATTCATTTATGCAACATGACTAATGTGAAAATGTGTTTAATGGGAATGTATATGTAGAACCCATATCATATTACATTCTGTATTGAGAAATGAAGGGGAGAAAATTAACCTATGAAAGTGAATGTTGAAAACTGAAAACAAGTAAATTAATCAATTAGGAAAACAAAATAAGTTGTTAGCAAAACTAAAAATGTCACATTTCACATTACTCTTGATTTACAGAATATAAGATAACTGATATACCTAGTAATATTAAAGAATTGCTGTTATCACATGATTTAATCAGGTTTCTTTCCTTCTGAATCTTCAATTAATCTTACTTTCCAGTCTTTCTTATAGGTCTTTATCATGAATATTATTGATTCTATATTTATTTAACTATCCTGTGGCATTGTTATTAATTTTATTTTATTTTTTTCCTGAATAATGTATTCTTATAATATTTCTAATCATATGGTTTTCAGTTTAAATACTAGTACAGCTCTATTTATTTCGTTATTTACCAATTCCCATATCATCGATAGTTTAGATTAAAATGCACTCTTTTCATCTAAAATTGTTCCATTCAAGTTATATTTTGAAATTGAAGATAAAAATTGTTTTATCTATTGTGTTCCACATGTTGTGATACAAAGAAAGACAAAGAACATCTCTTCCATAAAGGATCTCACATGAAAATAACTAGGTATACACAAATTGTATCCAGAGTAGATGGATGGCAATTTCATGGTCTATGTTAACCCTTCATTTTTGAAGAAAATCACTACATCCAAGAAATGATGACATGACTTGCACTTGACTTTGTTTTGAGAGAGAGAGACCTGTGAAAGGTCACTTTCTCCTCCTGAACCACCTCGGTCCAGTGTCTAGATATTCATCAATGCATCAGGATGACTGGAGATGACCCAGGATGCAATGGAATACCTTAACCTTTTTAGACTGGCCTTTTCCAGTACTCATTTAGAGGAAGGTAATGTTCAGATAGGGATGTAAATAGTTTACCTATATTAAATTACAAGTTTTCTTTTTCTTTTATCTTCCTGTTTATCTTTTTGTGCCTCTCTTGATTCTTGTATTTGAATATGAAATTTTCATTAAATCTCTATTTCCCTGCCTGAAAGATTATGATCAATTTTACTGGGTAATTGATCCTTGCTTGTAATCCAACCTCCTCTGCCTTGTGCAGTATTTTATTCCAATCCCTCTGTTCTTTTCACGTAGAATCTAAAAGGTCCAGTGTGATCCTGACTAGAGTTCTTTCACATGTAATTATTTTCTTTCTGATTTCTGGCAGTATTTTCTCCTTGAACAAAAAATTCTGGAATTTGGTAATAATATTGCTTGGTGTTTTAAATTTGGGATCTCTTTCTAGAAGTGATAGTTAATTTTTTTTTTGATGATTATTTTGCCCTCTGGATCTGGGACCTCTGGGCAGTGATCCTTGGAGAAAGCTGAGGGAACTTCTATAAAATATGAGATTTGATGTGAGTATTGAAGAAATTCAGGGAAACGAAGAGGCAATGGTGAGCATTTCAGGAATGGGGTAAAATAATACAAAAGAGTGGACTGGAGAAGGAGTTGCCTATGGAAAGAATTATAAGAAAAGATGATGTGGTGGACACTGAGGAGAGTGCATAAATAAAGGTAAACTGGAAAAGAATAGGAAAGATATGATGGGACCAGGTTCAAATGCCAGAGAGATTTATATCTGAAACTAGAAGAAACTGGAAATTACTATGTTGGGGGCGAGAAATGAAATGGTAATACCTCGTCAGCCAGTGGGTAGAAGATGGGTGGCAATGGAGCAAGACTTAAGACAAGGAGAGAAATTAAAATACTATTGCAATAATTCAGGATAAGAGTGACAAGTGCCTTAACTTCATTCATAGCCCTGTAAGTAGACAAAAAGTGACATAAAGGAGCGATATTGTGGAGGTAAAGGAGAAATGATTTGGTAATGGAATGGATATGTGGGATGAAAATGAGAAGTCAATGAAGACATCAAAATTGGTGGCCTAGATGATCCAAAGATGTTGGTACCCTCATCAATAATTGGCAGTGTGAAATGAAGAAAAGATTTAAAGGAAAAGATGTTTTGCTTTGGACATGTTGAGTTTGTAAAGCCTATGGGATATCCAATTCAAAATGTCCACAAGACAGTTCATGATGTGGGAATAGACTTATGTAAGGATATGTACATATGTATAGATTTAGCCTACAGAGATGATAATTTAATCTATAAGAGTAGATGAGATCACCAAATGAGATGAGTGATAAGAAAGCATTGGACATGAGGAACACTTATGGTTTGGAGCAGAACACAGAAGAAGAAAAAGCAAAGGAAACCAAAGATTAGGCTTACTATTTCATCCTGGGCCCAATTGTGTCTTATTTTTGTCCTTCTCAATCATGTTCTCCCTAGCTACCTTGCCTTCCAGGACAGAAAAATCATGTCATGGTGATTTAACTCTTTCAGTTTCAGAACTTCCCTCTTGGAGCCTTACTAGTATGAAGAATGTTTCCTGATCCCATTTCAAAATGGTCCCAGTCATGACTCACTTTATTCCCTAGTCATATTCTCACCTAAAACCTTGCTGCTCAAATCCACAGTCCTTACCACTCCCCAACCCTGACACTTTCCAAGTATAGAACTGTTAGCCAATTAATATAGCCATTACTACTGGAAAAGTTTTATTCATTTGTAACCCCATGACTTCATTCTTTATAACTTTCAAAACCAAAATACCTCTCTTTGTCTACCACTTTCCTACATGTGTAGGAAATATCTTGAGAGCAGGGACCCTTTCTTTTTGTATTTGGACCCCAAACATATGTATCTCTTTGAAGTATCAATAACTATGTGAAATTGACAATATGAATATTTAAGTGCCTGTGATTAATTATTAGAAAAATAGATGTCATATTTAGCTTTAATTATACTTCACTGATGCATATATTTGTAAAACTCAATGTACATCTACTCTAAATAAAGGCCAAACTCCAATTAATATCTAGAAAAATGAACAATTATTTAATTCATGAATATCATTCTTATTTTTACTTGTATCCCCAAAGCTGATATTTACATGCCTTAACAAGAGTTTTTCTTGATGCCTGATATTAATAAATACAAGTGTATATGCATTGCCATAAAATATGTATGAAATCACAAATTTTGCATTTCACACAAAGGAGAAATCTCAGCAAATATTCCAAGCTACCACCCCTCTGACTAAGTCAGATGACATATGTGTGTGTGCATACACATATAGTCATATCCTAGAATTTGCTATGAACATTGTTCAGTGTTGATTCTACAGTCTATAATAAAGACACATTAGAAGTAGGTTTTAATATATTATGATCATTAGAATTTTTTATTTTGCAAAATATTTCACAATAATATTGTTACACAGCAGAAAAGAAAACAATTTACACAGATTACTACAGATAAGAGGTACCATGGATTGAGGAAAACAAACCTGCCTTATAGTACATTTTCCATTTTAAGGCCTAATTTCTTCCACTTGACATGATCAAAAACATTCAATATTAATGGAATTTAACAGCACTATGAATGCATAATTAAGTTCTGAAAAGGTGAAATGATTTTAAAAGGAAAATAGAGATAATTTTGCACATAGTCCATCAAATTGATGTAGTTGTACTCATTAGGGCTTTGTGATTACTGGAAATGTTCCCATTTCTAACCAATTGTCTATTAACATGTTGCTTACATTTTCTCTTGCTATTTAAGTAACCTGATTTCATCTAATTCTTTGTTGACTTTGCAATTCACATATAACCAGTATAGAAATATTTTTTCCACAGGCTACCTGACAGACTACCAGTTCATAAAATTTTAATGACTTCTGAAGAACATTTAAAAAAAATTAACAGATCTGACACCGATGAGTCAAATAGAGCAATCAGAAGAAATACACAGTGGCAGCGTTCACTTAAACTGATATCTTCACAGGAACCACTTAAATTAATATAGAATTTAATTTAGTCTTTGTGGGGATGTTTGTTAATATTTATCCAATATGAATTAATGATATCGTTGAATTCCAACAACAAAATTCTAAGACAAAATATAAAAACCTTTGGAAACAAAACCAAATAAGAAGCAGATGCATCCTCAAATTTGAAATCACTTTTTATATTGGAAGGATTAAAGTTGGTAAATCCTAACTAGAGAACAAGATGAGGAGAAAAAAAATTGAATTCCTTTAAAAGAGCACCAAAGTTCTAATAGTCTTTTTACCCTTTCAGTAAACTGATTAGGAAAATGGTAATAGTAAAATAGTGATTAAAGGTCTTATAACAAATCACAAAAGATGAATGGGGAAGCAAAAGAATCACTCAAAATTTATAAATATGATTAAACAGTTGTCTGCACAATGTATATAATCATTTAAAAACTATTTTTAAAAAACTAGCAATCCAAGATCCTTTAGTAACTAATGACTTTTTCATGTACCAAAGTAGTTTCAGCTGTGGGACATTTTTACTTCTTTAAAAAATCATCCATACATTGCTTCTATATTCAAAAGAAAGCATTACTATTTCTTCTTGAAGGCACTATGGTATTGTGCCCTCAGTATCACTTCAGTTTCAATCCTGCTCAACAACAAGGTGCTATCCAATTTAAAAAATCCCTTCAATAAGATTTTACTACCTTGGGTATTTTGTCATTTTGCCTTTCCTAATTTGTTCTTTCTCGTTTCACCAAGAAACAGGGCATGATACATTTTCACACACTCCCATATTCCTCCAACCTTCCCTTTATGATATGGCACCTTTTAAACAAGATTTCATTATAAAATTAGCAATTCTCTGGACTTTATTATTTTTTAACAGAATGCAGATTGTAATAACCGATTTTTTTCAACTTACAAAGTTAAATGAACTGAATTACAATTCTGCTTGTCCTTCAATAGTGCCATAGAGTATTATATAAGAACAAAATGGTTTTGCCTGAAAGTTACAAGAAAGGAGCATTGAAATACTACATATACTATAATACTGACATTAATCAGACAGCGTGCACATCAATTTCTCATTATTCAGGTCACCTGAAATATTTGCATGTTTACAGAAACAATAGCATTGTTTGAATTTGATCAATGATGTAGTATGTTATTTTCCATATATTCCTAAAGCAGGATATATGCTGTACATATATACACATTAACTGATTAGAGAACAGACATTACAGTGTCATGCTGTCATTCAAAATTAAGATGTCGTATTTTCATTACAATCTCATGGCATCAAAATGCAATATATTGCTTCAAATATGCAAATGATTTCACAGACTGGCCTTTGTGATTGAGAAGAGAAAAGAAGAATGATCTTATATTTTACACAAATGGACAAAAAATACATCATAAATATATTGACCAATATATAACATTGAAGAACAAGAAACAAAAAGGAAACAATGCCCTTGCATAAAGATCAATTCTCTTTGCTGCTGTTGGAATAACTGGTTTGGCAGGGGGAGGTTTCTTGTTGTTCTTTGCCTGAGATTTCCCCAGTCCATTATTGACTTCAATGGGTTTTCCATAACAGTCATAGTTGGACAATTCGAAATCTCTAGGTAAGCTACCAACAATGCTGAAGTCATTTGATCTCAGGTCAGACTTGGAAGTACAGACTTTTTTGCATCTGGTTTCACCAACCTGATAAATAAAAAGTTGTAGACATAATATTCTTAGAACGTTTTTCCATTCTTAAGTAAAGTGTCTTTGTAGAGTACACATTTTGAAAGAACTTAAGCAAAAGATAGCTATTATGTTAAGAATTTGTTAAATTCTAGTTTTATTTTGAACAAAAAGTAACTAATTGAATTATTAAATTGGTTGAATACTTATGTCTCCATAGCAATGTCTATATAAAGTTATTTATGCTATGAGAGAAAGCATTACACACACATAAATTACCAGCATTTCTATATAGTACCACCAAAACCCAACAGGAAGAGGTAGAAAGAGAAATTCCAATTGAAATAATGCCAGACAATCTAAAATACTGGGGAATCTACCTAATAAGACAAATCTAGGGAATATGTGATTATAATTGGAAAACACTTTCAAAAAGTTGGAGAAATATAAACTGTTCATGGGTAGGACAAGTTAAAATGATAAAAATGACAATTCTACCTAAGTTAAGTTACTTATTCAGTGTCATACCAATAAAACTACAAAATAATTATTTATGGAACTAGAAAAAATAGTTAGCAAAATTCATCTGGAAGAATAAAAGATTAAGAACAAGAAGAGAATTGGTGTAACAAATGAAAAGGAGGGTGGTTTAGCAGTTTCAGATTTCAAACTCTTACAAAGCAATTATCATCAAAAATAATCTAATATTTTCTAAGAAATAGAATGGTCTATGATTGGAATAGATTAGGAACACAATACAGAGTACTAAATGGCAGTAAAAATCTAATGTTTGATAGACACAAACATCCAAACTTTTAAGGTAAAAAAATTCAACATGACCAAAGTTGCTGGGGAAACTGAAAAACAGTTTTGCAGAAAGTAGGCATAGACCAACAGCTCCCTCCAACAGCTCACTGCACTTTAACCAAGATAAGGTAAAAATGGATACGTAATTAAACATGAATGGTGATATAATTAAAATACGGGAGAATGGGGAAAATTTACCTGTCAGCTCTATGGATAGTGATAAGAGTTTATAACAAAACAAAGAATAGAGAGCATCACAGAATGTAAAATGAATAATTTTGATGACATGCAATTAAAAAATGATTTTATATAAATAAAATTAAAGAGAAAACCAAAAACCATGTCTGTGATAAATTTCTCATTTCTCAAATACATACATACATATACATACAAACATATATATGCTTTGCATGACTTCACATGTATAAGATGTATATGTATGTATATATATATATATATATATATATATATATATATAAATCAAATTGCTTGCCTTCTCAAGAAGGGTGAGGGGAAAGAGGAAGGGAAATAATTTTGAACTCAGCATTTTAAAAATCAATTTTAAAAATTTTATGTATAACTAATCCGAATTTATAAAAAAGAGCCATTCTTTAGTTGGTAAATGGTCAAAGAATATGAACAGACAGCTTTCAAAGGAAAAAAATCAAAGTTATCAATAGTTACGTGAAAAAATGTTCTAAATAAATACTTGGTAGAAAAATGCAAATTAAAACAACTCTGAGATACCACACTTTTATCAGATTAAGTAACACGATGGAAAAGGAAAATGACTAATGCCAGAGAGGATGTTGAAAAATTGACACACTAATGCACTATTGGTGGAATTGTGAACTAGTTCAATCTTTCTGGAAAACAATTTAAAACAACCCAAAGTCCCATAAAACTGTGCATCATCTTTGACAGAACAATAACACTACTAGGTCTGTATCCCAAAGAGATTTTAAAAAAACAGGGAAAATGATTTCTTTGAAAAAAATATATGACAGCCCCTTTTGTGGTAGCAAAGAGTTGGAAATCAAAGGGCTATCCATTAATTGGGGAATGGTGGAACAAATTTGGTGTCTGTCATGGAATGCTAGAGTGCTATAAAAAATAATGAGCAGAATGGTTTCAGAAAAACCTGAGAAGACTTATGTGAACTGATGCAAAGAGAAGTGAGTAGAACTCATTTTACACAATAACAGCATTACTGTAATTAGCTACTCTGATCAAGACAATGACCCAAGACAATTCTAAAGAACTCATGATGTATAATGTCACTCACTTCTGGAGAGAGAACTGATGAACTCTGAGTGCAGCTTGAACATGCTTTATTGTACTCTCTGCTTTTATTGTTTTATCTTGTTTGAGGATTTTAATTTTTTTCAACATGACTTATGTGGACATATGTTTTGCATGACTTCACATGTATAATATATATATACATATATATATATAAAATTGCTTACTTTCTCAAGGAAGGGAGAGAAGGAGGAAGGGAAATAATTTGGAACTCAATATTTTAAAAAGTGATTGTTAAAATTTTATACGCAATTGAGAAATATTTAACAAAATCAATGAAAAAATATTTTTAAAACCCTTATAAGATTAGTCTATTTTGTCATTACAGAGCGACAAAATAACATTCATCTTCAAAACAGCGGTGTTTGTAAAAATTCCTAGTTAGAATTCCTATAAGCTGAAATTGTGCATTCAGAGGAGGCATGAAAGGCATTCTCACCCTGTCCTTCCACTAAAACCCATGGCTGTCTCCACTTAGCTTGATGGATTGCAGACATCACCTTGGACTTTCAATCTTTGCCTTCTTTATTGGGACTGTTTCAAGAGATGTCAGTTTCTGGAACAAAGGCTTCTTTCTATTAGCTGACTTACATATAATTATTCTTATCAAAATTATAAAGTGAACGGACTTTCATGTCTTATTATCAACTGAGAGAATCAATTGCCCTAAAGGGGGAAAAGAGTTAACTGTTCATCAAAGGACAATAGGTTGCATAAAATATCCAAATTATGTCACTAACTGAATTCAATTTAGTTCAACAAGATTATCAATCACCTACACCAGATATCATTGTAATCCATTAAGAATACAATGATTTAAAACCGCACAGTTCCATAATCTACTAGAAGCATATGATAAATATGATAAAAGGTAGAAGGTGAGAAGGGCAAAAGGAACAACCTGATAGAGTATTCTGATCATATCACAATCATTGATTTACTGGAATTAATTATAAATTTGAATAGTTGCCCTATAACCTAGAAATAAAGCATTAAAATACATATTATTTGGATTAATGTGTTTGGAGGGTCCAGTGATGCCCTTTTACTCATTTTTTTTCATAATAGCCCAATTAATTCCTAATTAGTGCAAATAATAAATCATAGTCATGTGTATTTGAATTTGCATTATTTGAGATTTTGATTATGAGAAATGTTGTCAATAATAAGACCCCTTCAGGGGTATTTATTATTTGTACTAGTCATTATTTCTCTGTGCCATAGCAAATTTTTTAAAATGCCAAATATTCCCCTGCCTTGTGTTACCCTTGGAGTATAACTGAAAGACCTCAGAATAGGGTATTAGCTCTTTAGCTATTTAAATTTACTGCTGCTGAAAAATGAAACAATTCTCTATCTGAATGACATCCTGTGTTTTTATTACATGGCCTTCAAAATTACTATCTTAGATATTTCAATAGATCTGTCACCTCACTGATATGGGCAGTCTCTCTAACAGCACTGATTATAACTCATTCATGCCTGCTCATTCTTTCTCTCTCTCTCTCTCTCTCTCTCTCTCTCTCTCTCTCTCTCTCTCTCTCTCTCCTCTCTCTCTCTCTCTCTCTCTCATCCCCTCTCTCTGCCTCTCTTCTCTCTCTGTCTCTGTCTTTCTCTCTCTCTCTCTCTCTCTCTCTCTCTCTCTCTCTCTCTCTCTCTCTCTCTCTCTCTCTCTCTCTCTCTCTCTCTCTCTCTCTCTTCCAAACTTCCTTTCCCCATGACTACAAAAGTAATTCAGGCCCTCATCACCTCTTACCTGGACTAATCATGGCTCCTTAATTGATTTTCTTTTTTGAAGCCTCTCCTAGTCTTTGCTATCTCTAACAATTAGAGGATCAGGGTCAATTTAATATGTCATAAAATCCAAAGCCAAAGTAAGTTATTTCAAAATTTAAATTGCATTTTCCCTAAACAGCTGTGGCATTTAATAGTCTAAAGAATTTTTAAGATATGACTTTATAGGCTCTCATTTTCTTTATGACTTCCCTAATCTTCCATTCTCAAGACTCCCCACTCCAACTCATCACTGACTCAGCTATCAAAATGATATTCCTAAAATGTAGGTCTGATAATACAACCCTTCCTCCAACTGAAAAACTGTAGTCTACTTATTACTTCCTGAATCAAATATAAAACTCCTCGGCTTTTAAAGACCCTCACAACCTGGCTCGTTCCTACCTTTCTGGTCTTCTCATACCTAACTGTCCCTCCCCACACAACACTGCAGGGTATTTTATTGACTGTCCCCCATAAATGTTTTCCCTCTTTATTTCCACCTCCTGACTTTTTTGTCTAAATTTAAGACTCATCTTCTGCAAGAAGCCTTTCAGTCTTTTTTCATCTTAATACTTTCTCTCTGAAACTACCCTCAATTTATTCTTCATGCATTTGTTCACACACAGCTATTTGTACATATTGTCTCTCCTCCATTAGACTGAGTTCCTTGAGAACTGAGATTTTTTTTTTTGTTTTTAATATTTTGTATCCTAAGTGATTAAAACAGTGCCTGGAACATAGCAGAGATGTAGCAAATCCTACCTCACACATTTATCAGCTCTTTGTCACTGGATAAATCATTTAACCCCTCATCTCAGTTTTCTTATTTGAAAAATGGTGAAAATAATACTTATCTCATAATGCTGTGGTGAAGATCAAATCAGGTAATATATAATGTTTTGTAAAGCTTGAAGTCTTATAAATACTAGTTAATCTCTTTAAATTTTAATTTCCAAAGATAAATGACTGCCCCAAAATTCCACCAAGTACTTTGCATTACTAGTAATAATGTCTTTCCCATAAGGTCAACAGGAGAATGCGAAAAGTCTTTTGCCTGTGTAAAAACATACTCACCTGTAAAGTACTGATGTGAACAGGAGTCCCTGTACCATTGACCGTGTTCTTCTTAGTTGCATTTCCACCTTTCCCTTCTGCTTGCTCTGCCTTGGCAATCCTGGCCTTCTCTGCTTCAATTCGTTTGGGATTATTTAACATCACCTGAACCACAGCATACTCTACCAGTGATGCAAACCCAAAGAGAAGGCAAGCAATTAGCCAGACATCAAGGGCCTTCACATAGGATACTTTGGGAAGTTCAGCAGCAAGAGTGGTACATTCAGATGCCAAGCTGAGGACTGAGAAGATACCTTTAAAAAGAGAAATTTGAGATGTAAAAAATTAATAATTTTTTTCTGCATTTTTGTGACATTCTCAACATTGCACAGCTTAGTGTTTACAGTCTCTTCCAATGGGTCATTTAAATAAGAAATATAAATCTGTAGCCAGAGATGACTGATATGCTTTATAAATACTTTGTTATTTTAAGAAATAAAACAGAAAATTTGAATCAAATTATTTAAAAATGTACAGATTTGGTTTGTAATCTATTAAAATTTTATATTATTTTCACATATCACTATTTTTGTGCATCCCTAATAAAGAAATGTGTCTGTGCGTGTACGTGTGTGCATGTGTGTGTGTGTGTGTGTGTGTGTAGTATATAACTGAATATCCAATTTTAAAAATCATCTTAATTTTTAGCTAATTTTCAGACTAAATATAGTAGTAACATTTAATTCTCTCCTGTGAATCACAAGAGAAAAATATAACTGATTTCTAGCAAAATTCCTAGTAAACAGAAATAATAAGATGCAATTTATTAAGGAGGAAAAGAGATTTTTAAAAAGATGACAGGGAAAATATTTAGTTCAGTCTTTTGAATCTATTTGACTCACTATTTGACAAAAATTGGGATAACAGAAAAGCAGTCTGGCAGAAATTAGGGTTATACCAATGATATCTCACAGTATACATCAAAAAAAAAACTTCAAATGGATACAATATATTACCAAGATATACAAGGTCAAATTAGAAATAAATTAAAGGAGAAAGGAAACTATTATCTTTTCAATCATGAAGAGTTTGAGATAAACCAGTAATAGAATTGCACACGATAAAAGAACAATTTTGATTATATAAAAATAAATTTCACAAACAAATCTTATGTCGTAAAAACTAGAAGGAGAACAAATAACTGAGGGGAAATTCCATGAAAATTTTCTCCAATAAAGATCTCATTTAAAAATATATAAAGAGCTAATTGAAATTTCTCAAAACTAGAAGTCATTCACAATAGACAGTCAAATCATATTAACTTGAATTTTTCAAAAAAAATTCAAGTTATAAAGTCATATAAAATTATTACATAATACCAACAGAGAGATATAAATTAAAACAACTTTTCCACCTCTGTCAGAATAGCAAACATAACAAAAGAAGTAACTGACAAATGTTGATAGGGCTGTGGGAAAACAGGTACATTCATGCACTGTTGGTGGAGCTATGAATTGGCTCAACAATTCTGGAAAGCAATTCTAAAATATGCTCAGAAAATGAAAAAGAAAAGTAAAGAAATGTTGCTCTACCACTACTAGATTCATACATCAAAGTAATCAAAGACAGAGGAAAATGATCTCTATGTATAGAAATATTTGTAGCAGCTATTTTCATGGTAGCCAAAATTTGAAAACTATAGACTTATCCTCCAACTGGAGAATGGTTAAATAAGTTATACATAAGTTGTAATTGAATATTATTGTGAAATTATAATTTATAAGATTGACAATTTTAAAGGAAACTAGGATGACCTTTGTTAACTGATACACAAATGGGCAGAACCAAAAATAAAACAAAACAATTTATAAAATGTTAAGAACATTATATGGAGAACATACTTGGAAAGACTTTAGAATGCAATGCAACGATAAGCCATGAATCTAAAAGAGAAAATCAATCATGCCATTCATCTCTTGGCTGGGGGATGAATTAAAAATTCAGGAAAAGACATAAATTTTTGGACATGGTTAATTTAGGCATGTGTTTTTTTCCAGATTATGCATGAATAAGAGGAATTTTATGAAAAAATTCCTCAGTTGATGTGTGTGAAGGAAAGGACAGGAGGAAAAAAACATAATTTTTAATACCCATAAAACAAAAATAAAATACACCAATCAACAAGAAAGTTCTGCTTTGAACATATTAAGAAAACAATAACAAAAAACCCAAATAAGTTATTAAAGAACCCTGAAAATAGCTGGAGTTTATGGCTATTGGGATTGGAAATCAATGGGTGGTGGCAAGTAGCAGAGTGAGTAGCTCCTAGTATACAGCAGTGGAAAGTAACAGCCAGATTGGAGCAGATTTGCAGAGAGTAATTCAACGACATCTGTAGAAGACACAGGGGAATTTTTAGTCTTGAATCCACAAGTTATCCCTCTATGTATCTGAAATGCTCATACATGTTCTCTGAATTTGAACTTCCTCATATAATATATGCATATGGGTAATAATTCATAAAAATGTCCACTTTTTCCACTGAATATGTGTATACTTGCGATAATTCGTTTAATAAAGAAGAGAATGGTATATATTTCCTTCATTTATACTTCTATTTAATTAAAATTAATTGTGAACTGTTATCAGGCTGACTTATAAAGAATTGAAAAGTATAGAAAAGGCTCAGGAGTGATAGTCTGGTGACTATATAATGCTTTGAACCTGAGCTGAGTCAGGGGGGTGAAGCTGTGGATCACATTAGTAACAAATATTAGTGTTCCTTAGTAATAGCAATTAGGAACCATGGGATGTTTTAGATAAACTGAAATGTCTTAATATGTGGTATCCTGGGAAGAAAAAGGATGGAATCAAAACACAATAAGGAATTCGATGATTCAATACAGAAAACATATCTCTTTCATTTATACCTCACAAATAGGAAATATTACAAAACAAAAGCTGTGAGACTATCAAGCCGATGCAGATTTTTAATTATAATTTTTAAATGTTAATGAAAAGAAAGATGAAGTCTGAACATACAACTAGCTTTTCACAAAAATGAGATCTATTTCAAAGATCAATTTCTTTGAAATGTCAAAAAATATTAAAAGATTAATACTTAATATAAGCATATTTTTCCTATCCATTTGGGGTGAAAGGAGTACAGGAAGAGGAAGGAAAATTGTGGGGGAGGGAGAAGAAAAGTCTTTGGAAATATGTGGTGAAAGACAGCAATTCTCAAGAAAAATCTATCCACTGTATACCTTGAAACAACAAATCTCAACATATAATGACAATTTATTAACAAATGCCAAGTTATGTTGCTGTTATTCTGGGCCACCCAGAGCAACAGTGTATGTTTCTAAAAGAAAGGATAAACATGAATCTTGAAGATGTATAATTATCAAACATATTTTAGTATATCATTAATAATTGAAATTTGTCCTCATATTCTATTCTCCATTTTTAATTTCTCCTATGTTACCAATAGAATCACCAATCCTATGTCCAATATTTCCTTTTCTCTTTAGTCTTCAAAATTACATTCTCATGTCCTGTTAGTATTTTAGAAAGAAATAGAAAATAATTTCAACAATCCAACATTTGCAAAGAGTTGGACAAATATTTATTTTTGCAAAGTACTATCTGCTAGTTATTAACATAATTATGATTTTTGTTAGGCATACTATACTAGAAAAAAAAATCACTGACCCTGACAACTTGAGATGTCATGGATTTAAGTGAGACTTCTTCATTTTCTAGCTAGATAACTTTAGGCAAATCATATCTTTTCTCTGGGACACAGTTTCCTCATCTATAAAATAAGGAAGTTGTTGATAATTATTTTCAGTCATGTCTGAGTCTTTGTGACCCTCATTTGGGGTTTTCTTGGCAAAGAAACGGAGTGATTTGCCGTTTCCTTCTCCAGATCATTTCACAGATGAGGAAAATGAAGCAAATAGGATTAAGTAATTTGCCCAGGGCCAAATTTTAATTCAAAAAATAAATGAGTCTTCTTGACTCCAGACCCAGCATTCTACCTACTCTGTCATATATTTGCCCTTAAAATGAGGATAGGAATCATATCATTTCTAAATTATATTGTAGCTCCAATATTTTCTTACCCCTATACCTTTATATAACCTTGACTTTCTAACCTATCTTCATATATATCATCAAACACAATTCCCATTCACTATTCAGTAATTTTCTAAGTCCTCATTTAGACAAAAGTATAAAAAACTTTAATGTGTCTTTTCAAATCTTTTCACCTCTTTTACCAATCACTTTGGGGTAAGAACCCCAAAATGTCACTTCTTAATTTTCCCCTGTTCAGAGCTGCTATTTGGGTTAAAGTTCCTGTTAATAGTTTTCTAAGTACAACTGAATTATTCTGAATTCTATGGGGTTTTTTACATATATACCCCATTAACTGGATGTGCTTCTTCTTTCTATTAAGTTATGTTGATCAACATGTCTAAAATATGACTACTTCATGTGGCTATCTCCAGGAATCCAACTTGGATTACCACACTCATTTCCAGCCTTTACTCAGCACGTTTGAATGTATGATATGCGCAACTTGACACAGTTAAATGTGTGAAACTACCCTCTAGTTATGGTTCATAAAACCCGAAAGGAGAATACTAGATCTTATTTATTATTTTTGACCACCTTATTATATTTCAGAAGAACTCAGTATATGTTTCTTGCTTGCTTTACACTAAAATTTTTCATAAGGAAAAAAAGTGATACTGTTGTGGCTTTTTTTAAGGGCATTAAACTGTGAAGAGAAAATAATAGAACTGCACTGGTCTAAGTATTCGTTCTAGGCTTCAAATCAAATTTTAATGACCGTATGACATCTAGACTAGAACGTTGGTGACCTGAGGTGAGTTTTACTTCATTCATTCTTTAAAAAAGTTTTTTCCTGAAAATAAGAAACAGTAAGGAAACAGAACAATTATTTCACTTCCAGACTTATGGTACTTCTTCAGACCTAAATATGAGTGTGTGTGTGTGTGTGTGTGTGTGTGTGTATGCATGCATGCATGTGTAATCATATGCATAAGATTCTGTATGTAATATATATCTAATTTATAACTTACTATTTTTGGCCACTAAGAACTGCAGATAGAATTTTGACATTCTATTGCCTAGGGCTGCTCCACAAAGGAGCAAAAATAAAATTTGAATTGCAGGCCAAATTGAAGATGATTTGTAATTTTAACTACAAAATAAGGGGGAATCAGTCTATGATGCCGTCTTGGAACAGATGATAGGATCTTCACTAAAAAGGTTATGTAGTTCTAATAAAGCCGTGAAGTGAAGAATTCATGTTACTGAGATTCTTAAAATATTCCAACTGAGATATTAGGTTAATATTTTTTGAAATATATGGTTATTCATGTTAAAATAATTCATTTTTTGCCTACTATTTTTCTGGACCTCAGTTTACAATATACATCCTTTTGAAATAAGAATTTATAATTGTTTCTAAAAGCAGGATTTTTCTACAGCAAAGTCTTATCAAACTAAAAGATGAAACTGACTTTGTAATAACTTTATGTCAAATGTGAAAAGTATTTATTAAAAGTCAAATATAAACATCAAAAGCTAGAAAAAGTATATTGTCATCCTAAAAATATTCTATATATGCCAATTATCTTTTCTATTAAGCTATGATCTTGTTTATTAACCTTTGGAAGACTGACATATTTTTTTAGACTGACATCTTTCTGACTCCATAACAGGAAAAAAAAATCAAGTTCATGATAAGTTAGTCTTTTGAAACTAGTAAAAATGAGATTATAAAAAAACTGAAATATACTAAAAAACATATATCAAATTATTTGGATAAAATTATCAGTAAGAGTTTTGCAAAAACAAAATATATGTGTACCAATCATTATGCAATAGAAATTAGCCAGTGTTCATGTTTTAATAATATGCAGAAAACAGTCAACATTCTTCTGGAAGGATTTTTTTCTAAATGTATACACATACACACACATAAAGGTATATGTGCATAAGTATGTATATATATACATATATATATGTGTGTGTGTGTGTGTGTAGGATGTGTTTATATACACACCCTCATAAATACACAAACATACAATAATGAATAAATTAGCATAGCTCCTCAGACTCAACTCATTGAATCCAATATTCTAAGAAACAATGGGAAGATTCCTCCTTTCCTTTTATAACCATTTTTATGAATCTGTACAGCTCAAAAATGACTGAATGATGCTACCTGTTAATAAACACTTGGTTGCACATATCTGTTTATTTCAAATACGCAAGAACAACAAAAAATACAAAATCCAGATAATAATTTAGAGGAAATCTATATGGGCACTTCTCCACTGAGCTTCTTAAATACACTGTTCTTGCAGATCCATCATATGAAATACTATGTATTTCAAAAGACATTGGATAACGAAATAGATTCTACATTTGTAACCACCGAGGCAAAAGCAGCCTAATAAAATATCATGTCACATTACTCTTCAAGACAGAGATGAATGACTAGGAATACAGTACACCCATCAAAGAATACAGTGAATGTCAAAAAGACTCTATTAAGAATACTGTGTTGCACAAAGTTCCTTTCCCCATTTTATTTTCCCTTCACACTTTACCCCACATCACAACAGTACAATCTTGTCCTAGGAGAGATTCTTTACCATGTTTTGACACAGTATCCCTACATTTTAAAAGGAACACGTGGATCTTCTGGGTGGAATAATTTCCACTTTTTTTCAATGGAAGAAACAAGATTTAGAAGCTATCAGGGTTTAAATATTTTTATGAACTGTATATAATCTTTTAGATGACACAATGAAGAAGATTCTTAAAAGTACTAACCAGTAGATGGGTGAAATAATGATTAGAGAGCTGGATCTGGAGTCAGGGAAGTCTTGAGTTCAAGTCTAGCCTCAGACATTTATTAGCTGTACAACCATGGGTAAAATCACTTAACCTCCGTTTTCTCAGTTTCATAATCTATGTAATGAGGTAGTGGTAGCACTATTCCCCAGGTTCTTGTGAGGATAAAATAAGAATATTTGTAAAGTGCTTTACAAATTTTAATGTGATATATAAATGCTAGCTGTTGTTATTGTTGTTCTCATTGCTACTAGACTAGGGGCAGCTAGGTGGTGCAGTGGGTAGAGCACCAGCGCAGGAGTCAGGAGGACCTGAGTTCAAATCTCACCTCAGACACTCGACACTCACTAGCTGTGTGACCTTGAGCAAGTCACTTAACCCCAGCTGCCTCATCTTGGGTCATCCCCAGTCATCCTGATGAATATCTGGTGACTGGATTCAGATTGCTCTGGAGGAGAAGTGAGGCTGGTGACCTGCACAGCCCTCCCTCACTCAAAACAAAGTCAAGTGCAAGTCATGCCATCATTTCTCTGATAGCATGGTCTTCTTTGGCAACAAAGGATGAACACACACACTACACTAATATCACTACTGCTACTACTATTATTACTGTAGCTACTACTGCTACTACTACTACTACTACTACTACTACTACTGCTGCTGCTGCTGCTACTGCTACTGCTGCTGCTACTAGTGCTACTACTCATAAAGGAGAAATATACAAAGAGGTAGTCATTGAAAAGGAGAAGTGAATATCTTCTCCAAAAGTTTGGTCAATTAGATTTCTGGATATTCTTAATAGTTGAATATCAAGAATATCAAGTTCATTTTAAAAATCTTGGCAAGCATCAAATCTTCCTTTAGAAATATAAGATCTGTAATATGTACATATTCTCCATGTATTCCTATTAGACTATTTGTACTATTTTAAAATTATGATTAACTTCCAACACTGTTAATGAAGAAGAAAAATTCAGAAGACCAAAAACAAGTATGCTTTCAGTTAATGCTGAAAATTTGAAAGAAAAAAAACTTCTACAAACAACTAAACTATATAGTATAAGACTTGATCAGAAAAGGGTGAAAAAGTAGGGCTGTTTTTCTGCATGAGTCATTTGTATCTCAGTGACTCTCTGTAGCACAGTACATATTTCTTAAAAATTTTTGTAAGTCAGATGTTTTTCTAAGTCACATCCTATTTCTAAAAAAAAATTGTTTCACCTGTCAAAGGTCATCTCTCACACACTTCCTTTTATAAATTATACTCTTAAGGATGTAGACTTTTGCCTTTCCTTCTATCATGATGATGGTCATGGTCATGGTCATGGGGATGGTAATGGTGATGGTGATAAGAAGGAAAAGGAGGAGGGGAAAAAGGAGAAGGAGGAAGAAGTGGATACTTGTCTCATCTAAAATAAAATAGATTTTGAATGATCAATTTCTATCTTCTGGTGAAAAGGTAAGATTAAAATGTCAAAGAAGAGAGTGAATTATTTTGCAAGATAAAGAATCCTTAGGTAAAAGGAATTCCCATTTTAGATAACCTTGTCTGTAAATCTTATTTTTCATATGTTAAGTTTATACAAAGTGTGATAAAATGATATTTGAATGACACTTTTATTCCAAATATACTTATGACTAATTAAATACAGCATTACAATTGGTAAGTGTAAAACTAATGTAATTAACTATGCCTATTTCATAAATATTTGTGAAATGTACATATACATACATGCATGAACAGTTGAGTTGAGAATGACCTCCATATGTGTATAGTGTTACCTTTATTACAGAGTATGATGTAATTCATTGATCTAATTGTTAAAAAAATAACATAGCAAAAGTATAAATTTCATAATGAAAGGGAAGGTGGAGGGATGACTAATTATGTAAATATAAACATAGGCAAAATTCATCTAAATAATTTTACTTTTCTTACTTTTTTTTCTTTTTTCATCTTTTCTCATTAGTTTTACACTGTTCTTCCCTTTTCTTCCTCTTTATCCTTGGTCCATTACTTCTAATTAAGTCCAGCAAGTATCCCCTGTTTCTCATGACTCTTTAATCTCATTTTGTCCCCTGGCTACCTCTTATGCTTTATTGTGAAATATTCTGTTCTCTCTGACGTTAAAAATTCTTTCCTTGACCCTCCTGTTCTATCCAACAAATGTTTCATGTTCCATTTCCTCTTTATTGCTTGCCTTCTTGCAAAATTTGTTTATACTGAATACCTGTACTTCTTCATTACCTGCTCTCAGGTCATGTAATAGTATGACATTATAATGTGACTCTTGTAATAAGAGCTGTATTCCCATAACCAGCAACTTATGAGAACCTCCATAAGAATATTCCACTGCACTTCTTTTATTCCCTTTCAGGCTCCCTCCACTGCTAACTCTCCAGACTTTTCTACATTGTCTAAGGAATTTTTTCATCATGAAATAATACTTTGTCCTAGTGGTTCCTTCCTTTTTATAGTAGTTGCTGATGAGAGGAAATATGAAAACACTAGACTTAGAGTCAAAAAACCTACATCCAAATCTTGACTGTCATATGGAACTTCTGTGGATCTTATTTTTATCACTTGAGAGAATTGGAATATATGAGCTTTGAATTGCCTTAGAATTCCAAAAATGTGCCTATCATCAAATTAATCTTCTACCTGAGTGTTACTAGCTATTGTTGAATTTTCTCACAGGATGGTGATAATGGATGAAAAGAAAAGATAGAGTCATTCTCAGAGCCATAAAGACCTGGTTACAAGTCCAATCTAAGTCATATACCAACTGTTTAATTTAAAAGAAACGTTTCATTCTAAAAATTCACTGCAACAAAAGTTTGACTTTAACCTATACAAAGTTGTAAAATATCCATTAGTTTGGTTCTTATTTGATGAAATTGTCATTTATTGTTTCTTCTTTCCTAATTTACCACCCACAATCATTTCTATTTAAAATAGTTTCTTGAAGGTTAATGAAATCTTTATCAAAGTCAATTATTTTATGTTGGATAAGTAAGTCAGAAGAGAAATAAGAAAATGATATTTACCTAGGAGAGAATGCAATAGTAACTGCTCTTTTCAGACACGTTATTTAGGAGTCCTACACAATCTACAACTAAAAATTAAGTTAATAAAGGTCTCTATCATTATTTATTTTACTTTGCCTAATTGTCATAGAAAAAAATTGGTACTCATCATAGGCAAAAATACAAAGATTAGAAGTGTACAGAAAGGTAAACGGTAATTATTTGCTCTTGAAACTTTTTTTATTCAAGCCTATGTCAAAACCATTGTAAGAATTGTACATAAGCACAGATCTCGAACTCTTAATTAGACTGTAAAAAAAATATATGCCCACAAACATTTGGGCCATATTTTATTTACTGTGGGCCTGGAAATATTGTACCATTAAAAATTATAAACTCTGTAATATGTTGAAAAGGAGAATTATTCTTGAAAAACATAAATTACCAAACAAAGATGTGACTTGTATCCTCATATCACATATCATAAAAGGCTAAGAAATGATGGGATAAACATACTCAAAAGCCTGGGAAGTTGGTTTAAACCCTATATAAAGCCCATTGATTAGGTTTAGAAGCATGCATTGGTAAATGTCTGCTTAATATTCAATGTGATGTGGTTTCATAATTAAACATTAATGAATACATGGTAAAATTTTTAATTCAGTTACAACTGAATAGAATAATTGCTCCAAAAGGAGGAAAATAGAATATTAAAAGCTTTTGATATAAAGTTTTTAGATTTTTGGTCAACAAATTTGATTATTTTACTTATTCCATTTACTTTGCACATAATTACACATGACAGTGTACTACACAAGTGCATTGCAATAGTAACACATTTGAATTGTCACTGTACAATGATAACATATCTGAGGCTGAATAGGTACCATGACAATTACATGGTGCATAGTGGGAAGGTTTGGCTATCTTCCTTCTGTGAACATTTTAAAAATGGTTGGATGTTGGCTAAGGTATGAAGGAATAAAGATAAGGCTATATTATTAGTATTAGTATTATTATTACTATTTTTATTATTATACGAAGTGTCTTGAACTAAGGGCAAGGTAAGATCACCAAAGATTACCAAAGGTTAAGTGGGGAGGAGGTATGGGAAAACCTCTGATACTGACTAGGACCTTAGTAAGTAAGTTGATGAAAGGCAGAGGTAAGGCAGAGGAAGGATTTAGCTAAACATTCCCAATGTTCCCCTTTAAACAACTTTAAAATAACATCCCAAATTAAATTATGGAGTGGCAGAGACAACAAAAAGTCAGGGTGAGTCATTTTTTCCAGCTCAAGATAACTTAGGAGGACAAAAAGAGAGATCTTTGAAAAGAGGTGAGGCCTGACCCAGAAGTACATGAATGAAACAATGTTGGTGGAAGTAGGCAGTGATGACAGAAGAAGGAACAGTTTGGGTACCTCTCAAGCCACAAACTGCAAGGGGACCTATCTGCTAGCACTGAATGAAAGACTGAAAGCTATTCGACGATTCCATTGAATATACCCACTTCCAGTCACAGGGGAGCAAGGACCCTAAGGAACAAAATTGATCCAAATCATAAGGGCTCAGGAGACCATCTGGGTAAGGACCAGAGTGATAAAGAGGAGAGCACATCTTTCTCCAGATCATACCATCTTGGAATCCTAGAAAACCTTTAATCTTCCAGAACTAGCTATAAAATGACCAGTGCAAAAAAGTCTAAAGCTTTGGACAATACCCTCATTCCAACTCTGGAAGCAAAGCACAGATTTGTCATAAAATCAAAGTCAAGAAAAAGTCTGGAAAAATAAGTAGACAGTAAAAAAAGAATTTGACCATAGAAAGTTACTATGATGATAGAGACTATCAAGACACAATCTTAAAACAAGACAATGAAGTCAAAATGGGTACAAGCAAAGTCTCAAAGTGGGGTGAGATGTGAGTTGGACACAAGTCCAACAAGAATTCCTAAAAGGGATTATTCTTTCCAAGAGTGGTCAAAGAAAAAGAAGGCAAAAGGAAGAAAATTATGAAAGGAATTAACAACTTAGTAAAAAGATGTATAAAAATAGTAAAGAAAATAATACCTTACAAAACAGCATAGGTCAAATTGAAAATGAGTGTGAAAATGACTACTAAAATGCAAAAATGACCAAATATAAAGGGGAGGAGCCAAGAAGGTGGAGTATAAAGACTCACATATGCTAGCTCTGAACCCACAGCCCAGAAATTTTCTGTAAAAAGAACTCCCCACAAATTCTGGAGCAGAGCAAGAAGCACAGAACCACAGTGGAAGAGATTTCCATTCCATAGAGCCCTGGAAAGTCATCCCCAGGGATCCGTCACTCACCGGACGCGAAGCCCACCCCTGTGCTGCCCTGGCCAAGTGGCTCCAGAGGTGCAGATCTGAGCAACCTTCAGGGATGGAAGCTCCGGCAGACCGCGAAGATCCCTCCACCCACAGGCGCCACAGGTCAGTGAGAGAGACTTCTGGGCTGGTCGAGAGGGGAGTGGGGTGTCTCCGTGACTTGGACCCCCTCAAGAGGCAGTGGCAGAGGCAGTGGCGGCAGCCTGGGACTCCCGGAGCAGCAGACAAGAGCTCAGGGCCATTACTGAAGGTCTCTGCATAACCCCCCTGAGGGAACTGAGCCTGGGAGGCGGCCCTGCCCCCACCTGAGCACCAGAACTTAAGCTCACATTGAATAGCAGTCATGCCTGCCATGGAAAGCCCTGAGGCTGGGAAGCAGCATTTGAATCTCAGACCCCAAGCACTAGCTGGGCAGACATATGCAGGGGTGGAGAGGAATCTCAGAAGTCAAGTAACTGGCTGGGAAAATGCCCAGAAAAGGGAAGAAAAATAAGACCATAGAAAGCTATTTTCTTGGGGAACAGATGTTCCTGCCTTTCAATTCTGATCATGAGGAACAATTCTTACCATCAGGAAAAGAAGTGGAGGTCGGGGTTTCTGTATCCGAGACATCCAAGGTGGATGTCTGGTGGGCTCAGGCCATGGAAGAGCTCAAAAAGGATTTTGAAAATCAACTTAGACAGGTGGAGGAAAAACTGGGAAGAAAAATGAGAGAGATGCAAGAAAAGCATAAAAAACGAATCAATACCTTGCTAAAGAAGACCCAAAAAAAAATGCTGAAGAAAATAACACCTTGAAAAATAGGCTGACTCAATTGGCAAAAGAGGTTCAAAAAGCCAATGAGGACAAGAATGCTTTCAAAAGCAGAATTAGTCAAATGGAAAAAGAGGATCAAAAGCTCATTGAAGAAAATAGCTCTCTCAAAATTAGAATGAAACAGATGGAGGCTAATGACTTTCTGAGAAACCAAGAAATCACAAAACAAAACCAAAAGAATGAAAAAATGGAAAATAATGTGAAATATCTCATTGGAAAAACATCTGACCTGGAAAATAGATCCAGGAGAGATAATTTAAAAATGATGGGACTACCTGAAAGCCATGATCAAAAAAAGAGCCTAGACATCATCTTCCATGAAATTATCAAGGAAAACTGCCCTGAGATTCTAGAACCTGAGAGCAAAATAAATATTGAAGGAATCCATCGATCACCACCTGGAAGAGATCCAAAAAGAGAAACTCCTAGGAACATTGTGGCCAAATATGAGAATTCCCAGGTCAAGGAGAAAATATTGCAAGCAGCTAGAAAGAAACGATTTCAGTATTGAAGAAATAAAATCAGGATAACACAAGATCTAGCAGCTTCTACATTAAGGGATCGAAGGGAGTGAAATAAGATATTCCAGAAGTCGAAGGAACTAGGACTAAAACCAAGAATCACCTACCCAGCAAAACTGAGTATCATACTTCAGGGGAAAATGTGGTCTTTCAACGAAACAGAGGACTTTCAAGCATTCTTGATGAAAAGACCAGAGCTGAAAAGAAAATTTGACTTTCAAACACAAGAATGAGAAGAAGCATGAAAAAGTAAACAGCAAAGAGAAGTCATAAGGGACTTATCAAAAGTGAACTGTTTACATTCCTACATGGAAAGACAATATTTGTAACTCTTAAAACTTTTCAGTATCTGGGTAGTTGGTGGGACCACACACACACATACACACACACACACACACATGTACACGTGTGCATGCACACATACACACATTCACACACACAGAGACAGAGAGCACAGAGTGAATTGAATAGGATGGGCTCATATCTTAAAAGAAATTAAGGTAAATGGTGAGAGAGAAATGTAGGGGGAGGAGAGAGGGTGAAATGGAATGGGGTAAATTTTATCTCATTCAAGAGGCAAGCAGGAGACTTTTTAGTGGAGGGGAAAAGAGGAGAGCTGAGAAAAAAACATGAAGTTTACCCTCAACACATTCGACTAAAGGAAGGAATAAAATGCACACTCATTTTGGTATGAAAACCTACCTTACAATACAAAAAGGTGGGGAAGAAGGAGATAAGCAAGGGGGGGGGGGGGGTAATGGAAGGGAGGGCAATGGGAGGAGGGAGCAATTTGAAGGCAACTCTCAGGGAGGGACAGGATCAAAAGAAAGAATAGAAACAATGGGGGGCAGGATGGGATGCAGGGAAATACAGTTAGTATTGCACAACATGACTATTATCGAAGTCATTTGCAAAACTACACAGATATGGTCTATATTGAATTGCCTGCCTTCCCGAAGGGAATGGGTGGGGAGGGAGAGAAGGGGAGAATTTGGAACTCAAAGTTTTAGGAACAACTGTCGAGTATTGTTTCTCCTAGGAAATAAGAAATACAGTTAATGGGGAATAGAAAGTCATCTGGCCCTACAGGATAAAAGAGAAGATGGGGACAAGAGAAGGGAGGGAGGATAGAAGAGAGGGCAGACTGGTGATAGGGAAAATTAGAATGCTTGGTGTATTGGGGTGGGGGATGGGACAAATGGGGAAAAAATTTGGAACCCAAAATTTTGTGAAAATGAATGTAAAAAGTTAAATAAATAAATTTATATTTTAAAAAAATTGACCAAATATAAAAAGAGTAGGAAAGGTCATTGAAGAAAATAATTCCTTAAAAATTAAAATATAGCAAGTGGAAGCTACTGACTTCATATGACAATAAAAACAATAAAACAAAGCCAAAAGAATGAGGGAATAAGGAAAGTGTGCAATGTAATATCCAAAAAATAACTGACCTAGAAAATAAATTGATGAGACCATTTAAGAATTATTGGACTATCTGGAAGCCAGGATTCACAATGTCAACCTAGACTTCATATTTCAAGAAATTGTCGAGGAAAATCCTAATAGAAGGTCCCCTAGTGAAGTTAAATTCTTGAAATTTGAGGTCAAACAGAAAATACCAGAACTAGAAAGAGACCATTGAAATAGTATGGAACTACAGTCAGGATCACATAAGATTTAGGAGCTACAAGTCATGTTAAAGGAGTAGAGGGAATGGAATATGATATGCCAAAAGGAAAAAAAAAAAGTAGGATTGCCCAAGAGAAATATATCAAGCAACACTGAGTATAATCCTTCAAGGGAAAAATGAATATTGAATGAAATTGAAAACTTTTAAAAATTCCTGATGAAAAGATCAGAACGGAATAGAAATTTTAATTTTCAAACACATGACTGCACAGACACAGAAATCAAAAAGGACTCAACAAGTTTTAACTGTACATTTCTATATAAGAACATGATACATGTATCTTCAAAACACTTTTCATTATTATGGAAGTTAGAAGCATTCTACATAAAGGGTTTATGAATGAGTAGATTATATTGGGATACTGTGAAAAGAATAGGTGGGAGAGAAAGAAGGATGCCCTGGAAGAAGGGGAAAGGAAGAGGAAAAAAGAGGGAAATTATCTTGCAGAAAAGTAAAGCATTAGAAAGAGCTTTTACAGTGGAGGGAAAATGAGGGAAGGGACAACACTTGTACCTCTTTCTCATCTAAATTGGTTCAAATAAAGATATAAAACTAATACTTGTGTGTGTGTGTGCATATGTGTGTGTGTACCCACAGAGATGAATACAGAAATCTACCTCACCCAATAAAGAAATAGGGAAAAGGGGATAAAACAAGGGAAGGTAAAAGGGAGGGCCAATAAAGGAAGGCAGTAGTTATACAGGAAACAGATTTTAGAGGATACTCAGGACAAAAAGAGAAAGAAGAATAAACGGAAGACAAAAGAATAGAGGTAAATGCACACTTAGTAATCAATTATGAATGGGATGAATTTACCCATAAAATCAAAGTAGATTAACAGAATGGATTAGAAACCATAATCCAAAAATATGCCATCTATAAGAAATACACTTGAAACAGGGAGAGACACATACAGTAAAAATAAGGTGATGGAACAGAATCTACAATGCTTCGGCTAAAGTAGAAAAAAAAACGGATAGCAAGGATCATCTGAGACAAACAAAAGCAAAAACAGACCTAATTAAAAGAGACAAGCAGGGATATTACATTTTCCTAAAAGCCCCTATATAAAATGACACAATTAAGATATACATATATATGTGCGTGTTTATAGGTATGTATGTATACACACATATGTGTGTACATGCACACATGTATCTATAAATATATATCTCTATTCATCTACCTTCATATATATATTTATGTGTATACATATATATGTATCTTTCTCTCTATATATATAATATATATATATATACACACACACATACACACACAGACATACACACATCATACATGACCCAAATGGAATAGCATAAAATTCTTAAAGGAGGAAAGACACAGTAAAACTATATTAGTAAGGGAAGTCAATTTTCTCCTCTCAGAGCTAGATAAATCTAATAATATAATAAAAATAAAGAAGATAAGGAGATGAATAAAAAGTTAGAAAAGTTAAATATGATAGACCTCTGTAGAAAAGTGAACAGGAATAGAAAGGAGTATACTTTATTCTCAAATGTATATAGCACCTTCACAAAAATTAGCCATGAATTACAGCATAAAAATTTAAACCAAGTGCTGAAAAGCAGAAATATTAAATGAACCCTCTTCATGCAATTATGCAATAAAAATTACATTCAATAAAGGGCCATGGAAGCATAGACTTAAAATTAATTGGAAGTCTAATAATCTAATTGTAAACAATGAGTGGTCAAAAAATAAATCATAGAAATAATCAATTTTATTAAAGAGAATTACAACAATTACACAACATACCAAATCTGTGAGATGCAACTAAAACAGTACTCAGCAGAAAATTTATACAGGTATATCTCTTACAGAGGTAAACCACTTCATTCAATTGTGCTTTGTATATATTGTTTTGTTTTGTTTTACAAATGGAAGGTTTGTGGCAATCTTGCATCAAACAACTCTATCATTGTCATTTTTCCAACAGCATGTTCTAACATAGTGTCTATGTGATGCATTTTGGTAATTCTTGTACTACCGTAAAATTTTTCATTGTTATTTTATCTATTATGGTGATCTGTGATCAGTGATCTCTGTTGTTAGACTTGTGATTATTTTGGGGCACCAGAAACAATACATATATAAGATGGTAAACTTTATCAATAAATATTGTGTGTATTCTGACTTCTTCACCAAACCATCATTCCATCATTCCCCTATCTCTCTTCCTCTTCTTAGGCCTCCCTATTCCCTGAGACACAATAATATTGAAATTAGTCCAAATAGAAGCCTTGCTATAACCGTACAATGATTTCTAGGTGTTCAAGTGAAATGAAGAATCATTTGATGATGCAAACTTCATTGTTTTATTTTTAAAAATTGCTACAGTCACCTCAACCTTCAGCAACCATTACCCTAATCATACAGCAGTCAATAACATTGAGGCAAGATACTACACCAGCATAAAGATTATAACTTGCTGAAGGCTCAGATGATGATTAGTGCCTTCAGCCACAAAGTATTTTTAGTTAAGGTATGTGTATTATTTTAGACATAATATTATTGCACAAATAACAGACTACAGTATATTGCAAACTTAACTCTTTGTATTTGAAATAAAATAATATGACTCACTTTATTGTGATATTTGTTTTATTATGGTGATTTGGAACTGAACCCACATCTTTCTATAAAACATTAATGAATTAGACATGCAATAAAAAAAACTAGAAAAAATACCAATTAAAATTCCCCAAGTAAACATCAAAAAGAAAATCTTGAAAAGCAAAGGAGAGATTAATAAAATTGAAAGCTAAAAAATGTAACTAATAAATAAAACCTAGGAGCTAGTTTTATGAAAAAAAATAAAGTAGATAAACTATAAGTTGATTTTTAAAAAGAAAGAAAAACACCAAATTGTCCATATCAAAATGAAGAATAAATGAACTACATCAGATGAAATCAAAGCAATTATTAGGAGTTATTTTGCTGAATGAATATTTACAAAAATATAAACTGTCCAGATTGGTTGGCTGACTGGCTGTTGTCCTTTCATTTTAGAAGAAGACCAAAATTACAACATCACTATGCTAAAAGCAAGTTTCAGTGTGGCTGACTGTAGTTAACCAGGCCAATATTAGCTCAGAATACTCTACCACGGGTCAGGCACAAATGTTCTGGTGAACATTTGGGGTAGATTCTCTCAGTGTGTGCATTCCACTTTTTCTTGGGTTATTTCAATTCTGCTGTGCTCATAGAGCACAGTACCTTCTCTGATGTGGGCGTGCCATGCCGAGCGAACCTGTGCTATGTCACACAATAAATTCCAAAATTCTTAAGAGAGACCTTGAAAATGTCCTTGTATCCCTGTTTCTGACCACCCTGTGAGAATTTGCTCTGTGAGTTCTCCACAAAATGTTCTTTTTGGCAGAAATATGTTTGGCATTCAAATAACCTGGCCAACCCACTGTAGTTGCACCCTATGAAGCAGAGTCGGAATGCTTGGCAGTTTAGTTCAAGAAAGGACCTTAGTGTCTGGTACCTCATTCTGCCAGATGGTGTTCATAATCTCCCTAAATAATTCAAATGTAACCCATTCAGTTTCCTGGCATGAAGCTGGTATACACTTCATGTTTCACAGGAATACAACCATGAGATCAGCACCATGGCTCCATAGACCTTCAGTTTGGTAATCAGTCTAATACCTCTTCTCTTCCATACTTTTCTTAGGATCTTTCAAACACTGAGCTTTCTCTGGCAATGTGTACATCAGCTTCATTATCAATGTGTACATTCATGGAAAGTACACCACCAAGTTGAGTGAACTTATCCACAGAATTCAAAACTTCTCCATTGGTTGTAACCAATGGTTCCACATATGGATGACATGGTAGTGGTTGAGGGAGCGCTTGTGTTTTCTTGATGTTGTTAGGCTAAAATCAGCACAACAGCAGAGAACTGATCCATACTTTGTTGCATCTCAACTTCAGAGGCTGAAGTGCCCAGACTAACAGAAGAGGAAATACAATACTTAAATAATCCTAGCTCAGAAAAATAAATAGAACAAGCCATGAATGAGCTCCCTTAGGAAAAATACCCAGAATCTTATGGATTTAAAAATCAATTCTACCAAATATTTAAGAAAAAACTCATCCCAATACTATGTAAACTGTTTTTAAATGTTCTACCATTTTTTTCTTATAATATAAATATTATTTTAGTAACTAAATCAGAGAAAGTAAAAGTAGTAAAAAGGAAAACTATAGATCAATTTCCTTAATGAATATAAAAGCAAAAAACAAACAAAAAAACAAAAAACTAGCAAGGAAATTATAACAATATATCACAATAATCATTCATTATGACCAGGTGGGATTTATACCGGAAATGCAGGACTGATTCAATCATAGGAAAACTATCACCACAATTAAGTTTATCAATCCCAGAAACGAAAAAAAAAACATCATATGATTTTTATAGATATAGAAAAGAATTTTGACAAAATACAGCACTCTCTCCTCTTAAGAACACTAGAAAGCATAGGAATAAATGGAGCTTTTCTTAAAATTAAAAAAAAACTGCAATGGCAATGAACTTGAAGCCTTTGCAATAACCTCAGAGGCAGATTGCCTGTTGTCATCATTATTATTCATTACTGTATTAGAAATGCCAATTATAACAATAAGACAAGAAAAAGACATCGGAGGAACAAAAATAGGAAATGAGAAACTATCACTCTCTGTAGATTACATGATGGTATACTTAGAAATCTCCAAAGAATCAACTAAAAAACTAAGTGAAACAATGAACAACTTTAGCAAAGTTGCAGGATATAAAATAAACCCACAGAAATAATCAGCAAAACTCAGCAGCAAGAGATAGAAAAAAATGTTTCATTTAAAATAATGGTAGACAATATGAAATACTTGGGAATCTACCTGCCAAGACAAACCCCAGGCACTATATGAACACAATTATGAGATAACTTTCATCCAAATAAAGACAGATCTAAAAAACTGAAGAAATGTTACTTTCTTACTGGCAGGACAAGTCAATATAATAAAAAAAATTAATTTTGAATTAATTTGCCTATTCAGCGCATAAATCAAACTACCAAAGAATTATTTAAATAGAAAAAGAATTCGCATTAAAAAAAGATCAAGAATAGCAAAAAAAAAATCAGTGGAAAAAAAATCTGAAGAAAAGTGGTTGAGTAGTTTAAGATTTAAATTATATGACAAAGTTGTAATCATAAAAAATAATCTGGTACAGGTTAAAAAGCAGAGAGGCACACCAGTGAATCCAGACTAGATACACAACATATGATGATGATAAATGACCATAAAGACTGGAAATGATCACAGTAAGCTACCATTTGATAAACACATAGATCCAACATTTAAGGGGAAGAATTCACCATTTCACCGACAAAAAAATGCTGGGACAATTGGAAAGCAGTTTGGTGATATCATAAGTAAATTAGGAAATATTATTAATGGAATACTACTGTGATATAAGAAATGATGAGCTCATTAGAAAAAGTCGTGCATAGACTCACACAAAATAATGAAGAATGAAATGAGAAGAACCAACAGAACACTCTAAATAATAAGAGTAATACTGTTTTAAAAGTAACTTTGAGCAACTAAGTCACTTTAACTAGTACAAATATCGAAATTATCTACAAAGGAACATATAAAAAAGAATTTATCTGCATCCAGAGGGGGGAAAAACTAATAAAGAGAAGTATGTATACAATAATTTCACATATATATGTATATGTGTGTATATACATACATACTGATATTTGTGTCTAATGGTAGCCATCGATAAGGTAGGAGAGGGAGAAAGAAAAAAGAGAGAAAAATAAAATTTACGTGATAACTTTATTACATATTTAAAAGTAATAGCAAATAGTACATAATAGATTTGCAGTTTTATGTGCAATCATCTTTTCACATCCTATTGGGTTATGGAAATGGTTGTTTTATTTGAGAAATTAAAAATGAAAGTTTAAATAATTTAATTAGGGGAGCATGGAAAAATATATATTTTTAGATCTATGGATAAGTGAAGAATGTATGACCAAAACAAGATGTAGAGAAGATTTGAAAATAAAATAGATTATTTTTAGTTCATGAAATTTCAAATAAAATTGAACAAACAAAATTAATACAGCCAAAGTTAGGTGGGAAACAGGAAAAGAGGAAAATTACAGCAAATATTTATGATAAACACTTTATTTCTGAAATATATAAAAAAACTGAGCCTAATTTATTTAAAAATATGATTCATTTCCCAATTGATTAAATTGTCCAAGGATATCAATACAAATTCTTCAGAAGAAATCAAAGTCATCAAAAGCCGGATGAAAAAATACTCTAAATCACTACTGATTAGAGAAATCCAAATTAAAACAACTTTGAAATACTAGGCATGACTATAAGATTGGATGACATGAAAAATTATAAAAATAACAAGTGCTGAAAGGGATGCAGAAAAAAAAAATCAGGACACCAATGCACTCTTGGTGGAGTAGTGAACCAGTCCAACAATTCAGGAGAACAATTTGGAATTACACTCAAAGGACTTGTGTTTTTTTTTTTTTTTTCCATGACATCAGGAAGATGATGACATGACTTCCAACTGATTTGGATTTGAGTGAGGGAAGACTAATCTTCTCTACCCCTTAATAGACCTCAATTACCTTTTGTTAATTTCTACTGAGTCACTGGGTCAGAGGGTCCTGTCTTCTGGCTCCAAAAAAGTGTATAAATACTCTGAGGTAAGGTTTTGTTTTGAGGTTTGTGTGCCAGATGAGACTCTACGGAGCTACTAAGGAACCCCTTGGCTTTGAAAACCCAGATGTTGATGCTTGGTGACTACATAGGTATTGCTAACAGTCAGAAAGTTTGGAGCCCTGTCTGTTGATATTTGTTTCTCTGTCTATATTTTCTCTGAAGATCAGGGTGCTGAATTTTTCACTTGAACTAAATGAATCATATATGTGCTTGATTAAAGTGATTATTGACCCCTCAAAAGTTGCATTCCCTTGAGAAATGCAGATCTAAGAACCTGTGCAGCAGGCCCTCTTGTGTATGCCAGGGTCCTTGCTTTTATAGCTATGTAGTCACCAGCCTCACTTTCTCCTTCATTCATTTGGTTCCAGTGGCTAGATATACATGAGGATGACTGTAGATGACCCAGGATGCTGTGGGAGATTGTGGCATGTTTAATGTAAGGTCTTTCTGAATTCACACAGGGAGTGAAGTAACATTCATTCAGTGAATAGACTCATTTTAGAAGTGAGTTAAAGAATAACCCCATTAATTATATATTTTTTAAAAAGCTAAACTGGGAGGGTATGATCCTCAAGGTTGCTAGCCAAAAGAGAAATATTATTATTTATATTTGCTCTGATCTGTAGGGATCAAAAATAACCATTAAGTGAACTCAAAGGGCTGCAAAACCCTGCATGCCCTTTAACCCTGCAATACTATTACTAGATCTATATCCCCCAAAAAAATCTAAGAAAAGGGAAAAAGGATATTATTTGTGCATATATATATATATATATATATATATATATATATATATTCATAGCAGCTCTTTTTGTGGGCACATAATTGGAAAAAGGATCTGCATCAATAAGGGAATGGATGAACAATTTGTTGTATAGAATAGTGATGGAATACTATTGTAGTATAAGTGACTAGAAGGATGGTTTCAGAAAAACCTGGGAAGATTTATATGATCTGATATAAAATATATGGAATCATGAGAACATTATACATAGTAATAGTAATTCTATAAGGATGATCAACTGTGAAAGACTTGTGCTACTCTGATTACAATCAAGATAATTACAAAGAACCATGATTAAAACATGCTATCCACTTCTAGAGAGAGAACTAGTGAAATCTAAGTACAGATTGAAGCACGCATTTTAAAAACTTTTTCATTTTTTGCTTTCTTTCGCAACCTAATGTGGAAATGTTTTTCATGACTTCACATGTGTAACCAATACTTCTTTTGACTTTGCTCAACAGTTGAAGAAGTGGTGGGAGGAAGATAGATAATTTGGAGCAAAAAATTATAGAAATTGAATGTTAATAATGTTTTTTATGTAACTGGGAAATATCTAAAAAAATAAAAATATATTTTGAAAAGAAGTGAAAAGAAATTAAACTTATGCAGTAATAAGAAAATGGACTAAAATCAATATAAAAGGACTGGATAAAGAAAATCCATCCATAAAACTCAATGCTGGCTATGACAGGAGGGGAGACAAAATATGACCCTGCTAGTTGAGTCACAATAAAATCACTAAGGAAAGCTTCAGCATTGTTCAAACAGGTAACTCTGCCTCTAATAAACACAAGACATAAAAGCCCAGCAGTCAGAGACGATTTATTGAAGGACAGACAAATAGTTCTACCTATCTCAATACCACTGAGAACATTGCTCAATCACGACAGTATATACAAATATTTATAGGGATCACCATGAATCATCAAAAAAGTTTAATCTTTTGCAGTATCTTTCACTTAGTAAGGTAAAATTAGAAAGATTGCTATCAAAAATAGTTAATTAGTTTTAAGTAGTTTAGGTACTTATAGGAATAAGCTTTAGTTACCTACAGAAAACTTCATATGTGGAAGCTAGGACAATTGCAGACCTCGATTGTAGCCCTTCCTTACCTCTTCAATCTTGGGAAGTCGTTTCTCCTTGCAAGGACTCAGTTTTCTCATACATAAAAAGAGGAAGTTAGTACAGACTGCTTCTGATGTTATTTTCTATTCTAAAATTCCACATCTCAAATAGTGCTTTTTTTATATTGCACTAATGATTTGAAAGATTCCCAAAGTGCCTTAGCTCAAGAAAATAGGTTACACATTGAAAAAGCCACTAGAATATTAGAACAGAAAGGAAAACTTATACAGATCTGGGTTTTTATCCATTTCTAAACTTTTTGTTTTCAAATACCAGAACAAGGGAAAACAAAGAACTCAGACTTTAAATTCAAAACAAAAGTAAGAGGTGGAGGGGAGGGCTACATTACCCAATGGCACTCTTGCAGCACTTGCATCAGGATTGATCCAAAATGATAGCCAGGACAAGACCACGATGAGCAAAGTAGGAGCATACACACCCATCATGTAAAATCCCACTTGTCTTCTTAATGTAAAGATTACTTCAACACATGTGTAATAGCCTTTCAGAAAAAAATACACATATAAGTTAAGAAGCAATATTTTCAGAAATAAGTAATACTCAAATGAACCCACTTACCTGTCATTTACTATTTGATTCAAATTGAAAAAGCAAATCCCCACACCAACCAACATGCCCCACACGAAAAGATTTCCTTCAAGTGAAAAAAAAATAAACATGTTTCTGAGAAGTGAAGACAATTCAATTTAAACTAAATCAGTTCAACATAGAACCTGCTTTTTCTGACCTTTTAGAACTTCACCATGACATTGAGAAAAAGATATCACATGCTGCTACAATATTTCAGTGTGTAGAGTTAGAGGTCTTTCTTCAGAAAACCAGAAATGGACTTTCAATCTTTCCATTACTCATGGATGTTGCTCAAGGCAGATGACCTGAAATACCTACTTAAATGGGGAGCGCATCACAGAAATGCTACTGGATTAGCATACTAGATAGAATATATGGCTATAGTCATTCTGGTTCGGTGAGAGTGGGAGGGTTTGGAGAGAAGCTACCTGCAGCTATCAAAAGGGGCCAAATTCCCAAATTCAAAAGTAACTATTTGTCCATTTTCAAAACAAAAAAGAAGTAATTAGGGTACTTGACCACAAATGTTAGCTGAGGATGAGAAAAAATGAGTAGATAGATAGTATTAAAGTTCTTGTAATGAAAACATCTGACCCTAATTCTGTCCCTCATGTTGACACTTGTGATATGCCCAAATTCAGGCTAAAATGTTTGATTTCCATTTGGCACAATGAATGCAGGGAAAGTCTCAGAAGTGAAAACATTCGATTTTGACTCCTGGATAGTCAGATAATTCTGACCCATTGAAGAGCAACCTAGGAAGTTAAGTAAAATTTGTGGCGTTCTCATAACCAGCATGTGCTGCCAAAGTTTGTGAAGGGAAGTAACAGAAATGCTGCTACAGCATTTACTAAAGAATGAATGAGTCTTTGAGAACATTAAAAATTAATTCTTTTCTGTATTAATAATCAAATTTTAAAGTTCAAAACTATTTTAAAAAATCATCTAACACATTAACTTACTATTTTTTACTAAATAAATTCAGTTACGAATCGGGTGTAATTATACAACATTGATCAATTAGGTTGCCTAATCCAATATTATAAATATTTAAAAATATGTTGAGAACAAATTTTGAGTTGTTGCCCCCAAAAGAGAAATTTTCTTATATTGAGCCCTTTTTCTCCTTTTTTTCCCTGATAGTTCTGATATCTTTTTTCTAAGACTTTTAATTTTCAATTTTTTCTATGTTGGCATATTAAAATACATATTGAATAAATAACTTCCTTTTATGATGCCTAAGAATTAGTGTTGATAGAGTCTTATATTGAGAAATAAATTGTTGAAACTCCGTTCCTTTTGTGTGACTCAGTATTCTCTTTTCACTTAAGAGCATAGTTGTTGCCACCAGTAGGTTTAAAAAGATAGTACAAGTCTGGGTATTGGAGTACGCATCATTAATTGTTGAACTGCCTTTGTTCTAAATTTTTTATTTTGTATTCTGTGAGGAAGAAGGAAATACAGAAGTTTTCTTAATAGAGCTAGTTATACGCAAAATGTTGCAACCAAATTTTCTTTTCCTTGGATAAGCCCACAACATATGTTTGTAATTGTCAATAATATGGAACATCTCCAAAATATATCATTGCTTTAGGACAACCATTACCCAAACTTAGAGGGGATCCAGTATTTCCTACAGGGGATTTTGAACTGCCTCTGTTTTGTTATGGAATTTTATGTTACAGATAATTACCTATACACCTTTTATATATGAACCATATGAAAATCATAGTGCTGTGTTCCTCCAAAAAAATTGAAATTGTTTCAAGTGCCTTCAGATTTTCCAGATATTGTCTCAGTTCAGTATAATGTTGATTATTTGGAAATGACTTATTTGTCATTCCATTCAGTGGAAGTTGAATGACAATTTTGGTAAAATCTGTTTTGAGGCAAATTGAGGTCAGATCTTTGGAATAGGGACATACTACTCACTGAAGTCTTGTAGGTGGGTACCTGTTTTTCAACAGAAAAGCACACAGAGGAACATTTTAGTGATTTAGTCGATAAATTTTTATGAGAAATCTTTGTCAGATCCTGGCATTGGATCTTTTTTCTGTTACTTATACCATGCTTTTTGGGGGTGGCTTGGGGGAAAGGGAACAAAGAGAGAGAGAAAGACAGACAGAGCCATAAAGACATAGAGAGAGACTGAGAGAGAGGGCAAAGAAAAAAAAATAGAGTGGGAGATACAGAGACTTAGCTAATTATAGACACTGAAGATTAGGCAACTTGAGTTTACTAACCATTCTTGGCAGAGTTTGGTTTACTTATTTTTATTACAAATCTACAGTAAATTTTCAATTCAAGAATTTTAAACATAAATCTGATTTCAGACTTTTTAATAAATAATTAATGGACAAAAACTGGCATCACTTGGCGAGAGAATTATTATGTCACTCATGGGCATTCTTTGTCTAAAACATGAGAAAATGTCTATCATCTAAAAAGTTGTCCATATTTGTTGACATGGCTTCCCCTAAAGTCTAGCTTTCATATGCATTGTGTCCCAGCTTTGATAAGCATCTCAATTTTATGCTTCAATATTGATCGAATCCAGTGCAATATTAGTGACAATTTATTTGAGACTAAAGCAATACCTCCAGGAAAAGTGTAATATTTTCTCATCATGACTTGATTTTAAGTTGAAATAGCTTAGGATAATTTCTCAAATTTCATACTTATCAATTATCTTTATTTAGACATCTCCAAAATTAAAAAAAAAACTCTCTGACACATGTTTTAAATGGGAAAAAACTTTTTAAATAAAATGGAAAGTGGCTAATGTTTAATACTATGAGATTTGGTTTCATATAGAGTGTTACTCCAGTCAATTCACCTCAGATTGTGTCTATACATGACAAATTTACTAAGGGAATTGCAGGGGAGAGATGGTATATGACATAAAATGTCATATCATTATGAAGACTGAATCATTATCAATTAAGTCAATTCAACATTTTGAAAAAAAAAAACTCCATCTGGGGAATGTTCCAAATGTAAGTTCAGCATCTGTATTTGTTTGCTTTACTTTGCCCAATGTCATGTGTCTATATGGTCAATTGCTCATTGCTTTTTACTGAAATCTTGATGACATTGGTAATTCATTATTTCTGATCTAAATATTAGCATTTACTTACGATATCCAAAATTCAACATGAAAGAAAACAAAATACGCAATAAAAGATTGTCAAATATATGAAATCTTTAGCTTGCAGTGCCAAATGATTATCTCTAAAGAAATAACATGAACTGAAAGATGGTATATATTTTTGACAGAAAAAAGTGATGTTCTAAGATATTTAAAAATAACCCTGTCATGAAAATCATGTTTTATTAATTCTTGAAAGTATTCTTTCATTTCCTAGAAAAGATACTATGATATCTAGAAACTATAAAGAGTTTCCTTAATTCTATATAGTTCAGTCATTCAATTTAAATTAAGGATAACATTTTCCGTGAATGTTTTTATAATCAGATATGGAAGTGTCTGACAAGTTAATTTTTCATTGGTTTCAAAGTTTCTTTTCTTATCTAAATATTATCTCAGTACAATTGCGAGACCTATAAACAGAATAATATTTTATGCATCTTTTGAGAGATAATCATATCTGATGGGAAGAAAGCCACAGAATACAAAAGTAAGATAACATAACGGAGCTCAAAGCTAAAGACTTCAGTACAGCTTAATTATATTAAAATTGGACTAATATACATTTATAAAATATACCATTTTAATTATAACATAATATGCATTGGCTGATTTTAAAAAAGTAGCAACAGATAGTTAAGTCAACGTTTCACTCAAGCAAACACATACTAAATTTTTTATGTTTATTCTAAATATTATAAGCAGAGTTAAACCCTGTTTGGCATGATGAGTTCGTGCAGATATCCCAATGTCACTGAGTCAGCTCACCCTTTTAGTTATCTCCAGGTGGATCAACATTACTGTTATGCAGATTTAGGTTTCTAACGTTCTAATAAACTCATGAATATTTCAGTATGTTTCTAGATGGTATATAGTGCTGATATTTTATTGAAATTTAAAAGAGTATCAATTATTAAGATTCATGAAATAATCAAAATACTTTGGATTGTTTATAGTTAGATGGCTCATTTAGATGTCCCTCAATTGCTTGTAATAATAGTTAACATAATATAGTTTCCACTATGTGACATGCACTAAATGCTTTAAAATCACTAAAATATATCATTTGACCTTCTCAAAAACCCGAAAAGTATGTACTATTATTATAATCCCCATTTTACAGATGAGGAAACTGAAGTTAACAGAGATTAACTGACATGCCTGGGGCCATGCAGAGAGTAAGTGTCCGAAGCCTGATTTGAACTCACATCTTCCAGACTGTAACAATGTGTACCTCTGTTCTTGAAAGACAGTAGTCTTATTATAAGAACATTGACAAAAATGTAAGGTACTTTCATTTCTACAAATGTTAGATATAATTTAATGAATGAGGTCTATTTGTTCTTTTTTTCGGATCAGCTTCTCTGTGACATAGGTCAAGCTGTGTTAAAAGGGTATACTGCCTTTGCTGATTTGCAATTCTTATTCTAAAATGCTTTATGTTTGATAAAAGGTACCACAGACAATGAAGTAATATAAATAAAAGTTGTAATAAGCTTCTCTGATAAAGGCTTCAAAATTCATAAAAATAATCACTTTTAATTTATAAATTTAGAAATATTTGGAAAATTTATAAAAGAGCCATTTTCCAATTGATTAATTGCCAAGAGGCAGTATTCAGAAGAAATCAGAGCTATTTAAAGATATATGAAACTATATTCTAAAGTACTATTGATTAAAGAATGGCAAATTAAAATAACTCTGATATAACCACTTTACACATATTAGGATGTATATAAAATCCTTCTGGTCTCTGTGAAGGTGTTCAGATTCAGTCTAGCTCTGATTCTGTCCAGCTGAGATCCAATCTGTCCGACTTGTCAAGACAAAGTTCATAAATGCATAGGCTCCTTAAGAGTCTATGCAATATGGAAAATCTTGTATAAATTTCAATTTTCTCTGGATGAAGGAAGATTTGAGTGAAATTCATTTGGGCAGGACTTGGGGTGTTGGTATTTTGGGGTCACAAGCACCCCAAATCTCAACATATGGTTTCCTGATCTCAACAGAATTATGCTTAACAGGCTATAAAACTTGCATATGCTTTGACCCATCCATACCACGAATAGCTCTATATCCCAAAGAGAACAAAGAAAAATGAATAGGAAATGTATATACAAAAATCTTTGTAGTATCTCTTTTTGTGGTGGAAAAGAATTGGAAACTGAAGGAATAACCATCAGATGGGAAGTGGCTGAACAAATTGTGGCACATATTTATTTTTTATTTTTTACATTTATTCATTTATTTTTAGTTTTGAACATTCATTTCCACAAAACTTTGAGTTCCAAATTTTCTCCCAACCTCTCCTCTCCCCCCCACCCCAAAATGCCTGGCATTATGATGACCCCTCCCCCCCAATCTGCCCTCCCATCTAACTCACCCCTCCCTTCCTTTACCCCCATCTTCTCTCTTTTCTTGTAGGGCAAGATAGATTTCTATATCCCATTACCTGCATTTCTTATTTCCCAGTTGTATGGAAAAACAATTCTCAACATTAGTTCCTAAAACTTTGAGTTCCAACTTCTCTCCCTTCCTCCCTCCCCACCTATCCCCACTGAGAAAGCAAGCAATTTGATACAGGTTATATTCGTGTAGTTTTGCAAAAGACTTCCATAACATTCATATTGCATAAGACTAACTATATTTCCCTCCATCCTATTCTGGCCCCTATTTATTCTATACTTTCTTTTGACCTTGTCCCTCCCTAAAAGTGTTTACTTCTAATTGCTCTCTCCTCTCATTTGCCCTCCCTTCTATTGTCCTCCCCATCCCACTTATACCCTTCTCCCCTCCTTTCCTGTAGTGTAAGATATATTTTCATATCAAATTGAGTGAGCATGTTATTCCCTCATGTTATTCCAAATGTGATGAGAGTAAGCTTCATTTTTCCCATTAATCTCCCTCCTTTTCTCTTCCATTGAAAAAGTTTTTTCTTGCTTCTTTTATGACAGATAATTTTTCCATTCCAATTCTCCCTTTATCCTCCCAATATATTCCTCTATCACTCCTCAATTTTATTTTTTTAGATATCTCTTCTTATTCAACTCCATCTGTGCTCTGAGAGAGCATAGATGGAGTTGAATAAGAAGATATAGCTATATAGACATAGATATATACATATCTATACATATGATTCTATAGATATGTATATATATACATATCTATATATGTATGTGTGTGTGTCTGTGAGTGTGTGTGTAAAATCCCTTCAACTACCCAAATACTGAGAAAAGTTTCAAGAGTTACAAATATTATCTTTCTATGTAGTAATGTAAACAGCTCAACTTTAGAAATTCCATTATGATTTCTCTTTCCTGTTTACAGTTTCATGCTTCTCTTGATTCTTGTGTTTGAAAGTCAGATTTTCTATTCAGCTCTGATCAAGAATGGTTGAAAGTTCTCTATTTCATTGAATGACCATTTTTTCCCCTGAAGTATTATACTCAGTTTTCCTGGGTAGGTGATTCTTGGCTTTAATCCTAGTTCTTTGAATTGTGGAATATCATATTGCAAGCCCTTTGATCCCTTAATGTAGAAGCTGCTAGATCTTGTGTTGTTCTGATTGCTTTTCCATAATACTCCAATTATTTCTTTCTAGCTGCTTGCAATATTGTATCCTTGACCTGGTAACTGGAATTTGGCTCCAATATTACTAGGAACTTCTCTTCTCGGGTCTCTTTCAGGAAGTAATTGGGGGTTCTTTCAATATTTATTTTTCCCTCTGGTTCTAGAATATCAGGGCAGTTTTCCTTGATGGCACACATTTATGATCAGGTGCTATCGTGCTATGAGAAATTGTGAAGGGGATGTTTCCAGAAAATCACGGGATGCGAAGTGAAACGGAAGAGTCAGAAGATCACTGTACACAGTAACAACAGTATTGTTAGCCATGCTGAACGATGAAAGACTTAGATAATTTAATCAATACAATGATTTAAGACAATTCCAAAGGAACCATGATGAAAAATGCTACGCACCTCTACAGAGAACTGAGGAACCCTAAGGAAAAATTGAAGTAATAGTTTTCTCACTTTGTTTTTCTTTCTGGTGATATGACAAATATGGAAATATTTTGCATGATTTCACATGCATAATTAATATATTATTTGGCTTTTCAGTAGTTAGAGGAGGGGTAGGAGGAATGGAGAGAACTTAGAATTCAATTTTTCTAAATGTTAAAAGTAGTATTTTTAAAAGAAAAAATACAATATAATGCTTTCTGATCCTTGCAGACAGGCACTTCCCTTTTGCCTTTTTTTAATCTCCAGCACTTTGCACAGGGCTAACACTATTCCAACAAATGTTTATTGATTGATTGAGTCTTTGATCAGGATAACGTTTTGAGAACCTTTTCATTTTTCAAAATGAAGCATACTTCACCCATCACCCTGAAACTGGCAAAATAAGTAATTGCTTGAATTTTTATGGGTTAAGACAATCTCAATAGCAATCAAATAACATTTCCAATAATGTTTTGCTACCCAGTGAGGTCTTGCCAGAAATGATATTTCTTGTATTCACAGGAGAAAGTAATTTATTCAGGGTGGGGTAGTCTACATTTTCAGCACATAAAATTTAATGAGTTCTACCAAAGCTTTCAGATCCAAAAAAAAATGTTTACAAGAAAGGTTGAAATCAATAGTGCAACTGTCATATCATTAAATAATAAAGACACTTTAACAAATATGAAGTTTTTTTCCTTTCAAAATCAGAATGCCAGCTTACAGCTATTTCAAATTTATTTTTGAATAATTTTATTTCACACTTAGTCATTTATTGATATTACATATTGACATTACAATCAAATCTGATACAGATTCTCTTTTTTTATCCTAAAGATTACTTACCAGTGCCTTTATAGTATTTGGTGCAGTTACCATATTCAATATCTTCCTTTTTAATATCAAATTGTGGCAAAGCTATTTTCTCTAACTGGACAGGATCTCCAGACTGCCATATAAATCGCAAATCATCTGTTGTATAACCAACTTCATGAAAAACAGAAACAAACAAAAAAAATAGTTTGAATCAAAACATATGTATGAATATCATGCACATAGTAACCTTAATATTTTTCCTCTGTATTATTTTAAATTTCAGCATAGCAAATGTTACAAAATAATATCATTACACCTTTTCTTTTACAATTGGCTCTTTAAAATATGTAGACATATGTCACGTTAACTGATGGTATTCTGGAAAGGGTCCATTACACAAAATGATAAGGTCTGTTTTCAGGGTCCAGCTCTGCCACTAGCTACAATTCCTTCATCAAGTCATATATAACCTCTCTAGATCTGATTTTGCTCTACTTTAAAGGTGTAAGTAGGCAGATGATGTACTAAATAATTTCTACAGAGCTTTGCTAGATCTAACTTCTTTAATGGGATTATGTATCTCTAGAACCATAGCTGTGTCATAATATCTGTAAAAGTAATCGTAGTATCTGGGTCTTTTTTAAACCCTACGTAATTATTGTAATGCAGCATTTTTATTGTCTCCTGATCAATACTAGTGTTACAGGGAATTTAGACAAGACTCATACCAGTTAATATCAATATTAGATAAAAGAAGGGTCATAAAATATCAGTGTATAAAGCATGTAGAAAGGATGAATACCCAGCTAATTTAAACTGTTACATTTCTGGGAGTTATCATATCTGCTGCAATTACCTTTTATGCCCATGTGCTGTGGTTCAAGCTTCAGAGACAAGCAAATTCAGATATCTTTTTTGTATTTAAAGATGACTACTGACTGTTATCATCAATTGCATGAGTATGAATCTCTAAAGGTGAGATGCCCTGCATAAGATTTATTTGAAGTTTCAAAGACATTAGAAAGTAAACTTTACAATTTTTTATAGTTTTGTTACTTAAGGGAAAGATGAAAAACTCACTTTAGAAAAAAGAATGAACACATAAATATTTTTCCAAAGATATGATCCCAGCTATGGCAATATTTCAATGTCGTCAAGTGTTCATAAGAGAATCCTCAAAAGAAAAATGGGACATACTAAGTAAAATTTTGTAGATGGTTCATGTGACCAATGACTCTAGGAAACATCATTTTCCACTAAATTTCAAAGTTTTCAGTCCTAAGTTTCAAAGAATTGTTTATAGGATCTAAATCTTTATCACCTAAAATTTAGAACTGTCTCAGAAAATGTAGGGGAAGGATGGACAGATAGAATGACAGGCCAGAGTTTGCACAGCTCAGTTGTGTCAGAAAGCTATACTTGTGCTAAATAGAAGTTACAAAGAGTATGAATATGTAGTAAGTCATTAAAATGGTGTATGAACTCCTTCGAGCAAATAATATTTTTGATATGGTGTTAATTTATGACAGCAATGGTTGTGCATGTACTTCTCCTGACACTAAACTGACTCAAAATATCTAACTTTGACCAGATGAAACAAGATATGACCTAGATTTGCTGCATTTAGTTCTCCATCAGTTGAGAGCTGGATTTCATGCCCTTTACATCTGTTGCACTGTTCCCTTATTTTGTGTTTTTAATTCTATTCTTTGAAGTATTACTCAAAGCAATCTAATGAAAGTTGTCACTCCTAACGAGCACTTTTTAACAACCACTAGGGATACTGAAACGACTGGTGATGTAAGGAAGTCAAATATTCTAAGGATCATTCAAGTCCAAGATGAAATAGAATCTGTTGTACAAAAAACAAAGAAAAGTATGATCAAAAGTTTAAAAAAAACCCAGCACCAAGCACTGGCAAATATTTGCCACAAAAGAGTCAAATGAATCTTCAGAAAACAAGCAAAGACCTTCAGAGGGCTTTAGCAATAAGAGAGATTGTTATAGATTCCTCTCTAGTGCAGCAAAGGCTGCCTAATGTTCAAAGAATAAGGAGAAGACTGGTATTTAAAATACACACAAAGATATATGCAAACACACTATAACAATAATAGTAAAACAAAAGTATTGCTAGTCATTACTATGAAAAAAAAACTGTCACAGTCAGGATGATACAAAATATGGAGGTCTGAAGATTTTAAAGTGGCAATTTCAATACTGAAACTCACTTTTTTTATTTAAAACTATAATCAAACTCTTGCAAGCATTCCAGATGAGCCTGTAAGATCTAGATATGCTCCTTAGTAAAGCATTCCTCTTCCCTCCCGCATGCATCAAATTTTGGTGGGTAGGTTCTCATCCACAATGAGAGAATGATTAAATTGAAGAAATATATTTACATATGAAGAACAGAATTATTCCAGAATTATACAAATTCCTAAATAGCCATGCGATATTACCCAAAAAGTCATTACATTGTATTACATGGCATGATGGGTTAAGAAATTTATCTGAGAGTTGGAGATTAACAGTTTCCAAAGGCCTAAGAATGGACTATGCAAAGAAAACAAGTAGGAAAAATATGAAAAGTCCAGCTCCTCCCACATGCTGTCCAACAACTATCAAAGCAAGAAATTAGACCAAGTAATCATTGGGAAATTGAAGGAGAAACTACAATGAGTCATTTTTCTAGCCCAAGATAACAAAGCAGACAGTCAAATAAGATGATGAGGTTGGGAAAAATCTCTATTGTATTAGGACGATCTTAAAGGAAGTCACAAAAAAAGAAGAGAGGAAAGGATATACAGGGAAGAAAGTCAGATATTCACTAACTGATTAAAAAAATTAGGTGAGAGAAAGAGTTGGTAACTCATCTTATTTAAAACTCATTAAAACTTTGGATGCTATCATCAAGGCTATATTTGGGAAAAATGAACTATCAAAGATGTACTTTATATGTGATGTGATAAAATATGATTTTAAAAATAAAAAAATTGTAAAAAATATGAATTCTATGTCAAAGTGCAGAAAACAAGTGACTTGTAATGTAAAGATAGATTACATATTAACATTTTGTCAGGGGTGTATAAAGTTTTCTATACATTAACATTTTACATTGTCCCAGTTAATTTGCAAACTGCTATAATAATAGTCACACATGGAGCTTGGGGCTCTGAACTGGTGACTTGTTCTAGGTAAAAAAAATTCACCAGGGAAATCTCCCCATAAAAATTTGCAACTCATATGTAATTTACTGCCTTAGATAGTAAATTTTTAACAGAGAATAGGTTGCATTTGATTTTCATATTTCCATACTCATTGATACTCGGTAACTTCCCTAACCTTCAAAATAACATGTAAAGAACTCTTTTCACTTGACAGAAGCCTAAGTGAAAAAAGCCCCAGTCTCCTAGAAGAAATGTAATCAAGAAAAGCAGAAAGACAAGACAACCGGCATCCTATCCAGTTATCACTCTCCTTAGGGATCCAGAAGTCCCTGTTTCACTGGCCAGCACTTGGTCTGTCTTCATTTCTCTTCCATCCCCATATAGATAAGCATAACAACTAATGAATAACTACAGTAATTCTTTTCATATGCCAAGTAGCATAGCTCAAGTGGAGAATCATCAAGTTCTAAAAAAGTTATGCTTCATTATGGCACATAATTAGTGTCTTCTCTTCATACATACAGCAAAAAAAAAAATGTCCTTATATCACTGAATTACATGTCTGAGTTCAAATACTATCTGAAAGGTCAATGTCATCAATGAACTTGTAGAAGACAGATCTGGGGAAAAGATTCAAATGGAATTGCTTAGAGGATATGAATACAGTAAATACTTGTTACACAGTTTGCTCCCTGAAACGCAAGGTAGCAGCTGTCAATCAATCATCTGGTTCAAGTATTGAAATACTCACTAATTGAGAAACCCAAAGCTAAGCCCAACTCTATAGGGATAGCTATCACAATACAACCAAAACAACCCAGTAAATGGGTATATTCTGAATATTTTGCTTAATGACAGCATGATTTCAGAATTTTAAAGCACAGATGGCAAAGATATGCAGAGCTGACATAAGGTAAGGATCCTGTATAATCTTAGAACATACAATATAAAGACTCTATTGTTCATCTCTCAAACATACAGATTACTCAAGGCTACCCTTGGGTCTATCTGGGAATAGGATCAAACACTCAATCTGTAGTCTTGGAAACATATGTAGACATTTTCCTTTTATAGCTGGGTGAACTTTTCTAAAGTTAGAAAAAAATCTTTGCTCAATTTTAAGTTCCATTTCAGCACATTACAAAGAAAAATTTAATAATAACTGAACTACAGTCTGTAACATATCTTGTCTGCCCAGGATATGCATGATATTGAACAGAATGCTTTATACACCTCAGAAAAAAATCATTAACCATTCATGTATTCCTGGAAATGGTGAAGTGAGTTGTAGTACTTTCTGTTTGATTGAAATATTTAGTGACTTCAAAGACATGTGTCATTCATAAATGATGTGGAACTAATGAATAGAATTAATTCTATTTTGTTGGAGTTGTTTTCATGTTACAAATTTCCTAATTGTATCCAACATTATGGCTATTTCCAATTCAAATTATTTTCATCTTGTGTTTGATAGTTAAAGAATGGGGAAATGGAAAGACCTATAATTTAATTTGGTGTAGGGAACTCCCAGGTGAGGAAATTCCTTCAACTAGCACAGATCAGCAGCTTCTTTGAACTTACATGTTTAGGGGGTTGCCAGGACAGTACTTAGAGGTTAAAAGATTTGTCTAGGGTAAGACAGTCAACACGTGTCAGAGATGGTACTTGAACTCTGACTTTCCTGGCTTCAAGGTCATCTCTCAATCCACTATGCCGGGCTAACTCTTCAGTTAAAGAATAAAAATATTAATTAATAATCTTTCTGAGATTACATGAATTGTTTTTTCTTTCTTCTCCTGTACAATGCAATTTAATACTTAGAAATTAGCTTAACACCTGATTTTTACAACAGTAGTATAAAAGTATATAACAGGATAATAAAACTGTCTATGCATTAATAAATGAGTATATATTGATGAGTGAAATAGAACAAATGTGTCCTAAACAAAATAAAATGAATGAACGGTTAATAATAACATTCATTTTTATAATTATTCTCTACAATGTTGAGGATATATACAACTCTTTGTTTTAGGCATGTTTAAATGAACCCAAATCATGCATAACATTGTGTACATACAGCTTTCCAATTGCATCTTGCAACGTTGTGTGTCCATAGGAAATAAAGTCAAATCCAAAGGGCAGGAGAGAGTAATAGATAATCTGAAAATATAAATACAGTACTTAGATGACATTCACCATATTTTTCAAGTTAACCACTGATATTAAAAGCAAATAATAATATGAAACTGTACCTCATACTAACTAAGACATCTCCATCCCGAAAAATGAAGAGGAGGATATTTTCCTGTGTAACATCATGAAAATTAGCACTCTTTTCATTGGCAAAAAATAGGTCAGGTTTCCATAGACACTTGAACATGGTGGGATCCACTGTCAGTGCATCTGAGCCCCTAAAATCATTAGGAAGCTTCAGCCGAGGATCATTCCATTTCTGCCTCAGGAAGATGTTAACTCTATAGTCCTAAACATGAAAAAAAAGAAAAGAAATATCATGTCTTTCCAATAAAAGAAAGTGTAAAAAATCTGAAAGGAAGCTCAGCAGTTTCCAAGAAATATCTTCAACTTATTGAATTAAACTAAAACATGCCTCAATTTTACTTTCTAAACAATAAGTAAACAAATTACTAATAATCCTGACAAACACCAAAGATTTAATGTCCTTTTATCCTGCTGGAATTCATATGAATTAGCTAGATTCCATGGGGAAGGAAAGGAAATTCTAAGAGGCAGATGTAAAGAAACTTTTTTATAGAAGTCTACTTGAAGTGAGGTAATATTTCAGTCGCACACACCTTACAGTTTTCCAAATGAAATGCTCACAAGGGCTTACATCATCAGTTGACAACCAAGTTATGAAATATGTGAAGTTAATGGTGAAGTACCTGGGTCAGATAAATTAAGATTCATGTACCCTAACAAATCCTCCTTGTCTTTACAGTACCACTAAAGAGAAGTGTAAATGAAGCAGTTGTACTCTAATCACAGGCAGAAAGATGATTTTTAAGACTATAGCAACACTTAAGTCATCTCTTGGTTTTTGCTAAAAATACATTATAAGGGACTCAAAAAAATTCAAATATGAGAGGCCAACTAATTCTATACATATTAAATAAAATCTGTCCTACAACAAATGGTCATCTATCCTTTGCTTGGAGACTTCCCATGCACTACCTCCTGAGGCTGCAAGTCCCACTACAGGAATGCAGTCATTAAAAAATTGTTTCCTTCTACAAAGTTAACTTTTTACACTAAGGAACTTCTATTTATGCTGCTAGCTCTGTCTCCTGGAATGAAGGGTCTCTGAGATCCATAAACTTTTTAATAAAATATTTTGATAACTGTTATGTCATTTTAATAGTGTCTCCATGGCCCCATTTGGAGTTTTCTTGGCAAAGATATTAGAATGCTTTGCCATTCTCTTCTCCAGCTCATTTTACAAATGAGGAAACTGGGGCAAAAAGTGTTAAGTGACTTGCCCACAGTTGTACAGCTATGATATGTCTTAGGCTGGATTTGAACTTGGGAAGATGAATCCTCCTGACCCTCATGTCATGCTCTATCCACAGCAACATCTAGCTGCCCATTTTGGAAGCTATTTTTAATATAATTAATTTCCTTTGTATTTTATTCTGAGAAGGTTCTCACAGGCTTTAGCTAATTGCCAAAAAAGTACATGACATGCATACACACAATCAATAAGGTCCTTTGTCTTCGACCAAGAACAATAAGTCTTATCTTTCCTTCATAAGACAGTTTTTCAAATAATTAAAGACAGTTGTCTTGTCCCATCTCTCACAATCTTCTCTTCTCCACCCCAAACAATCCCATTTACTTCAACTAACTCACATGGCAGGACCTAAGCCTCTTCAACATCCTGGTTGCCATCATCTGGAAACAAATTTTCTCAAACAACACATTACTGTGTAAATTTCCAAGTAACAACCCCCAACTTCCAGCCAAATACTCTACTAACTATTCAGAAGAATGATAAAAATTTCTAAATTTGAGAATACGTCTTTTGAACCTATGAGGAGTAGAAGAGGTGTGTTTGAATTTTTAAGTTATATTAATTTTTTATCAATATGCATAAACCTTTGAAAATTAAAGGATTTCATTACAATATCTAAGAGAAAAACTGGAATAAACATCTTCTGATGACAACTGAGGCATGACCCCTTTATTGGTGATTACAGGTATGCACAAAGCATTATACAAGGATGAATATGTGTGCTATGCTGAGACCAGCTAGTTCTTTATAAAATTTTTAAAAGCATTTTATACTTTTATATTAACTATCACTGTAACAATGCTGTCCCATATCCTTCCTACTGACACACTGACAACCAAATACCACCACACACACACACACACACACAAGCTCACACAAGAAAAAAGCCCCCCAATATCTTTTCAAATAATTTTTCTAAAATGTGATCCAAGATGGACCTTCCTTAAACTGAGTTCCCTCATACAAATTATATCTATTGGCAAGGCGGTGGATAGATCTCTGCACCTGGAGTCAGGAAGACCTGAGTTTAAATCTGTGCTCAGACACTAGCTCTCTAGGTAAGTAATTGGACTTCTATCCCAATGTCCTCATCTGTACAATGGGAATGCGTTCAAAAGTTGTTATGAAGATGAAATAATATTAGCAAAGTGCTTTGCAAACCTGGCACTATGTAAATGCTAGTTATTTTCATCAAAGTAAAACATATTCACTAATGTAGATAGCAGGAGCACATCTGTAAAATGAGATTCAGATTTGGATGTTACATTTTGGGAAGAATATTCATAAGCTGAGTGGCACTGTGAAGTAACGGATGGAGTTGAAGTAATGTTGGGCTTGCAGTCTGGGAGAGCTAGATACCAATTCTGACTCTGACATCATCTGTAAAACCCTATGCAGTTTACTGAACTTCTACATTCCTGGGACAACTCCCTCATTAGTAGCTGTTAAATGCTAGACTTGTAAAGGGAGTTCCCAAGATAAAAAGAAAGATCCTTCACATTTTAAAATATTAATGAACAAGAGAATTTCTAAAGAAGGGCAATTAGGGCAGAGGAAAAGGGAAGACTTAGGTAAAATATGATTGTTATTGTTCATTAAGTAATGCCTGACTTTTAGTGACCCCATGACCATAACATGTCATGCCCTTCTGTCCTTCACTATCTCCTGAAGTCTGTCCAAGTTCTCATTCCTTGTTTCCATGACACTATCGATCAATCTTCATCCTCTTTTGTCCCCTTCTCCTTTTGCCTTCCATCTTTCAAACATCAGGGTCTTTCCCAATGAGTCCTCTCTTTTAATTATGTGACCCAAGTACTTAAGCTTCAACTTCAGCATTTGTTCTTCCAATGAGTAGTCTGAATTAATTTCTTTAAGTATGGTCTGATTTGATCTCCTCTCTGTCCAAGGGAATCTCAAAAGTTTTCTCTAGCACCACAATTCAGTAATTCAGCTTTCTTTACAGTCTAACTGTCACAGTCATACATTGCTACTGGAAAGAGAAAATCATAGCTTTGAGTATACAGACCTTTTTGGAAAGGTGATGTCTCTGCTTTTAAGGATGTTGTCCAGATTTGCCATAGTTGTCTTTCTAAGGAGCAAGCTTCTTTCTCTTAATTTTGTGACTGCAGTCACTATCTATAACAATCTTTAAGTCCAAGGATATAAAATATGACACTGGTTCCAGTGGTTACCAGGAAACTATGGGACCAGTCCCCATGATCTTAGTGGGTTTTTTTGTTATGTTATGCTATTTTTAATGTTAAGTTTTATGTTAAGTTTAATTTTAATTGTTTAATTTATTATGCAATTTATGTTTATTTATGTTTGATTAGTTTAAATTAACTGCTCGGTTAATTTAATTAATTATTTCATTTATATTAAGTTTAATGCTAAGCTTTAAGCCAACTTTTACACTTTCCTCTTTCAACCTATTCAAGAGGATTCTTAATTCTTTTTCACTTTCTGCCATCATCACATGCTGAGTCTATATAGCTGAGATTGTTAATATTTCTACCACCAACTTTAATTCTAGCTTTTGGTTAGCCCAGTCTGGCATTTCTCATGTTGTACTGTGATTATAAATTAAATAAATAGGGTGAAATATACAGCTTTGTCTTATTTGTTTTCCAGTCTTTAATCAATCAGTTGTTCCATGTTAAATTCTAATTGTTGCTTTTTGACCCACAAACAGGTTCCTCAGAAGACAAGTAAGATGATCCAGTATCTCATCTCTTTGAGAATTTGTCACATTTTGTTGTAATCCACACAAAGGCTTTAGTTTAGTCAGTGAGGTAAAAATATATACATATACATATGCATATATGTGTGTACATACATGCACACACATATATGTATGTGTGTATATATATATATATATATATATATATATATTATATATATTTTCTGGAACTTTCTTGCTTTCTCCATAATCCAACAATGCTAGCAATTTGGCCTTTTATTCCTCTGCCTCTTTGAAAACCAGTCTACATTTCTGGTAATTCTTGGTCCATTATTGCTGAAGCCTGGCTTACAGAATCTTAAGCATAACCTTGCTGGAGTATGAAATGAGCAAAATTGTCCAGTAATTTAAATGTTTTTTGGAATTCAGCTCCTTTAGGATTGGAAAGTAAACGAATTTTTTCCAATACAGTGGCCACTATTTAGCTTTCCAAATTTACTGGCATATTGAGTATGGCACTTAAATAGTATCATCTTTTAGGACTTTAAATAGCTCAACTAGAATTCAGTTCACTTCCACTAATCTTGCTCTAAGACTCTAGATCAGTAGCGACATCATAGTGCTTATTACCATAGTGATATTAAGATATTCCCTATATAGTTATTCTTTTATATTCTTGCCACTTCTTTTTAACCTTTTTTACTTCTATTAAGTATGCAATATGGTATCTATCTTCATGTATCTGCAGAACTCTCACTTGGAATGAATGTATGCATGCAAGCATGCATACAGAAATTAATTAATTAATTTAAAACTTTGTTAAGTGCTTTATAATACAGGAGACAATATATAAATCAGAGTGGTGTACAAGGAGGGATGTTTTGATAAGGAAAGTCATTAGGATGGTGAGTGAAGCATAGAGAAGTAGTGTAACATGACATTTCCTGTAGCAATGGTAATATCAATTAAATGATGGTTCCAGAGTTGGAAAGGGGAGGTATGAATGGTACATGTGAAGTAGCACATGGAGAGAAGATGGTCTAAGTATGAAGTGAAGCATGGGGGAGAATAGTTAGCTATAGTGAGATACTCAGCAATGACAGCAACATGACACCAGGATGAATTTTAAAGCACAAAGAGCTATCACCAAGGGCAAAGCCTCTGATCTATTCTAGATTACACTTGTTTTGCCTGGCTGTAGAGGCCAGGGAGTAAGAACAGTGATCAGAAGTTGCAAAGAGACAATTTAGGCTTTGTCTTATGAAAAACATGCTAGCATTTTTAGTGATCCATACATAGAATAAGTTGTCTCAGGAAGTATTAGGTTACACCCATAGAAGACCTTTAAGCAAAGCGTGAATGACCACCTGGTATGACAGAGGGGTGGCATCAAGATGGCAGAGTAGAAGCATGAACCTGTCTGAACTCTCCACCAAAACCCCTCAAAATACTTGTAAAAATGACTGTGAACAAATGCTAGAGGAGCAGAAACCACAAAATGACAGAGTGAAACTGATTTACAGCCCAAGATAATCTGGAAGGCCAACAGAAGGGGTCTACTGTACTGGCCCAGAGCAGAACGCAGTCTAGCTTGAGCCATGACAGCACAGAAAGGACAGGAATAGACTTGAGGGTGTTGAATCACTGTGCTATGATTTTCAGACTTCTCTCACTTAGGTGAGAGAGGAACTTGGTCTGGCCCCAGGGCCAGTCCCAGTCCCAGAGCTGTGGCAGCCACTGCTGCAGCAGCAGGCTGCTTCTGGAGCTCTCAGTCTACAGATGTTGGGGGAATCCAGTGGCTGATCTGAGTCACAGCTCTGGGTGGTGGTCATGGGTCAAGGAGGAGTGCTAGTGTGGTGAACCTGGTGATGGCTGTGGAGAGGGAATTCTACTCACAGTTCCAGGGAAGAAAAGAGAACTTGTGGTTGCTCACAGACTAGTGTGCAGGTCAGAAGAGGAATAAAAATCTCTCCTTTGATCATACCACGTTGGAGGAGCTGAGAATATCCCTGGAGGTACCTTTGAAAGCTGCTGCACAAAGTCCCTGAAAATTGGGGCAGTGCACCCCCCACTTAACAAGGAGCTCAAAGGTCAAGCAGTTGGCTGGAGAAATGACCAAAAGGAGGAAAAATAAGACAATGGAAGTTTACTTTCTTGGTGAAAAGGTATTTTCTTATGATGAAAAAGATCAAAGCATACAAATGGAGATAGATCAGAGCATGCAATTAGAGGAAGACAACAAGTTCAAGGCTTCTATATCCAAAGGCTCCAAGAAACACATGAAATGTACTCAAGTCATGGAAGAGTTAAAAAAGAATTTTGAAAATGAAGAGTAGATGAAAAATGGGAAGAGAAATGAGAGTAATGAAAGAAAATCATGGAGACCCAAAAATGCTGAAGAAAATAATACCTTTAACAACAGACTAAATCAAATGACAAAAGAGGTGAAAGAGTCAATAGGAAGAATTCTTTAAAAAGCAGAATTGGCCAAATGGAAAAGGAGGACAAAAAGCTTACTGAAGAATAGTTTCTTAAAAATTCGAAAGGAGCAGATGGAAGCAAATGACTATGGGAAATCAAGAAAGTATAAAACAGAACCGAAAGAATGAAAAAATAGAAGAAAGTGTGAAATATATCATTGGAAGCAAACAACTGACCTGGAAAATAGATCCAGGAGAGATAATTTATAATTTATTGATCTGTCTGAAAATCATGATAAAAAAAGAGCCTTGACATCACCTTTAAAGAAATTATAGAAATGAAAAGAATCCACTGATCATCCCCTGAAAGAGATACACAAAGGAAAACTTAAAGAAATATTGTAGCAAAATTCCAGAAATTCCAGGTTAAGGAGTAAATATTAGAAGCAACCAGAAAGAATTCAAGTATTATGGAAACACCATCAGGATAACATAGGATTTAGCAGCTTCTACACTAAGAGATGAGAAGGCTTGGAATATGATATTCCAGAGTCCAAAGGAGCTAGGACTAAAACTAAGAATAAACTACTCAGCAAAAATGAGTATAATATTTCAGGGGTAAAATGGAATTTCAATGAAGTAGTAGACTTTCAGTCATTCTTATTGAAAAGACCAGAACTGAATAGAAAACTTGACTTTCAAATACAAGAATCAAGAGAAACATGAAAAGGTAAACAGAAAAGAGAAGCCATAAAGGACTCATTAAAGATGAACTGTTTACATTCCTACATGGAAAGATGATATTTGTAACTCATGAGATCTTTCTCAGTATTAGGGTAGCTAGAGGGAACATATGTGTCTGTATGTATATGTGTATGTATGTATATGTATATATTTATAGACATGTATGTGTTCATGTATATGTATATGTTGTACACATGCCTTGATATGCATGTGTGTATGTGTATGCACACACATATACATATACATACACCCAGATATGCATGCGTGTGTGTACACATACATATATATTATATACACATATATGATATATACACATACATATGTGTATACATATATACACATATATGTATATATACATATATGTATATATAGGGGGCACAGGGTGAGCTGAATATACACCTAAAAAATAAAATTAAGTGTTGAAAGGAATGTGCTGGGAGAAAGAGAAAGGTAGAGGTAGAGTGCATTAAAGCATCTCCTGTAAAAGGCAAGAATGTTTTTACAATGAAGGGGAAGAGGTAGGAAGTGAGAGGGAATAAGTGAGACTTACTCTCATTGGATTTCACGTAAGGAAAGAATAACACACATTCAACTGAGTATGGAAATCTATCTTTACCTGAAGGAAAGCAGGGTGGGATGGAATAGGAGAGGAAGAATAATAGAAGGGACTCTAGATTGGGGCAAACACTATTGTGTGTGGACAGGTAAAAGGAGAGAATGGAATAAATGGCAAGCAGGACAGGATAGGATAGAGGGAAATGTGGCTAGTCTTTCACAACATGACTGTTATGGAAGTTTTTGGCATAGCTACACATATATGACCTATATCGAATCACTTGCTTTCACAATGAGGGTGGATGGGGAGGGAGGAAAGGAGAGAATGTGGAACTCAAACCCTTAAAAAGTAATGTTAAAAACTGTTTTTACATGCAACTGGAAAATAAGTTGTACAGGCAATAGGGTACAAAAATTTATCTTGCCCTACAGGAAAATAGATGGTAGAGGGATGGGAGAAGGGGGACACTAATAGAAGGGAGGGCAGATTGGGCAAAAGGATGGTTGGGGTACATCCTGTTTTGTGGTGGGGGAAGGGGATAGATGGGTAGAAAATTTGTAATTCAAAATCTTGTGGAAGTGGATGTTGAAAACTGAAAATGAAAAAATATGTACTGAAAAAAAAAGTATAGATAGGATAAGATAGCCTCTAAGGTTTCTTCCAGACCTGAGATTCAAGGATTCTGTGCACCAGCTTCACTAGAATTAAAAATTATTTTTCTCATATGAAGCTCTCATATACAAGAAAGTACCCTAACTGTGCATATAGTTTAATAAATATTCTTCCATATGAAATTCATTTTTCTAAACCTTAGTGAAAGTGTCATAAAGTTCTCTTGCTCCATTAGAATTTTTCTATGTACCTAGAATGCCCTTATATCATTTGTTAATGAATCAAGGACAGAACATTTTAATGAGGGGAAATTGGATAAATGCAGAGAAAATGGCATTATGGGCCTTTGGTCAGAACAATTCAATTCAAATCAAAGAACATTTATTGAGAACATGCATGCTTGTAGAACATGTAAATTCAAACCCTTAAGTAAATATATATTAAATTCAGGAATGGTATACAAATGTTTCAACATATAATTTTCCCAAAATATTAAAATAAAATGAAACAGAAACTTTTTTGTAGATTCATTAAGAAGTAGTTGTTTATACTAGAAAAAAGTTATTTCTCAAGAGGCCTACATTCTTCAGTTTTTGTCTATACACTGCAGTGACCATGACACAATCTGTCGCTAACACTATCTTGAATGCAGTCTGAATTTGACCCCAGTCCTAATTTATATCCTTAAAGAGCAAATCTGGAACAGGTTTTCCTCTTCCAAGTTTTATTCCAAGGGCACCAGGAGGGCACGGATGCATAAACTATCACTTCTCTATTTAACAATTCCTGAGTCTTTCATTCTTTAACTTACAGGTCAATTCATGTAAAAATGGAAAATGCCCAAGAGGGGGCTTATATTTTATGTTATCAGTAATTTATCTTTTTTTTTCAATAAGTTTCAGAACATTTCCCGGGAACAGGTTTTGACAAAGGAAAAAGAAATGAAGGATACTGAGAGCCTCAGGATAGGTGGAAAACAGGTGATTGAGAAGCCAGTAAAAAGGGAGTAACAACTTCATTTACTTCATAGTTTTTCCTGTTTTTCCTCAGTGAAGTTAGTTCGTTTTGCTGTTCAGTCATTCAGTCATGCCTGATTCTTAGTGATTCTATGGACCATAGTATGCAGGGCTCTGCTGCCCACCACTATACCTCTTGAAATCTGTCCAAGCTTACATTAGGTGTTTCTAAGACATTATGTATTCATCTCATCCTCTGCTGTCCCCTTCTTTTGCCTTCAATTTTTTTTCACCATCAGGGTCTTGTATAATGAATTCTGTCTTCTCAGCATATGACAAAAGTATTTCAGTTTCAGTATTTGACCATTTAGTGAATAGCCTGAATTAATTTCTTTAAGTAAGGTTTGATTTGCACTCCTTACTGTCCAAGGATTCTCAGAAGTCTTCTCCAGGACCACAATTCTAAAGTATTGATTCTACAGTACTCAGCTCTCTGCATAAACCTAGACATAAGGAAACTATCTGGGGACTTCTGATGATACCATATAGCTCTGAATCATGGAACAAATTCTCTTTCCCATTTCCTTTTCTCTCACTATATCATTTGTGCTCTCTCCGTCCCAATCTTGCATGCTTGCTGTCTCAGTGAGCACCCATTTATTAGGGAATAGGGAGCTAGATTTGGAATCAGAAAGACTTGGGTGTGACACATACCATCTGTTTGGTCCTGGGCAAGTCACTCAACATTCTCATAGAAGAAAGCAACTGTAAGTGGTAGAATAGGTAACAATCTCTCCTGGCAAGGGGGTTTCTTTCCTGGGAATTCCCTTTCCTAATGAAATCATAGATTCAGACTCAGCAATGTACGTGGTGGTACACATGGATACTTCATGTGAGTGTGTGTGTGTGTGTGTGTGTGTGTGTGAAAAAGAGAGACAAAGACAGATAAACAGAGTTAGAGGCAGACAGACAGAAAAAAATAGAGAGATGAAGAGAGTCAGACAAACTGAAAGAGACAGAGACAGAACGAGAGGGACACAGAGAGGGGAAGACAGCAAGATAGAGAGACAGAGATATACAGAGAGAGATGGAGAGAATTAAAGACAGAGATAGAGAGAGATAATCAAATATGGGTGGTTTATAATTTAATATTATTATCATCTTCAGGGGAAAAAAACCTGCAGAATTATCTATATCTGGCATGGTCATGACAATATTTTTTACTGGCTTTGGAAAATATCATATTGTGCATACTTCATATTTATAATGTTACCAGGCCACAGCATAACAACATGGGTACTGTCCTGATTGACCAGAGACATACTAATTGCAACAGTGAAGACTGCAGCCCATCCCTGTGCCATACTCAGCTAAATAACTTATATAGTTATAACTAAGTAACTCCTTATATACTATAATACTTACGTAACTACTTATATATATTTACACACACATATATATATATAACTATATATAACTTATATATAACTACTAATATATTATAACTTACAACTACTTATAACTCTCCTTAAAAACTTATTTATAAATACTCCTTAAAAGATCTACCCAATACACAAATCACTAGGTCTTTTAATATTTATTAGTGCCAGTGCAATGTAAGTGAATCAGTTCTTATCCCTTATAGTAGATACATTAACCCAATTCATTTTTCTATTCTTATTTTTACATTTTTTAATGATATCTTCTATGCTAATTCTTATTGTGTTGCTGGTTTTGTATTTGGGTATTACTGATGTGTATTATTGGTATTCTATTGACATATCCTTCCTCCAAATGTTATGATTATTTGATGATAATTTACCTGCTCATATATCTCTACATTGTCCTCGGTTCACCTGAAATTTTGTTTCTTTCATTATTCTGAGATATACAGTGTTACCAGAAAAAAAATGAAGTTAAAAAATTGGGGGGGATTTGTTTATTTCAAGGAAACAACTTGGTTTCTATTTTGGGTCCACGCAACTTTCCAACAACCCCTTCTATTTCTCCTATTCAGTTCTGAGATCAGATAACTGCCTACTGGTACTACCTATCCTATGAACTGAAGCTATGAATATTTTTTACTAAACGACTAACTAAAATGACTTCCTAGGGAGTGGAGCCAAGAAGGCAGAATAGAAAGATGGACCTATAGAAGCTCCCCAATATAGCCCATAAAATACCTGTAAAAATGACTTTAAACAAATTTCAGAGCAGCAAAAGCCATGAAACAACTGAATGAAAGAGATTTCCAGCCCAAGACAGCCTGGAAGGCCGACAGGAAAGGTCTATCGCACTGAGTACAGAGTGGAACACAGCCCAGGATGGGCTGTGCAGCATGGCAGGGATAGGACCTGGAAAGGAGCAGCCAGCAGCAGCAGTTCCCAGATTGCTCAACCCACAAATGTGAAAGACAGCTTCAAAGGTCAGTGAGAAAGTTCCTTCACCCAGGAGAAGGGAACGTGATCTGGATCACCTGCAGCAGCCACTATAGTGGCACCATCCACTTTTGGAGCCCTTTGCCTAAAGCTCCGGGGGGAATTTAGCCACTGATCTGAATTTCAGCCTTGAAGGTGCCCCAGGAGTGATAAGAAGGGCTGGTATAGTGGAGCTGGAGTCTGTTGTGGAAAGAGAATTCTACTTGAAGATTCTGGGGAGAAAAGTTGCTGATTGCTCCCAGACCAGTGTGTAGGCCAAGAGAGGAGCAAAGTGTTCTCCCTTGATTGTGCCACCTTGGAGGAACTGAGAACTTACAGTTCCCCAGAGTATACCCTCCTTTTGACAAAGGACTCAAAAGTCAAGTAAGTGACTGAGAAAAATGCGCCAAAAAGGGAAAAAATTGATACTACAAAAGGTTACTTTCTTGGTGAACAGGTATTTTCTTCCATCCTTTCAGATGAGGAAGAACAATGTATACCATCAGAGGAATAAAAATCAAGGCTTCAGCATCCAAAACCTCCAAAATAAATATGCTATGGTCTCAGGTCATGGAAGAGCTCAGAAACAATTTTGAAAATCAAGTAAGAGAGGTGGAAGAAAAACTGGGAAGAGAAATGAGAGAGATGCAAGAAAAGCATGAAAAGTGAGTCAACACCTTGGTAAGGAGACCCAAAAAATGCTGAAGAAAATAATGCTTTTGAAAATAGGTTAACTCAATTGGCAAAGAGTTCCAAAAAGCCAATGAGGAGAAGAATTCTTTAAGAAGCAGAATTAGCCAAATGGAAAAGGAGGTTCAAAAGCTCACTGAAGAAAATAGTTCTTTAAAAATTATAATGGAACAGATTGAAATTAATGACTTTATGAGAAACCAAGAAATTACAAAACAAAAAAAAATGAAAAAATAGAATATTATGTGAAATATCTTATTGGAAAAACAACTGACCTGGAAAATAGATCAAGGAGAGACAATTTAAAAATTATGGGACTACCTGAACGTCAGGATCGAAAAAATAGCCTAGACATCATCTTTCATGAAATTATCAAGGACAACTGCTCTGATATTCTAGAACCATAGGGCAAAATAAATATTGAAGAATTCCACAAGTCACTCCCTGAAAGAGATATGAAAATAGAAACTCCTAGGAATATTGTAGTCAAATTCCAGAGTTCTCAGATCAAGGAGAAAATATTGTCAGCAACTAGAAAGAAACAGTTCGAGTATTGTGGAAATATAATCAGGGTAACACTTGATCTAGCAGCTTCTACATCAAGGGATCAAAGGACTTGGAATATGATATTACAGAAGTCAAAGAACTAGGATTAAAACCAAGAATCATCTACCCAGGAAAACTGAATACAAGATTCAGGGGGAAAAGTGGTCATTCAATGAAAGAGAGGACTTTCAAATATTCTTGATGAAAACACCAAATGAATGGAAAATTTGACTTTCAAACACAAGAATGAAGATGAAAAGGTAAACAGGAAAGAGAAATCATAAGTATATATATATATATATATATATATATATATATATATATATATATATATATATATACATACAGAGAACACAGGATGAGTTGAATAAGAAGGAATGACATCTAAGAAAATACAACTAAGTGGTGAGAGAGGAATATATTTGTAGGAGTAAGGGAGAAATGTAATGGGGGAAATTATCTGTCATAAAAGACACAAGATAAAGCTTTTTCAATGGAGGAGAAAAGGGAGGAGGTAAGAGGGAAAAAAGTGAAGTTTCTTGTCTTCACATTTGGCTTAAGGAGAGGGTAACATGGTCACTCAATTTGATATGAAAATCTGTCTTACACTACAAGAAAGAAGGGGAGAAGGGAATAAGTGATGTAGGGGGGATGATAGAAGGGTGGTCAAGTGGGAGGAGGGAGCAATTAGAAGTGAAGACTTTTTGGAGAGGGACAAGGTCAAAATGGAGAATAGAATAAATGGGGGGCAGGTTAGGATGGAGGGAATATAGTTAGTCTTACACAACATGACTATTATACAAGTCTTTTGCAAAACGACACATATACAGTCTATATTGAATTGCTTGCCTTCTCAGTGTAGATGGACCAGGAGGGAGGAAGGGAGAGAAGCTGGAACTCAAAGTTTTAGGAACTAATTTTGAGAACTGCTTTTGTATGGAACTGGACAATAAGATATACACATAATGGGGTATAGAAATATGTCTTACCCTACAAGAAAAGAAAGAAGATGGGGATAAGGGAAGGGAGGGGTGAGACAGAAGGGAGGCCACATAGAGGAAAGGGGCAATAAGTATGCAAGGCATTATGGGGTGGGGGAGGGGAAATATGGGGAGAAAATTTGGAACTCAAAATTTTGTGGAAATGAATATTGAAAACTAAATATAAACATTAAAAATAAAATAAAATGACTTCCTATTCAAATGCATGTCATCATGTCAATAAATGACTACTCTTAGTACATCTTAAAAAGATTGTTAATTTTATCCCTTTTGAGTGGTCATGATTTTCAAATGGGACTTTATGGGATGTTAAGGGACTTGATGCAATCTGCACAATACTGCCCCAAAACTGGGGCATTTGGAAGAATTCACTGTCTCAATCAAATGCATCATTCACTAAAGATGATTCGAGGCACCCTGCATTAGAGCGGTAAATAATTAATATGTCCCTCCATCCTATTCTGCCCCCCAATTGTTTTATTCTGTCTTTTGACCCTGTCCCTCCCCGAGTGTTGACTTCAAATTGCTCCCATCTCCCATTGCTCTCCCTTCCATCATCCCTCCCTCCCTGCTTATCTACTTCTCCCCCACTTTTCTGTACTATAAGATAAGTTTTCATACCAAAATGAGTGAGCATTTTATTCCTTCCTTTAGTAGAATGTGATGAGGGTAAACTTCATGTTTTTTGCTCAGCTCTCCTCTTTTTCCCTCCACTAAAAAGTCTCCTGCTTGCCTGTTGAATGACAAATAATTTACCCCATTCCATTTCACCCTCTCTCCTCCCACTATATTTCTCTCTCACCATTTACCTTAATTTCTTTTAAGATATGGTCCCATCCTATTCAATTCACTCTGTGCTCTCTGTCTCAGTGTGTGCATGCATGTGAGTATGTGTGTGTGCATGCACACATGTACGTGTGTGTGTGCGTATGTGTGTGTACGTCTGTGTGTGGTCCCACCAACTACCCAGATATTGAAACGTTTTAAGAGTTACAAATATTGTCTTTCCATGTAGGAATGTAAACAGTTCACCTTTGGTAAGTCCCTTATGACTTCCCTTTGCTGTTTACTTTTTCGTGCTTCTTCTCATTCTTGTGTTTGAAAGTCAAATTTTCTTTTCAGCTCTGTTTTTTTCATCAAAAATGCTTGAAAGTCCTCGATTTCATTGAAAGACCATTTTTTCCCCCTGAAGTATTTATACTCAGTTTTGCTGGGTAGGTGATTCTTGGTTTGAGTCCTAGTTCCTTTGACTACTGGAATATCCTATTCCACACCCTTTGATCCCTTAATGTAGAAGCTGCTAGATCTGATTGTATTTCCACAATACTGGAATTGTTTCTTTCTAGCTGCTTGCAAGATTTTCTCCTTGACCTGGGAATTCTGGAATTTGGCCACAATGTTCCTAGGAGTTTCTCTTTTTGGATCTCTTTCAGGCAGTGATCGATGGATTCCTTCAATACTTATATTGCCCTCTGGTTCTAGAATATCAGGGCAGTTTTCTTTGATAATTTCATGCAAGATGATGTCTAGGCTCTTTTTTTGATCATGGCTTTCAGGTAGTCCCATCATTTTTAAATTGTCTCTCCTGGATATATTTTCCAGGTCACTTGTTTTTCCAATAAGATATTGCACATTCTCTTCCATTTTTTCATTCTTCTGGTTTTGTTTTATGATTTCATGGTTTCTCAGAAAGTCATTAGACTCCATCTGTTCCATTCTAATCTTGAGAGAACTATTCTCTTCAGTGAGCTTTTGAACTTCTTTTTCCATTTGGCTAATTTTGCTTTTGAAAGCATTCTTCTCCTCATTCGCTTTTTGAACCTCTTTTGCCAATTGAGTGAGCCTATTTTTCAAGGTGTTATTTTCTTCAGCATTTTTTTGGGTCTCCTTTAGCAAGGTATTGGCCTGTTTTTCATGCTTTTCTTGCATCTCTCTCATTTCTCTTCCCTGTTTTTCCTCCACCTGTCCAACTTGATTTTCAAAATTCTTTTTGAGCTCTTCCATGCCCTGACCCCACCAGACATCCACCTCGGATGTCTGGAATAGAGAGGCCCCACCCTCCACATCTTTCCCTGATGGCAAGCATTGTACTTCCTCATCAGAAATGAAAGGAGAAAGGAACATCTCTTCCCCAAGAAAGTAGCTCTCTGTGGTCTTATTTTGCTTGCTTTTCTGGGCATTTTCCCAGCTAGTTGCTTGACTTCTGAGATTCCTCTCCACCCCTGCATAGATCCACCCAGCTAGTGTTTGGGGTCTGACATTCAAATGCTGCTTCCCAGCCCCAGGGCTTTCCACTGCTATTCAATGTGAGCTTAAGTTCTGGTGCTCAGGTGGGGGCAGGGCCACCTCCCAGGCTCAGTTCCCTCAGGGGTTTTATACAGAGATCTTCAGTAATGGCCCTGAGCTCCTGCCTGCTGCTCTGGGAGTTCTGGGCCACCGCTGCCTCTGCTGCTGCCTTTGCTGCTGCCTCTCGAGGGGACCCAAACCACTGAGACACCCCACTACCCTCTTGCCCAGCCCAGAAGTCTCTCTCACTGACCTGTAGCACCTGTGGGGTGGACGGACCTTCGCGGCCGTCAGAGGTTCAGTCCTTGAAGTCTGCTCGGATTTGCTACTCTGGCGCCACAGGGGCAGGGCAGGGCAGGGCTGGGCTCTGCTGTCTGGAGTGTGACGGACCCCTGGGGATGGCTTTCCAGGGCTCTCTGGAATGGAAATCTCTTCCCCTGTGTTTCTGCGCAGCTTGCACTGATCCAGAATTTGTAGGGAGTTCTTTTTACAGGAAATTTATGGGCTGTGGATTTGGAGCTAGCATACGTGAGTCTTTCTACTCTGCCATCTTCTCCCTCCATCATTTTTACAATGGTTTAGTTTCTGCCCCAGTTACCAAAAGACTGAAAACTGATCCTTCAAAAACCAAAACTTTCAAAATTTTATCACTTCCATCAATCTTTTCCTTTCTTCTTTAGTGTTGCTTCTGTTTTCTCATATAGCAGTTCAAGTCCTAAGTTACTAGAACTCAAATCCAATGATTCTCCTATCATCAATAAAGGAAAGACTTTGTTTTACAAACCTTCACAGATCTATTCCAATTTTTATGTTTTTTATTGTGCTTACAATTCCTTCTGTAAAAGATCTTGGGAGAATCTGATTTGGTTGAATCTCAAGCCAAGTTTTTTTAAGACTGTTTGCCTATCCCTTCATTATTGTTTTGTGAGAAGATTCTGCTCATAATTTTCCATCACACTTCTCTTCAACATTTTGCAAATCATATTATATTATAAATGATATTATACTTGGCTTTCATTATATATCATTTTATTGAGGAACTGAAGTGTTTTCAGAGATGTTTTTGGCTTCTTTGTTGCAGGAACTGCTCTATAACAGTAGTTAAGTTTGTAAAATGTTACTAATATTTCTTTTTTCCTTCATATAATTCTTTTTTTTACTTCCTGTAATTATACTTTTATATCAATAACAAGTTTTACAAGATCAGATTAAAACTACTGTAACTGCATGTAGTGCCTTCCTCCCTTTTTACATATTCTTTAGATTCAACTTATAATGATAGATTCTAGTTTCATTCATAGTAAGAATGTGAATATTAAAACTAATATGTTCCTCCACAAATAGAACAACTGGCCACAGGGAAAAGACCCCACATTGAGAAGACTACTGGTAAATTAATGTTTATAGATGGCCTACAAACTGTGTGATTTTAGAATCCTTAATCTCCTCACTCACATTTTTTACCACCCTTCCATCATTACTGCATGAAAGGAAAGTGTGCTGACATATTGTCAATTAACAGAAGAGGAAACAATACTGAAATATGATATTTCAAAAAAGAAATTGAACAACTCATCAATCAACTACCTACAAAAGCAATCCAAAGGATCACTTGGATTTACAAGTGAATTCTACCAAAATATTTAAGAGTCATTTATCTCAATATTCTATTAACTATTTGAAAAAATAGTCAAAGGATAAATCCTACCAAATTCTTCATCACACAAATATAATTTTGATACTTAAGCCAAGGAAGAGAAAAACAAAGGAAGGAAAAAAAATACTTTAAGTGCTCTCACTCTCCCCTTGTTGACCTTAAAAAATCTAGAGAATGTTGCTCCAGAAAAAATTGAACAATAATGGAGTCAGGAGAAGTGGTGCAGCACTCTGTCAGCACCAGAGACTAGGGAGACTGACAGGGAGAGTACCTCTTGTTGTGACTGAAGGGGACCAGTGCAGGACCAAAGGCATCCCATCAAGCCTCACCTCAGCAGACCAGGAAGAGATCCTGCGTCCCAGAGAGGTGGAGCTGGTAAGCACCACCAGCACCACAGGTTTGACTCTGTACAACCAGGGGAATTGGGCAGAAACTAGCACAGATAGGGATTCACCAGCCATTGAGCCTGACTGTGCTCTAGCTCAACCCTAGGGGAGGAGGAGACCTCCTGTGATCAGAATACACTCCCTCACACCTCACGCCCTGAGCTTCAGTAGAACACTAGGGAAACTCAGAAAGACTTCACCTGACCTCAGCCTTGGCACACACCATCCAGCTCAGCGCTACATAAATTGTAGCATTATATAGTTTCTAGTTGAAAGAACCAGAGCACACAACACATAAAGTCAATAAACAGGTCTCAAGCTCCCAGGAGAAGAAATGTGGAACGGAGTCTCCTGTGCACCAGAAGCAGAGACCCACTTTAAAAGCCAGGAAATATGCCATCACCATGATCAAGAAGCAAATCAGAAAAGCAAAGACCATAGAATCTTACTACAGGTAAAGGGAAGATCTAAATATAGATTCAGAAGAGGAAAGCACTGACAACATACTGACATTTGAAACTTCAAAAAGGAATATCACTAGTCTCTTGCCCAAAAAGCATTCTTGGAATAGTTCAAGAAGGATTTTAAAAGACAAATTAAAGAAGTAGAAGAAAAATTGACCAATGATTTTTTTTTTTTACTAACAGTAAACATTTATTAAATGCATACTATATTCTGGGTACTATGACAAATTATGGGGATACAAAGAAAGTTAAATGACAATCTCTACATTCAAGGAGTTTGAATTTTAATGGGGGAAATAACATTGGAACAAATATATACAAAAAGTTATATACAGGATATATTGGAAATAATAAACAGAAGGAACTAGAATGAAAGAGACTTCCTTTAGAAGGTTGGATTTTAGCTGGGTCTTGAAGGAAGCCAAAGAAGCTGGGAGATGGAGATGAGGAGGGAGAACACTCCAGGTTATGGTTGGAGTGTCTTATGTGAGCAAGAGCAAAGAGACTAGAGTTTCTTTTCCTTTTCTGGGAAACAAGGAAGTTCTGTTTCCACAGAGTTGTGACCTAGCACATACTTCTCAGGTAGAGGTCAAAAACTTCTGCTAAGGTTTGAGTAGCTGTTTGAGAGAAAGCCTATCAGAGAAGAGAATATGGAGCCATGTGGCCAGGGGATGGTGGGGCGCTGAGTCCAAAATTCAGAAGAGTACAAGAAAGATCCATTAGTCTGAACAAGTTGTGGTTTTTCTGTGGCCTTGCTAGGAAGCTACCTATTCTTAATGAACATAGAAGGCACTCTCTCCTGTGAAATCTATTTTAATAAATTTATTTTGATATCGTTTTGTGTGTCAAGTGCATCTCTAACACTTTGAATGGAATAGAGAATTTCCTAAGGTGAGTTTCCTTCAGGTATTGAAAAACCACAGTGTCTACATAATCTATTTCTTTATGATAAAGTCTTGTTATCTTTGTCATTCACTTTTCCAAACAGGGCAAATCTGGAAAAGATTTTAGAAGGTTAGATATGCTTCTGCATGATAGAAGAGATTCTTCACTATGTATAATCATGAAAACATGCTGACTTCATCTGCTACATAGTTCTATTACATAATCTCAGTCAGGCTCTTATTGAAGCGAGGTAATCTTGTCCCTAATTAACTTACTCTCCAAAGCACCTCTTCCAAACTTTTTCATCCTTTCTGGAACCTTCCATGGCTCTCTCTCTTTCTCTCTCTCTCTCTACCCTCTCAGCTGAGAACTTAGCCTATTTCTTCTGTTTTTATTATTCTTTCATGTTTTATTACTTATTTTCAGTTTTTAACATTCAATTCCACAAGAATTTGAATTTAATATTTCCTCCCGATCTCTCCCCACCCCCCACCCCAGGACAGCATTCACCCCATCCACCCCTTTTTCCACTCTGTCCTCCCTTCTATTACCTACCCTTCTTCCATCCCCCTTCCTCTGTATTTTCCTATAGAGCAAAATAAATGTCTATACACCACTGCCTGTATAGCTTAATTTCCAGTTGCATGCTAAAACAACTTTCAACATTCATTCCCAAAGCTTTGAGTTCCACACTTTCTCCCTTCCTCCCCACCCACCTTCATTGAGAAAACAAGCAATTCCATATAGGTTATACATGTGCAACAATGCAAAGCACTTTCCTAATACTTACGTTGTAAAATGCTAACCACATTTCCCTCTTTCCTAATCTGCCCTTCATTTATTCCATTCTCTCCCTGAACCTGTCTCCCCACAATAGTGTTTGCTTCTGATTATTTCTTTCCCCAACTTGCTGTCCCTTCTATTATATTCCCTCCCCTATCCCCTTTCCCCTTGTCTTTCTGCAGGGTAAGATAGATTTCCATATCCAATTGAGCATGTGTTTGACCAATGATTGTAATACAACCTATAAAATGAAGAAGAAGAAAAAAGAATTTCCCGAAGAGGACAGCTCCTTAAAAAGTAAAATTGGCCAAATAGATAAGGAGGTACAAAATCTAATTGGGAAAATTGGACAAATGGAAAAGGAAGCACAAAAACTAAACGAAGAAAATAATTAGTTAAAAATTAGAATTGGGCAAGTAGAATCTAATGATTCTATGAGACATCAAGAAATGGTCAAACAAAAACTAAAGAATAAAAAAAATAGAAGAAAATTTAAAATTCTCATTGGAAAACAACTGACCTGGAAAATAGATTCAGCAGAGAAAATCTGGAAATTATTGGTCTACTGAAAAGAGATGATGAAAAAAAAAGACTCTGGAAAATATCTTCCAAGAAATCATGAAGGAAAACTGCCTAGATCCAGAGAACAAAATAGTCATTGAAAGAATTCACCAATCACCTCCTGAGATGCCAAATTGAAAATGCCAAATATTGTTGCCAAATTCCAGAGCTATCAGATCAAAGAGAAAATACTTCAAGCAGCCAGAAACAATTTGAATATGGAGAAACTATGGTCAAGATCACAGAGGACTTGCAAGTTTTTACATTAAAATATCAGAGGGATTGGAATATGATGTACTGTAAGACAAAGGAGCTTGGACTACAACCAAAGATCAATTACCCAGAAAAAAATCAGCATAATATTTTAGGCAAGGAGATGGACATTCAATTGTAAAAGGATTTCCAGAACTTTCTGTGAAAAGGACAGAGTTGAATAGAAAATTTTATCTTCAAATACAAGACTTAAGAGAGGCATTAATAGGTAAATGGAGAGGGGAGAGAGAAAAGAAAAAACAATGTTATTCAATATGAGCAAACCGTTTACATCCCTATATGGGAGGGTGATGTTTATTAATCTTGAGGATTTTATATTTATTATCATTTAAAATGAATATACATAGATGGAAGGAGTGGGTAAAATTAACTGATATAATGATAATAAATGTAATTAAAGGGTGTGAAGGAATTTTAACAGGAGAAGAAGAGGCAGAAAATCATAAATTACACCATAGGGAGAGTAACAAAAACTTATTATAGTAGAGGGAAAGAAGGGAGGGAGATGAGCATTGTTGGAGCTTTACTCTCATCACATTTGGTTTGAGGTGAGAACAACATACTCTGTTAAGTAAAGAAATATATCTTGCCCTAGAGGGAGTAGGAGAAGGAAGGGGAAAGAAAAGGAAGGAGGAGTTAGAAGGAAAGGAAGAAGTAGTGAGGGGAAAGGTAAATAAAAGCGACGGGGGGCTGACAGAAGGGAGGGAAGAGTGAGGGAGGCAGTGGTTAAAAGTAAAACTCTCTTGAGGTGGGGAACAGAGAAAGGAGAAATAAAAGCACAGATGGTGGGGATAGGATGGAGATAAAAACACAGATAGTAATCATAACTATGAATGTGAATGAGATGAATTCTCCCATAAAATGGAGCAGGTTAGCAGAATGGATGAAAAACCATAATCCTACAATATGTTGCTTACAAGAAACACATTTGAAATAGGGGGTTACACCCAGGTAAAGGTAAAAGATTGGAGTAGAATATATTATGCTTCAGCTGATGCAAAAAAAAAAAAGCAATGGAAGCCTTCCTAATCTTAGATAAAGCAAAAGCAAAAATAGATCTAATAAAAAGACATAAGGAAGGAAACTATGTCCTGCTAAAAGGCACCACAGACAATGAAATATTATCATTACTAAACATATATGTCCCAAGTGGCATAGCATCCAAATCCTTAGAAAAGTTAAGTTACAGAAAGAAATAGCAAAACAATACTAGTGAGGAACCTTAACTTCCCCCTCTCTGAAATTGATAAATCTATCCTCAAAACAAATAAGAAAGGAGTTAAGGAGGTGAAGAGAATTCTCAGTAAATAGTTATAATAGACCTGTGGAGAAAATTGAATGGGGATAGAAAGGAATATACCATCTTCTCAGCATTATACAGCACATACAAAAACATTTATCATAGATTAGATCATAAAAACCTCACAATCTAGTATAGAAAGGGAGAGGTAGTCAATGCATCCTTTTCAAATCATGATGCAATAAAAATTATATGTAATAAATTTCCATGGAATAATAGACCAAAAATTAATGGGTCAACTGCGAATCATAGAAACAATCAATAACATCATTGAAGAGAATGACAATAAAGAGACAACCTACCAAAACTTATGGGATACAGCAAAATCAGTTCTTAGGGAAAGTTTTATATCTCTGTATACTTACATGAATAAAATAGAGAAATAGAAGATCAATCACTTAGTTATTCAACTGAAAGAAAACTGGAAAAGAAAACAAATTGAAAATCCCCAAAATTAAATACCAAAGAAATACTGAAAATCATAGGAAAGATTAATAAAATTGAAATTAAAAATATCAAATTAATAAATAAAAGAGCTACTTTTATGAAAAAGCAATATAATTGATCAACCTTTCATCAATTTGATTAAGAAAAAGAAACAAGAAAACCAAATTGCCAGTATCAAAAATGAAAAGGGTGAAAAGGAAATTAAAACAATAATTAGAGATTACTTTTCTCATCTGTATGCACATACATTTGACAATCTAAGTGAAATGGATGAATATTTACAAAAATATAAATTGCCCAGATCAACAGAAGAGGAAATAAAATACTTAAATAACCCCATCTTATACAAAGCAATTGAACGAGCCATCAATGAACTCCCTAGAGGGAGAAAACAAACAAACAAACAAAAAAAAAAAAAACTTGAGAGCAAGATGGATTTACAAGCCAATTCTGTCAAACATTTCAAGAACAATTAATTGCAATACTACATAGACTATTTAGGAAAACTGAAAAAGGAGTCCTACTAAATTCTTTTTGTGATATAAATATGGTTGTGATACCTAAACCAGGAAAAGCCGAAACAGAGAAAGAAATCTATAGACCAATTTCTCTAATGAATATAAATGCAAAAATTTTAAATAAGATATTATCAAAAAAAAAATAGAACTACTTATCACAAGAATAATACACTATCACAAGGCAGGATTTACGCCAGGAAATCAGGGTTGGTTCAATATTAGGAAAATTATGTACATAATTTATCATATCAACAACAAAACTAAGAGAAACCCTATAGTTTATTCAATAAATGCAGAAAAATCTTTTGACAAAATACAACATCCATTCCTGGTGAGCTTAGGAATAAATGGAGCCTTCCTTAAAATAAGTAGTATCTACCTAAAACCATCAACAACTCTTATGGGTAATGGGGATAAGCTAGATGCATTTTCAATAAGATCAGGGATGAAACAATGATGTCTATTATCACCACTGTTATTCAATATGGTAGTAGAAACTTTAGCTTTAGCAATAAGAGTAGAAAAATAAATTGAAGGAATTAGAATAGGCAAGGAGGAAACTAAGTTATCACTCTTTACAAGTGATATGATGATACATGTAGAGAATTCTAGAGAATCAAGTAAAACACTACTTGAAATAATGTTTTCACAACTTTGGCAAAATTGCAGCACACAAGATAAATCCACATGAATAATCTGCATTTCTATATATTACTAAAAAGCCCAACAGCAAGAGAGAGAATGAGAAATTCTATTTAAAGTTACAGTAGACATTGTAAAATTTTGGATGTCTACCTGCCAAAACAAACCCAGGGACTAAATGAAAACAATTACAAAACACTTTTCGCACAAATAAAGTCAGATCTATATAACTGGGAAACATCAGTTGCTCATAGGTTAGTAGAACTAATATAATAAAAATGACAATTCTACCCAAATTAATTTAATTATTTAGTGCAATACCAATTAAACAACCAAAAATTATTTTCTAGAGCTAAAAAAATAGTATCAAAATTCATCTGGAAGAACAAAAGTCTCAGAATACCAAGGGAATTAATGAAATAAATGCTAGGGAAAGTGGTCAGCCATACCAGATCTCAAATTGTATTATAAAGCCTCAATCATCAAAATCAGTTGGTACAGGCTAAGAAATAGAGGGGTAGATAATTAGAATAGTTTAGGTACACAGGACACAGTAGTCAATGAAATATAGCAGTCTACTGTTTGGTAAACTCAAGGACCTCAACTTCTTGGATAAGAATTCACTGTTTGATAAAAATTTTTGGGAAAACTGGAAACTAATGTGGCATTTAACTGGGCATAGACTAATGCCTGACATTGTATACCATAATAAAGTCCAAGTGAGTACATAATGTAGGCATAAAGGCTAATACTATAAACAAATTACGGTAGCAAGCAGTTTTTTATTGGTAAGATTAATGGGGAATGGAGAAAGTTATGATCAAAGGATAGAGAACATTGTGAAATGCAAATAGATAATTTTGATTACATAAAATTGAAAAAATTTTTCACAAAGCCAATGCAACCAAGATATTAGAAGGGAAACAGTAAACTAGGAAAGAATTTTTACAACTTGAGTCTATGTTAAAGGCCTCATTTCTAAAATATATAGAGAACTGAGTCAAATGTACAAGAATTCAAGTCATTCCCCAGTTGAAAAGTGGTAAAAGAATGCAAACAGACAGTTTTCAGAGGAAGAAATTAAAACTATATACACTCAAGTGAAAAAATGCTCTAAATCATTATTAATTAGAGAGATGCACATGAAAACAATTTTGAGCTACCATATTACACCTATCAGATTGACGAACATGACAAAAGAGGAAGATGATAAATGTTGGAGAAGATGTGGGAGATGTGGAACACTAGTTAATTATTGGTGGAGATGTGAGCTTATCCAGACATTCTGGAGAGCAATTTGGAAATGCTTACCTTCTGACCCAGCAATACCACTTCTAGGGCTGTATCCCAAAGAGATCATAAAAATGGGAAAAGGACCACATGTACCAAAAATACTTATAGCAGCTCTTTTTATGATGGCCAACAACTGGAAATCTAGGGGAGACCCATTAATTGGGGAATGACTGAACAAGTTGTTGTATGTGAATGTAATGGAATACTATTTCGCTACAAGAAATGACAAACAGGCTTCAGAAAACTTCAGAAAAACCTGGAAAAACTTATAAGAACTGATATTGAATGAAATGAGCAGAACAAGGAGAATATTATACACGGTATAATATTACACCACATAAGATACACACCATAGTGTGTGAGAACTGTTTCTAATAGACATAGTCCTTCACAGTAATGCAGGGACCTAAAACATTTCCAAAGGACTCCTGATGGAAAATGCCACCCACATCCAGAGAAAGCACTATGGAGAGAGAATCCAGAACGAAGTAGATAATTTTTTCTCTTTTGCTATGCTTTGTTCCTTTTTTTCCTCATGGTTTCTCCCATTCATTTAAATTCTTCTATTCAAAATGACTAATGTGAACATATATTTAATAAGAATGTACATGAAAAACCCATATAAGATTACATGCCATCTTGGGGAGGGAAGGAGAGAAAATTTAAAATTTATGAAAGTGATTTTTGACAACTGAAAACAAATAAGTTAATTCACAAAAAAGGAAACATATTCTCCTACGTGAAAGCTATCATTGTCAATGCTGAGAAACTGACACAATCTCTTTAAATAATAAAGTCTTGAACATTGTAAAATAAAAAATATCATATTAATTCCTTTTAAAAAACACTAGAAAGCACAAGAATAAATGGATCCTTTCCTAAATTGATATGTAATGTCTAACTAACACTATGATCGAGAATTATCTTTAATGGAAATCAATTTGAAGCCTTCCTAAATAAGATCATCAGTGAAGCAACTATGTACATCATCATTCAATATTGTATTAAAAATTCTAGCTATGGCAATAAGACAAGAAAAAAGAAGTTGAAGGAATAAAAATACAGAATGAGGAAATAAGAGAGAGATTCCTGCAAAGTGAAGTGATCAGAATCAGAACATTGTACAAAGTAATAGCAATATTTTAAGAAAGATCAGCTGTGAAAGACTTAGCTTCTCTGATCAACGCTCCAGGACAAAAATTCCAAAGGATCTCTTATGAAAAATATTATCAATAGAAAGTTAACCAATGAATTCTGAATACAGCTTGAAGAATTTATTATTAATAATGTTATCAATAATATATAATTATAATATTGCTAATTATCTTAACTTTATTTTTCTTATTTTGTGTCTGTTAGCTTTTACATCACTAATATGAAAATATGTTTGCACTATTTCACATGTATGAAGTTTGCCTTCTCATATCTTTTGATGGTTTATCAGTTGGGGAATGACTCTCATTTTTATAAATTTGGATCATTTTTCAATACATATAGTTTGAGAAATCGTCTTTATCAGTGAAACTTGCTTAATTTTTTTACAGTTACTAATGCTCACTGTATTTCCCTCCATCCTATTCACCCCACACCCCTGGTCATTCTAGTCTCTGTCTCCTATCCTTCCTCAATGGTATTTTGCTTCTGACTACCCTCTCTCCTATTCTGCCCTCCCTTGTATCACCTCACCTTCTATTATTCCCTTCCCCCAACTTTCCTGATGGGTAAGATATATTTCTATACCTGAGTGTATATGTTTTTCCCTCTTTGAGCTAATTCTGATAACAATAAGATTCACTCACTCACCTTCACTTAACCCCTCTTCTCCTCCATAGTAAAAGCTTTTTTTTGTCTTTTTTTAATGAGATAATTTACCCAACTCTACCTCTCCCTTTTTCTTTCTCCCAGTACATTCCTCTCTCCCCTTGATTTTATTTTTAGGTAGGATCCCTTCATATACAAATCACAATTGTTCCCTCTGTCTATATATACTCCTTCAAACTACCCTAATAATGAGAGGACATGAGTTAGATTTATCATCTTCCTATGTATGAATATACACAGTTTAACTTTATTAAGTCCCCTATGATTTTTCTTTCCTCTTCATCTTTTTATGCTTCTCTTGAATCTTTAATGTGAAAATTGAATTTTCTACTCAGCTCTGAACTTTTCTCAAGAATGCTCGAAATTCCTCTATCTCATTGGATGTAAAATTTTTTCCCTCATGGATTATACTCAGTTTTGTTGGGTAATTGATTTTTGGTGGTTATTCTAGCTTCTTGGCCCTCCAGAATATCACATATCAAGCCCTCATATCTTTTCATATATAAACATTGTCTTCTATTTGTTTTTATTCTTTCAGTTTTGTTTTATTGTTTCTTTATTTCTTATAAAGTCATTGGGTTCCATTTTCTCCATTCTAATTTTTTTTAATTTAAATTTGCTTATTTAAATTTTCAACATTCATTTCCACAAAATTTTGAGCTCCAAATTTTATCCCCATTTCTCCCCTCGTCCCACCCCAAAATGCTAAGCATTCTAATTACCCCTATCACAAAACTACCCTCTCTCCTAACATGCCTCCCTTCCCTTATGCCCATCTTCTCTTTTGTCCTGTAGGGCAAGATAACTTTCTATATGCAATTACCTGTATTTCTCATTTCCTAGTTGTATGCAAGAACACTACTCAACAGTTGTTCCTAAAACGTTGAGTTACAACTTCTCTTCCTTCCTCCTCTCCCCACTCATCCCTTTGGGAAGGCAAGAATTCAGTATAGGCCATATCTGTGTAGCTTTGCAAATGACTTCCATAATAGTCATGTTGTGTAAGATTAACTATATCTCCCTCCATCCTATCCTGCCCCCTATTTCTTCTGCTCTCTCTTTTGATCCTGTCCCTCCCCAAGAGTGTTGACTTCTAATTGCTCCCTCCTCCCATTGCCCTCCCTTCTACCATTCTTCCCACCCTACTTATCCCCTTATCCCCCACTTTCCTGTATTGTAAGATAGGTTTTCGTACCAAAATGAGTGTGCATTTTATTCCTTCCTTTAATTTAATGTGTTGAGAGAAAGCTTCATGTTTTTTCTCTCACCTCCCTGCTTTTTCCCTCCACTGAATAGTCTTTTACTTGTCTCTTTTATGAGAGATGATTTGCCCCATTCCATTTCTCCCTTTCTTCTCCCAATACATTTCTCTCTCACCCCTTAATTTCATTTTTAAGATATGATCTCACCCTATTCAATTCACCCTGTGCTTGCCTTGTGTGTGTGTGTGTGTGTGTTTGTGTGTGTGTAATCCTACCAATTTCCCAGATACTGAAAAAAGTTTCAAGAGTTACAAAGATTGTCTTTCCATGAAGGAATGTAAACAGTCCAACTTTAGTAAGTCCCTTATGATTTCTCTTTGCTGCTTACCTTTTCATGCTTCTCTTGATTCTTGTGTCTGAAAGTCATATTTTCTTTTCAGCTCGGTCTTTTCATCAAGAATACTTGAAAGTCATCTATTTCATTAAAAGACTATTTTTTCCCCTGAAGTATTATACTCAGTTTTGCTGGGCAGGTGATTCTTGGTTTTAGTCCTAGTTCCTTTGATTTCTGGAATATCATATTCCATGCCCTGTGATCCCTTAATGTAGAGGCTGCTAGATCTTGTGTTATCCTGATTATATTTCCACAGCACTTGAATTTTTTCTTTCTAGCTGCTTGCAATATTTTCTTCTTAACCAGGGAACTCTGGAATTTGGCCACAATGTTCCTAGGAGTTTCTTTTTTTTGGATCTCTTTCAGGTGATTGGTGGATTCTTTTAATATTTATTTTTCCTTCTGGTTCTAGAATATCATGGCAGTTTTCCTTGACAATTTCATGAAAGATAATATCTAGACTCCTTTTTTGATCATGGCTTTCAGGTAGTACCACAATTTTTTAATTGTCTCTCCTGGATCTATTTTCCAGGTCACTTGTTTTTCCATTGAGATATTTCACATTATTTTCCATGTTTTCATTTTTTTGGTTTTGTTTTGTGATTTCTTGGTTTCTCATAAAGTCATTAGACTCCATCTGTTCCATTCTAATTTTGAAAGAACTATTTTCTTCAGAGAGCTTTTGAACATCCTTTTCCATTTGACTAATTCTTCTTTTTAGAGTATTCTTCTCCTCATTGGCTTTTTGGACCTCTTTTGCCAATTGAGTGAGCCTATTTTTCAAGGTGTTATTTTCTTCAGCATCTTTTAGATCTCCTTTAGCAAGGTGTTGACACGTTTTTCATGCTTTTCTTGCATCTCTCTCTTCCCAATTTTTCCTCCACCTCTCTAACTTGATTTTCAAAATCCTTTTTGAGCTCTTCCATGGCCTGAGACCATTGAATATTTATTTTGCATGTTTGGGATACAGAAGCCTTGACTTTTATGTCTTTCCCTGATGATAAGCATTGTTCTTCCTCATCTGAAAGGATGGGAGAAGATATCTCTTCACCAAGAAAGTAACTTCCTATAGTCTTATTTTTTTTCCCTTCTTTGGGCATTTTCCCAACCAGTTACTTGATTTTTGGTTCCTTTGTCAAGAGTAGGGTATACTCTAGGCATCCTTAAGATCTCAGTTCCTCCAAGGTGGCACAGTCAAACATATCTGGGAGCAGAAAGAGATTTTTGTGCCCAGAATCTTAGCAGAGTTTCCTTTCTACAGCCACCTGGCCTCCAGTTCCACCAAGCCAGCACTGGGGAGCTGGGATTCAGTCAAGCTGTGGCATGGGGAGGGCTGCCTTTCCATGAGAAACAAAGAACAGCTCCCTCAGGGCCTCTACACAGGGCCAAGATAATAATTAGCTCCTCAGTGCCCCCAGGGGTTTTTACAATCCAACAATCGATGCAGGCTGCTGTGGGGGCTGCCATGAGAACTGCTGCCACCAATATGGTCTCTATGGCCACTGCCTGAGGGTGAAGCTATGGGAAGGTCGTTTTCCTTTCCTGGCCAGCTGAAAAAACCTTGTCACTGACCTTTGGTGACTGTGGGTTGAGGATCTGTGAATCTGCTGCTACCGGGACTGGGGGTTCTGCAAGTGGAGATTCTGCCCCCAAGGGCTGTTTGCTAGCCCTGCACAGGCCAAGACTGGGCTGTGCTTGCTCTGCACCCAGTGTAACAGACCTTTCCCATGGGCCTTTCAGGTCACCCTTTGATAGAAATCTCCTCCACTCTGTTGTTCTCCACTTCTGTTGCTCCAAAATTTGTTGACTGTCCCTCTCTACAGGTGTTTTATGGACTGTTTGGGGAAAGCCTCTCTATGTGTGTCTTTCTACTCCACCATCTTGGTTCCACTGCTCCATTCTAATTTTTAAGGAATTATTTTCTTCAGTGAGCTTTTGGACTTCTTTTTCCATTTGGCCAATTGTAGTTTTTAAGGCATTCTTCTTCTCATTGGCTTTTTGGACCTCTTTTACCATTTGACCTAGTTTATTTGTTAAAGTGATATTTTCATTAGCATTTTTTTGTGTCTCCTTTATCAAGCTGTTGACTTGTTTTTTCATGATTTTCTTGCATCACTCTCATTTCTCCTCCAAATTTTTCCTCTATTTCTCTTGCTTGATTTTCAAAGTTCTTTTTGAGCTCTTCCATGACCTGAGACCAAGTCCTATTTCTCTTGGATGTAGGAGTTTTGACTTTGTTGTCTTCTTCTAAGTGTGTGTTTTGATCTTCCTTGTCACCATAATGACTATGGTCAGAGATTTCCACCCCCAATGTTTGCTCATTTTACCAGATTATTACTTGACTTTTTAATTGTTTGTTAAAGTAGGGCTCTGCTTACAGGGTATAGGTTAAACTGTCCCAAGTTTCAGGAGTTTTATGCAAATGTTTTCAAAGATACTTCTAGGGATGTGAAAGTTTTCCAATTCTTTCCAAGATGGTGTGATCTAAGGTAGGCCTGCACAGCATACAGATCATGGGCTATATGTCATCCACCAAAGGATTTCAAGTGGCCCATGAAAAATATAAAGGATGTAAAAGAAAGTAAAGTTGTAAAAAGTGCTTTATCCATACCCCACTAAACTCACCTTCCACTAGTCACTCATGTGCCCATCATGTAACTTGATGGGTGGGTTGCCACTGAGCATTCTCTCCTGTTTGTAACATGACCTGAAGCAACCAACTTTCATCAGTCTATCTCTAGCCTGAGAGGAAAATTTACATGGTAAATTAAAATATTAAGTAATAAGTACAATTAATTTATATTAATTGGAATTTCCATTTTTTCTATATGGTTTGTTTGCAAAATAGTTTAATCATTAATTATACTTTTATTTGGAAATTAAGTCACTAAAAATCTATCTGACGTCTAAAGAAGTTTAACCTATTTTAATTTTGGCCTCTATAAACCTCCAAGTTGTGCCTGTCTGATCTAAGGAGAGGTGTTTACTCCTCTCCTGGCTTGTGCTCCAGTCTGTGAGTGACCACAAGGATGTTTTCTGCCCTGGAAATGTGAGGAGTGTTCCCCCTCACAAGCTCTATGTGCTAGTGCCCCTCCTTGGCTTGGTACTGCCACCCAAAACTGTAATCCAGATCCAAGTATGGGCAAAGCAACAGAGTTCTACTCCATTGCTGGCAAAAAGACCTCTGTAATCTCCTTCTGACCAGTTGTTTGAATACCTTCCTGTCTAAGGACTGAGAACTCTGTAAACAGTCACTGCTACTGCCATTGCCGACTCAGTCACTCTTAAGGCATGCTCCTGGTTTGATGGGGCTGGGGATATGCTGGCACAGCCTGGGATGGACTATGCTACACTTTCCCCCATGGACAAAAGAGCTTTCCTATTGACTTTCTAAGTTATCTTTGTCTATGGGCTAAGAGGTCTGGGAACTGCCAATACTGCCAGTGATTCAGTCACCAGGGAGCCTGATCTAGGTTTGCTGGGGCCTGATATGCACTCCTGAAGCCTGTGCTGGACTGCACTGCTCTCTCACCTTGGTGCAATACACCTTTCCTGGTAACCTTCCAAGTTGTCTTGGACTGGAAATTTATGTCACTCTATATTTTGTTTCTTTCCATCTGCTGCTCTAGAATTTGTTTAAATTCATTTTTAAAGATATTTGGAAGGGTTTGGGGGAGAGCCCAGGCAGATCCCTGCCTTTATTTCACCCTCTTGGCTCTGTACCCAACAATTTATATTTTATAACTCTTTAAGGTTTACAAAGAGTTTTTTCCTTTCTGGAAAAAGTATCTTTTGAGGTCGATGGTATAAGTAGTATTATCCTTGTTCTAAGAGGAAACCAAAGCTATATACTAAGTATTGTGTAGCATTCATAGATTAATAGGACATAATACCTGGCCCTAAGAAGATTATACTAATAATATCAGATATGACAGAAACCCAAATAACCATAATAAGATGATATTTGATAAATGCCATAAATAAAGAATGAATATGTGAGTTCAACACTGATGGAAGGGGGTTACTCATGGAAGAGAAGGTATTTGAACCAGATTACAAAGGATGAGTAAGACATAAAGAAGGGAAAAAAGGAGAGAAGAGACAGAAACAGGAGGACATTCCAAGTGGTTAAGGAATTTTCTCAGGATCATACTAGTAAGTATTCATTAAATTAAGGATGGGGGGAAGATCCTATGGTAATTTTTCAACAAATACCCTAAATCCTTGAAAGATGAGACAACAGTGACAAATTTGTTCAATTATGCTATGGTTATTAATATCAAGTGAGGCATAAAATGAGATGACCTATTTCAACCATGGCATTTGCACCTGTCATGGCAGATGCCTAATGCAGAATCTAAATGGGAAAAGTATTTTCTATAAATGATGAGGTCACCTGGAATTTCCTGTTTTCAGACAAAATTGATTTGATTTCATCAAGTCTTAATAAACTCTAGAATCTCAAATAAGAACAATATTTATTCAAAATTGTCCAGAGTAACTTCATACAGGGAAAAATAGGTGAATGCAGGGTGCCCATTAAGATTATGCTTTATGTTTGGATGAGCTGATATAAAGCTGGTTTTAGATATAGATATAGAGCTTTGAAATATACTATGTATGAACAATTAACTGGACCAGAAGAGGAGACCAGGCTGAACTGCATTTAATAAAATGTACTGTGTTTTTAATGACTTCTCTCTTAAAACAGTACTTGATTTTATCCTTAAAAATTCTTCTGATGATGCTGAATACTACAGTCTCCAGAATTGCCAGCTACTCAAAAAGCGATTAAGAAATACTTGATAGGAATGACTAGATGCAGCATATCTCCACTGAAGAATTTCCAGTAAAAGGGGTAAAAAGGATATTAGAAAGATGCATTACCAGAAAGGGAGATGGGTTAGTCATATAGTAAGAGCAAGGGACAGCCATAAGAGAGTCAAGCACTGAAATGATATCCAAGCAATGGCAAGAAATTTAGGAGGATTCTCACATGTTGCCTGAATCATCTCTGGAATACATATGTGTGGAAGGATGTGAACAGTAGTATAATGCAGTATCATAAAGCAGGTACATGACCTAACACCTAGCAAGTGGGGACTGGATTGAAACATTCAATAAATGCTTACTGATTAATGATTGATTGATCACCCTGGTAATTACTATTATTAAAATGCACACATTAAATGGGTCTGTGTAGTAATGAGATGTATTTTCTAATGACTTCGTCTCAAATTACAATTCAAAAACATGTTTTGAGCAGTGAGAAAATTGTTGTAAAAAGTGTATTCCTTTAAAGAATGATACTCTTTTGAAAGTGCTAGAATATATTGTTAGAAAACCATAACTTACTTAGGTAAATCACTTTAGCTTTCTGATATTCTTATCTGTAAAATGAGGAACCTTCTATGATTATAAGATTTATATTCATGCTACATGCATATTTTATGTCAACGCATCAACAGTTACTTTATTATATCTTTTTCTGAATTAAACTGCACCCTTACGTGCTGCTTAGAGACCCTTAACTAAGGGAATAGATTATGTTGACACAGTCAGATCCTAAGACTGATGCAATGTCCTTTACCACAATTATACATTATCAAGCAGCACATATATTTTATACCAAAACTTTCTCCATACTGAACAATCAGTTATTGTTTCTATATTTCTTTGGTTGTTCATAGATACTTGGAGGTAGTGGGACACCTCTTCTGATTACAGGGAATTGAATATTTTCACGCCCAACATGGAAAGTCCCTAATTTCTCTGCCAGTTAGAAGTCTGATTATCTAATGTTATATACTTCTTGTTTTCTTTTAATCAGTTCATCTTATTTGATTAATTATTTTTCAGTTTTATTTATTTATTTTTAGTTTTCAATATGCACTTTTATAAGATTTTGAATTCTAAAATCACCCCCTCCACAAGGTGGCATACAATCTTATGTAGGCTATACATGTATAATTATATTAAATATGTTACCATGTTAGTCATGTTGTTAAAGAATTAGAACAAAAGGGAAAAACACAAAAAAGAAAAAAAGAGAAAATAGTATGTTTCAATCTGCATTCAGACTCCATAGTTCTTTCTCTTCATGTAAATAACATTTTCCATCATGAATCTTTTGGAATTGTTTTATATCATTGTATTACTAAGTCTATCAAAGTTGGTCATCACACAACGTTGCTATTACTGTGTACAATGTCCTTCTGGTTTTGCTTATTTCACTCAGCATCAATTCATACAAATCTTTCTAGATTTTTCTGAAACCTGTCTGCTCTTCATTTCTTATGAAACAATAGAATTCCATTACATTCACATATGACAACTTGTTCATCCATTCCCCAATTGATGGGCATATCCTTAATTTCCAATTCTTGGCCACAACAAAAAAAGAACTGCTATAAATAGTTTATACATGTGGGCCCTTTTTCCTTGATTATTTTGAATGTATAAAAATCTCTCACCCCTTATATTTGGGGTCCACTGCCAAAACTGGGCAATGTGCCTGCTCCCAACTTCTTATGCAATTGGTAAACATTGCTAACTAAATCAATATTGTCAAAAGGTCAACCCTTTCTTTCCTCAGTCATTTCATCCTTCATCCACCACATAATGGGTGACATGATTAACATTTGAAAAGAGAATGCATGACTATGGTCATAGAGTTACAAATTCAGATGTGAAAGCGCCTTTAGAGAGTATTCAATCCCACCTCCTGATCTTAAAGATGAAATGCTGGGAAATTCTGCTGTATAGATAGAATTCTGGACTTGCAGTGAAGAAGATTGAGTTTCAGACATTTCAGTCAGTAAGTATTTTTCTATCTCCTGCTATGTGTCAGACATTGTGCTAAACACTGGGGAAACAAGGAAAGGCAAAAGATAGTCCCTACTTTCAATGAGTTCACAGCCTAAAAGGGAAGAAAATATGCACAGAACTATGTACAAATAAGACATATACAGTACAAATCTGAGATAACGAATAGAGGGAAGGCATTAAGATTAAAGGGAACTAAGAAAGACTTCTTGAAGAAAATGCAAAGCTGGGACTTGATGGAAGCCAGGAGTCATAAATAAGGAGGGAGATTATTTCAGCCAATGAAAATGTATGGAGATGGAATATCTTATGTGAAGAAGAGGGAGGCATCCAGCGTCACAGTATCTCCAAGCACTACTGAGGGGAGAAGGAGAGGGGTTATAACATTGCCCTGGAGAGGTCACTTAATCTCATTCTCATTGTTTTCCTCTGTAAAAATGGTAATAATAATGATATCAGGGGCTTCACAGGTTTGTTGTGAGGAAGGTGGAGATGGAGAGACAAGCATTTATTAAGCACCAACTGTGTGCCAGGGACTGGACAAAGCACTTTACAAATATTGTCTCATTTGATCTCACAATAATTCTAGGAGGTAGTCGCTGTTATCATTCTCATTTTACAGCTGAGGAAACTGAGGCAAACAGAGGTTAAATGACTTGCTCAAAGTCACTCATCCAATAAGTGTATCAAACTAGATTTTAACTTAGGACTTCTGACTCTAAGCCAAGTGCTGCATCAAATATACTACTTAGCTTAAAGTACTTTGCAAAGTTAAAGTACTATATAAATGCTAAGCAACATGAAAAGCCTTAACCAGTGTCACAAAGAATCAGAATTTGAACCTAGAACCTCTAGTTCTAAATACAGCACGTTCTTCACTACATCAAGTCTCTTTGCATTTCATAGTATCATGAGAGCATAGCTTTGGGACTGAAAGACATCTGAGGGGCCATCTAGTATATCCCTCTCCTTCATTTTACAGATAAGGAACAGAAGCCCAGAAAAAATAAATAACCTGATCAGAATCATACTGGCAATAAGCACTTATAAGGATGTGGTTTATTTCAAAGCTGCAATGTAGAGTGGCTATGATTTAGCCCAGAATTTTCTCTGGCTGTCCTCTATGTCTGGGATGCTTTTCCTCCTCATCTCAGCTGACTTCTTTAACGTTCAAACTAAAATTGCATCTTCTACAGGAAGCCTTCCCTTACCTGTCTTAATTGTCCTACAGTTATCCTGTATATAGCTTCCTTTGTATTTTTATTTGCGTGCTCTTCCATCCCCAACTCATCTGATTGTAGGCTCCTTGACGGCAGGGACTACCTTTCACTTATTTTTGTATCCCTAGTGCTTAGAGCAGTTCCTGGCACGTAATCAGCATTTAAAAATGTTTACTGATTGACCACTGGTTGTAGCTGAAAAAGCTGCCATGTTTATGCTGTACCTCACTGCAATTTGTTACACACCAGATCAGTTTGTTTCCTTTCCTCTTTCACAGTAACACATGATTAGGTCACCTTGTGGGAATCTGTGCCGTATTGTAGCCTTAAAATGTTTCCCAAACTGCGTTCTCTGCTTTCAGCTGTCCCATTCTGCAACAGCTGTTTAATCCTTTCCCTTAATTAATATCATTCTCCATGTGTTTAGGCCAGAGTTCTGTTCCAGTGACCACCACTTCAGTCTGAGTGGATTGGCCGCTTCCCAAGGCCTCCTTGTTAGTGCCCATGTCCTGCTATTTAATGAAGCCAGGAATAAAGAAAAACATGTGTACGTGTGATTATATTTTAAGCCAGTTTCTGTAAATACATCATCGTTTTTTTATTCATTAACAGACTATATTTTGGAACAGAAAAATACTTCTTACAAGACAAATATCACATGAAATGATATAATGTAAATACATATTTAAGATTAAATATTTAGGAAAAGATAAAATATATTTATATGTTTAGCTCATGTTTTTGTGAGTACCTTGGAAGGACTCTAAAAAGTTTAAATTTTTATTTTATCCATTAAGAGAGCTCTCTCTCTTTGAACCTGGTTCCCAAATTTTCAGAGCTTCCATATTTTTCTCATTGTGCAGTATAGGAATATCCATCTAGTAGTGACTTCTTTTCTCAGTGGAAATTACTTAATTGTTTTAATTAGTTGGTGACAAATAGGACTCATTGACATTTCTAATAACATGATATTATCTGGATAATGAATGTTTTCCAAAATAGTGCAACCCAACATCCAAATTACTCACTTTCTTTAGGCCAACAAAGCAAACACTGTATAAGCAGAAATAAAGAAGGGTTAATTTTCATAGGGACTTTTTAAAGGTAGATAGCTGTTATACAAAGCACAGGCAATATTATCAGGATAACGATTAGGGTTACTTATCACTTTGCCTGAAATGCACATATGCCATCTTAATTGATGATTTGCTTGCCTTAAGTTATGACCAGTCACTACAAACCCCAACCTGTCCACATCTGAGAAGGAAAGACATCAGTTCTCAAGGCAGCTGGCTGCACCACAATTAAAGGTCTGTCAGCAGCATTTTTATGTACATTACTATCAATCTAGTTTCAGGAGGATTTAAAATTTAGCCGTTGGCAAAGCTTAGTAATTTAATGGAAAGATTGAAATATAACAAAATGTCAGTACTAAGCTCTTAAGTTATGTTTTAATTGGGTCTTGCAATAGTAAATTAAAAAATTATTTGGAAAATATTTCTTATGGTGCTGTATCTAGTTTCAAAGATTTGTATTCACCTCTCCAAATAGTTAGTTTTTATAAGTTCAGAGGGATGGAGAGGTTAGGGTGGTTGCCCTGAGCTGTCTTTACCTGCCAGTAATTTTTTTTAACTTCTATTTTTTTTATATGCAGTAGTTAAGCAGGACCCAAATTATGTAGTGAAATAAAACTCTGTAAACTGAAGCTTTTGTGGACAAAAGGTAACATCTAGACAGTTACAGCCTTTTGTTCATACTCATGAAATTATATTCTCACCCTTCCTCACTAGTATCATTGAAATGGCAAGTGAAAAGGTAAACTAGAAATGAGATCATATAGCAAGCGTAGGCGAAAGTAAGAAGTAAAAAAAAAAAAAAAAAACAATGCTTCATAGCAGTTTCAAAAATTGTTTCAAAAAAAAAAAAACCCCTGAAGACTTAGTAGGGGCTTTAAAATATCCATTGAATTGAAAGGAAGCAGAAATAAAATGTATGAAATTGGATGTTTTTAGTTAATAAAAGCATACATTAGTCCTTTAAGTATCACCTTAATAAAAATGATGATTAGCTCTAGTGAGACCCATTTAACAGGAATCCCTAAATGAAAAACACATTGGCAAGAGAAGCTGAAAAAAAATGCCATTGGAAATTATATGTGTGAGTAGTAATCATATTGAAGGTTTTTAGAAATTTCTAGAAGGAGAAAAAAGTTAAGACAGGCAATAATGCTTATTTCAGATAATGCATATTTAAGAAAAGAGGAAAATAGAATCTGTCTCATTTTTTGTTTTCTTCTATAGTAGGTCAAATGATGGAAAAAAAGGGAAAATGTGGTAATAAAAAAAATAAAGGAAAAGGAAATCAGAGGTTAAAAAACACAACAAAAGGTGACTGAAGAGAAGCAGCTTTAAGAAGAGTTTTGCTACATATAAGAAGTGAGGTAAATTCAGCTAATTCCAGAACATCAGATGGTAGAGAGCCAAAGAAGCATTAGCTAGTTCATAACTGCAGACGTATGGCACAGCTCACTTTGTCGCCTAAGTAAATATGAATTTAATTACAAAATCAAATGAAAAATTGAATAATAAAGGCATGGATGTGCTGCATTCTTTTTGTAGAAGGTATTAAGAATTGGAAAAATTGGGGAAAAAGCACCTAAACCTAAAAAAAAAAACTAAATTATTCAAGCATATTTTCTTCTGAGCAGGTTTATCTATAATTCTAGAGAGAAAACAAGATTTTGTGGTTCTCATTTTGTTCCTACCTTCAGAAAACTATGGAAACTTTAGTTTAAGAAGTTTGTCTTGGTTTAAGGAAAATGCAGGGAAAAGAACCTAGGGTAGCATTTGAGGAGCAGCCAATCTTATTAGCATAACTAGAGTCTTGCTGACCTCTATAGCCTTATGCAATCTAACTTTCACTACTATAAAAATAGGAAACAAATCCAATAAAATTAGAAGTAATGACTCTAGTGACTTTAAGATAATAAAACAAATTTGACAATGTTATTAGATATCACAATTAGTTAATATTTAAATGTCTAGAGAAAATTGATCATATACAAATTGATGCCCTACAACAATAGGGCAGGTACTAAGTTAGTCAAATGGAACTCTAACATGAGTCAATAGATAAAAATCAAAGAGGTAAACTGATATATATATATATATATATATATATATATATATATATATGGGAAAAGTTGCAACATGTGAAATATAGGTTTTGTTTTTTCTCCTCCTATACCATTATAAGGCATTGATTGTAGATGGGGAAAAAGTGCTGTTGAAATTTATTATTGGGCTAAATTATCCTCCCAATACTGCTGTTTACTAAATACACGAAACCTAACTGAATTTCCTACCACCGACTATTATAGTCACAACAAACACAATTCAACACCTACTATTTACCTACCCTGTACTACTACTCTACACTGAACATACAAAATTTAACTTCTTCCATCTGACTTAGACTGAATACACAAAGCCCTGATGCACAAGGCCTTTTTTAACTGCACAAATATTGTGCCCAACATCTTTTAGATTATATCCATCCATTCATTCACACTCTCTCTATTCCAAATACATTGCCCTGTTAACCTTACTCTGTATGTAGCATCCCATTTCCCATCTCTTTGCTCTATGCATTTTCCCAGATCATTTCCTTATAAGGACAGACCACATCTCATTGGTTCATTCAAATGTTACTGAATGTAGCTGATTAGTTAGGCAAACTTGAAAAGGTTAAATATGCTAAAATATGTACCTAGGAAACTGAACCCTGCTATTAGAGAACAAGCTTCCTTGATGCACTAATAAATTTCTTTTACTTTTAATTTGACTATTCATTCTACTCATATGGTAGCTTTTGCTGTTTCCCTCCCAGCCTTATGTCTTTCTTTCCTTTGTCTCACTAAAGGGACTACTTCTTAAACAGGTGTATTCAATGAATGGGCATTGCCTCATCCTAAGTGAGTACCTGCAAAGACTTGGACTAAAGGGTCCAAGGTCACCCAGTGCATCTGGGTCATCTCCAGACATCCTAATGAATCTCTGGTCACTGAATTCAGATGACTCTGGAGGAGAAGTGAGGCTGGTGATCTGCACAGCCCTCCTTCATTGAAAACAAAGTCAAGTGCAAATCCTGTTAATATTTCTTTGTTGGCATAGTCTTCTTCGGCAACGAAGAATGAACACAATAGACCCACTAGTGGAAAAGTTTTCTAAGAACTCAGTCTGAGAAAGTCTCCAATGGAAACAATATTTTCTATCTATAATAATACATATTTTAAAAAAAATCTTTATAGTTCAATTTTTCAAGATAGAATTTCTTAAATATCCCATTTACTTGAGCTAATGAGTAGACACAGAATTTCAAGCTTTGGTGGTACAAACAGCAATCCTCCCCTTTCACAGGTCTTCCTTCTTATGTCTATGTGCCAGTCCTATGTGAGTTTTTTAAATGGCAGTTGGCTTCTAGATGTCAGCAGTTAGCTCACCCTTAAACTTTCAGTTTCTGCACTTCATCTCTTAGAATCGGTAATCACTTATAGTATGATGGACTGAGAAGGACACTTCATCTGAAGACTGAAGATCTAGGCTAACATCGCAGCTGTTATTTATGCGTGTGTGACTTTAGGCCAATCACTTCACTCCTCTGAACCTGAGTGCCCTTATTTGTAAAATGCAGACATTAGACTAGATGTCTTCTCAGGTCACTTTTAGCTCTAAAACTATGTCCCTGTGAGAAGATAAGTTATAAGCATAATTGGGTATTGGAAAACAAGCACCAATGAGAAATCACCTGAATTTTGAGCCTCTTTTTATCTAACAAGATAAGAGGGTCAAGAAGTGATTTTAGTCTACACAAAGTCACATGTAAAGCCACTAGAGCCACTAGGTGTCATAATTGATGGGGTACAGAGCTTGGAGTCAGAAAGACAAGCTCAAATCTGGTCTCAGACACTTACTAGTTGTGTGATCCTGGGCAGGTCATGCAACCTCTTCCTACCTTATATGCCTACCTTTCCTCAACTGCAAAATAGGAATCATGATAGGACCTACATCTCAGGGATCCAGATAAGATTTGTAAAGCACTTAGCATACTGTCTGGAACACAGCAAGTAATTAATAAATGCTTATCTCTTTCCTTCCACTGTGTTACTAGTGGAGTTATATAATTCAATTAAATTCATTAAACATTTATTAAGTGGCTGCTATGTACAAAGCACCACGCTAGATCTGGATATACAAACATACAAGAAACAGTCCCTGCAAGCAAAGAAGCTCTTATTCTATTTGGGTGATAGAATAAGAGTAAACTACTAAATAAATGCAAAATATATATGAAATTATTTCAAGAGAAAGAAGAGGGAAAGGGTGGATCAGGAAAGGCTGTATGTGGCAGGCTGACATAATTTAAAGGAAGCTAAAAATTTTGCAAGGCAGAGATGAGGAGAGATTGCACTCTAGATATGGAGATAGCCTGGAGCCTGGAGATAGGAGATGGAACGTTATGTACAGAAAAAGATTAGAGTCCAATGTAGGTGAAACAGAGTATGTAAACAGGAGTAATCTAAAAGAAGATCACAAATATATGTGTAGTTTTGCTTGACTCCTCCAAACTGCATTGGCAGTTTTCTTGGCAAAGATATTAGAGTGGTTTGCCATTTCCTTTTTCAGCTCATTTTGCAAATGAGGAAACTGAGGCAAACAGGGTTAAGTGACTTATCCAGGATCATTGTGCTAATAAGTATATGAGGGCAGATTTATACTCATGAAAATGAGTATTCCTGATTCCAAGTCCAATGCTGTATCCACTGGGCCACCTAGCTGTCTAGCTAATAGAGTGAAATCTATTTATAAAAACAGTAAAGGAAGTTTCACTTCCTGTGGCCAGAGTGTAGAGTTAGCCATTACGTGAAGACAGTATGCCATATTTCTAAGGAAATAATGAAACTATTCTACCAAAAAAAACCCCATAAATTACCAATTTAAATCATTAGACATAGTTGTCAATGTAACTAATTGGAATTTTTCTTAACATGTACTTCATTTCCCTTTCGAACATAATTTCTAAAGACACGTTTATTTACCCAAGTTAAAATTCAAAGAAAATAGGACATTTCATAAAATATCTTTGAGTAATCATTAGATGCTTTTTCTTTCCTTTGTTAATATCATTACTTGTTGTCCTTGATGAATTCTACAATTTTCCTACCACAATGACAATTCTCTTTACTTTGGAAGCATTTATTTTTATGATAACTACATACCTATAATGACTTCTGACTTTCCTAGCTAATGAGCAACAATGTCTCAGGGCATCTGCCTTTGAGAAAACTCAATAAGTTCCTAAAACATTATGAGAAAGGAAATATCTGGGGAATCTTCCTCATCTTCTCAAAATCTAACTCTTATATGTACATTAGTGTTGAGCCAACACTTTTCTCATGTCTCAATTCTTTGCATATGCACTCTGTTCAAGAGTATTAAAGAAACAAAAAATACCTTCACAAAAAAGTGCTTGCATATACTCAGATGAGTATATAAAATTCAGCGCTCACTAGTTAAATTTCAAAAATGACTTAGGAGTCGGTCAGTCAACAATCATTTAAGAGCTTACTATGTACCAGGTATAGCATTAAGCGTGGGCTTACAAAGGCAGGCAAAAATCAGTTGCTAACCTTGAGGATCATACTTTCTAATAGGGAAGATAATTTAAGCAGCAGAAAAAAAATTATATATATGTATGTATGTGCATATATATACATACATACATATATGTGTCATATATTCACATGTGTATATACATAAATACATACATACTAACAGTGTTGGCACTGGGGAACTGGAGAGAGAACTGGGAAAGGTATCTGGTAGAAAGCAGGATATGAGGTGAGGTGGGATAGGAAGAGTTAGATTCTATCTCTCAACATTTATATCCATACAAAGTGAAAAAGAGATCTGAAACTTCCGACAGCCCATCTAAACCACCCAATTTTTATAACATTAGCACAATTAAAAATTATTTTCCTTTCACATGCTCTAAAATTCCTACAACATTCAACACACACTTAACACTAAGTACCCAGCACTAATCCCCTCACTGGGTGTAAACTATACCTTCTTTGAGTTACCATTGCACTTGGTGATCTGTCTTACTTATTCATGGACACATCAATTAGAGTTGTTTGTGCACATATTTTATCCAGCTGATCCTTGGTGAACATATGAGAAGTGAAAAGACAGGCTTTCACAAATGGGATTCTATTTCTTGCCACATCTTCACAGAAACACAGATGGCTACAAGGTAACAGAGAACTCAGAGTCCATCCTTACTACTGTTTCTTGCCTTTAACTGTTCATTTGATTCAATAAAGCAGAGCACCATCTTAAAGTGTTTCTTCCATCATTGAGGTATAAGAGATGTTTTTGGCAAAGGAAATAATAGAATGCTCTGTTTATTAATATCAAGCTAGTCATAAAAGAGACAAATATTTCTGTCAGAGGTATTTGATACTATCATACAGAATGTCCAATTTTTGTTTAGTTGTTTTTCAGTTTTTCAGACTCTTTGTGGTCCCATTTGGGGATTTTTAGGCAGTCATAATGATGTGACTTGTCATTTCCTTCTCCAGCTCATTTTACAGATGACAAACTAAGGCAAACAGGGTTAAGTCACTTGCCCAGGGTCATTCAACTAGCAAGTGTGTGAGGCCATACTTGATTTCAGGAAGATAAGATTTCCTGACTCCAGGCTTGGAACTCTATCCACTATGCTACCTAGATGCCCCCAGAATGTCTAATTATATTTCGAATGGAAGAGATACTCACTATACATGATGAAGTCTTGGAGGTGTTGTTTATAGAGGGCATAGGGCTTCCTCAACGGGAGCCATAATCATGAAAAGGAGTTAAACTTAAATATCCATAATGCCTGTCTGATTACGATAGGTAGCCAATCCATCACCACCTGTATCTTAAATGCTGCTGGTGGATAATGATTTGAATATGACAGAGAAGGGCTAAATTGGATTTGGGAAAATTGATGCTATCAATTAACCCTTGTTGAGTCGTTTTTCAGTCAGATCCAACTTTTTATGACCTCATTTGGACTTTTCTTGGCAAAGATATTGGAGTAGTTTCCCATTTCCTTCTCCAACTCATTATACAGATGAGAAAACTGAGGCAAAGAGGGTTAAGTGACTTAACCAGGCTCACACAGTTATTGCCTTTGGTTGAATTTAAACTCAGGTCTTCCTGACTCCAGCCCTGGCACTCTATCTACCACACTACCTAGCTGCCTCATCAATTAATTATATGGTTGTCAATCACTCCAGAGTTATCAATAACCCCAAATTTCTCTCTGAAACAAATAAAATCATCAGTATGATTCTGATGATAATAATATGTATTCAAATCCTAAAGCACTTAGCACAGTGCCTAGCACATTGTAGGTTCTATACAAAGGCATATTCTACTCTCCTTCCCCTTCCCCTTCCCCATCCTTCCTCCATTTCCAAAGAAGCAAAACTCTAAGTTATTCAAGGCCAGTGGAGAGAAGAATGAGCTGACTGATGCTAACAATGACAAACCAAGATAAAAAATCAGCATCAAAGACACCATCAAATAAACGATGGCCAGAAAAGGAAGTGAACCAGTCTTGTACCAAATAGAAAGAACAAGAGATGCCCATGTGCTACATTGATACTGGCAAAATACCAAGAAACCTAGAGGAAAGTTCTGAACATTCTGGGTGGACCATTCTGGAGGATTTGCATATAAGTCTTGAGAAGAATGAGAAAGCATTGATGGATTATGACTGGCATCATGCTAATGATAAACAGCTTTGAAAGACTTATATGCTCTGATAAAGACAATAGCAACCATGATTTCAAGAGATTCAAGCTGAAATGGGCTACCCACCTCCTGAGAGGTAATGGTAATAGATTCAGGGTGTGCTTACATATATATATGTGTGTGTGTGTGTGTGTGTGTGTATGTATGTATGCTTGTGTATATATGTATATATATGTATATATGTATGCATGTGTATATATATATATGTGTATATATGTATATGTGTGTATATATGTATACATGTATATATGTGTATATATGTATATGTGTGTATATATGTATGCATGTATATATGTTTATATGTATGTGCATATATGTATGTGTATATGTATGTGTATATGTATGTATATGTATATACATGTGTACAGACAGGTATATCACATATGTATGTAAATATCTATGTGTGTCTATATAGATTTGTGTATATATACATACATATAATTTATAAATGTACACATCTATTTGGACGCGGTCCATATGTTTTGCTTAACTATGAATATTGGTTACATGAGTTTTGTTCATTATGTTTATCTTTATCATTAGGAGGGATAACAAGTAGAGGAAATGAATTTTCATTAATTGAAAAAATAGAATTAAATTAAAAATAAACTATCTGAGAAAACAAGATATATAAGACATGAAATGTTAAGTAACACTGTAAGAGTTATATGTAATAATATTAGATATGACTCAGATCAGTACAAATTCTAAATGCCAAATGAATTTATGAATTTAGATTAGAGTTCAAGATGAAAAGGCTTTCTGCAGGAGGTGGAATTTCAAATAGGTTGTGAGGGATGGATAGAATCTTAATATGGAGAAATGTGGGGAAAAAATTTTAGGTGGGGGGAGCAGCAAAGGCACACAAATCGAACAACTTAGGGAATAATGTTTCAGAATTGAGGATTTGTAGGAGATAAGTTTGAAATATTAAAAAAAAATGAATTCCTAAATAATTGTCAGGAAGCCTCTTTATTTTTTTTTATTCTAAACATTTTTTTCTCCAAGTAATGGAATAAGACTTCACTTGAGTGACAATTGAGATATTGACATATCCACTGGATTATGATGAGGTATTACCAACCCCGAAATCTGAAGATATTAAAAAAAAACTACATTCAAGAAATAACCAACATAAATAGAAATTCTGGGCTCAGACAGTAGAAGACAACGAAAATTAGATTAGGCGTTTAAGCTTTTTACCACACTGGCAACTGAAAGCCACAGAAGATTTCTGAGTAAAGCAACAAAAGTAGTGGTTTTTGATGATTAATCTGTTAATTAGCAGTAAACAGACATCATGAACAGAGGGTCTGCCTTTGTGTTAGGAAGTGCTGGGTTTAAGTTTTGACTCTAACATGCTAACTTTATACATGAGAACAAATCATTCGGTGCTCCAGGCTCTTTGTTAAGACTGTGTTACTGAATGTTGCTGTCCTATAGGAGTGGGTGGAGTTTACATACCAGGAATTTTCTGTACAAATAAAATCAAAGGTTTAACCTGACTCAGCAGTACTCACCTATCCCTCCAAAGCAAGAAAAGAAAATATGGCATGCTCCTACGGGATAAACTCAAATAGTAGAGACACCAGAGACCAGAAGATCAATCAAAGTATTTCAGCCAGGCTCACTGGCCCACTGAATTTTCCTTAATTTTACATTGGATTTGATCAAACACATTTTACAATTAAGGAAGTATCACTTACCACCTCCACTGGTCTGCTAGGTGGTGAAGGCAGGTAGACTGCATTTGATATCTGACCAAAATGTATACTCCAGTACTAAACAGCAGTGTGTATTCTACTTAGGAAACTTTTAAAAAAGAACATGCACTGGTGTTTAGTTTGGGAGTATCTTGATCTTAAGCTACCTTGTGCTATGAATTTTGGACTTGAGTTCAAATTTGCCTTTAAAATCAATCACAAGAAACATTCACAGGCTAACCATGAAAATAATGCCTGTCTTTACTTAACTCACTTTGCTTTTCTGTTTGTTTATTTTTTTTCTCTAAGTAAAGAAATGAGATCATGAGGTTAGCAAAATAATGCGTCAAGGTCCTTGTACCGAGTGTATTATATATGCTACACCTACTAAACATCCCATCGCAATTACTAGCTAGAATAATCATAATTCCAATCACATCATTTTCCTGTTGCTAGTCTTTAGATGACTTATACCGTAATATCCTTCTTTAAAATTCATTACCAGGGCTCTAAAGCCCTTCTGTCTCTACCATAATTTATGGCAAATATATATAACCACATCATGACAATTGCAGCTTCAGTGTTCTCAGGGCATAAATTTTTCACTGATCATAATCAGTTAGTTATTCAGGAATGTTAACTCTTTCAAACTTTTAAAGTGCCATGTAGCATCGTAGTTACATTTCAGCTAGGAAGTAAATTAGACTCTGGGGAAAAATGAGTTCTCCCTTCCATACGTGATTCATAAGGCCCTGAAAGTCTTTGAATATTTTACTCTAGCAATAGATACCTAAGCCATAAATACTCAAAACAGGAATTTAACTTTAGCTTTAATTAAAATCTCTTATTATCCCTTCTCTAAATAAATGTTTAGTTTTACAAAGTGATAACAGATGAAAATATGTAGACTCATCTGGATGTGAATATTCATATTTTATTCTTACCATTGTTGTTTCTTGTATGGAGCCAAAGCTGTTAATAAAGATATTGACCACCACATCAACTGGAATACCTATAAATACAAAGATAAAAAGAGGAGCTTGTGTAAATAATACGGTCAGATTTTTTTTTTTATTTTCATTATGATTTTTTGGAATCACTATAGTGTAGTCTCAAAATATTTTCTTCATCATCAACAATTATTAATAAAAATACTGACAATCTGTCCAATGTAATACAACAAGTATTACATTTAGTCAGAGGAGAAGTGAATTTAAATCCTTCCCCTGACCTATGCTAGCTAAATCACCATTGGTATGTCATCCACATCCCTTTGCCTCAGTTACCTCATTTGAAAAATGGGGGTAATAATCCCTGTAGGACCTACATCAAAGTGTTGTGAGAATCAAATGAGACTCTCTCTCTCTCTCTCTTTCTCTCTCTCTCTCTCTCTCTCTCTCTCTCTCTCTCTCTCTCTCTCTCTCTCTCTCTCTCTCATATATATATATATATATATATGTGTGTGTGTGTGTATAAATTTCTTTGCAAAGCTTAAAAATAGAAAAAGTTTTACTATTGCATTGTAACTCCACCCCCAAACTCTTAGATAAAACATGCTGAAAATGAGCTAGATTTGTCACTATGCAGCAATAGTAATCACTGATTTTACTATTTACTACAAAAGGATATATATAGATAGACATAGATATATACAGGATAGATATAGATATATACATACACATACACATATGTGTGTATACACAAAGGCATTTAAATATTGCTTATTTTTTAAAATATGCTTTTTTAAAATTTCCTCCTATTAAGGTCATAATATTCATGTTTTTTCATTGAAAAGATTGCCAAAATGTAGCTTAATATTTGCCTATTTCTACCAATATTTTCAATAGAGGCATTTTAATCATATAGGGAAACTTACTTTAATCAGGAAAGTACAATGACATTTGTACTTAATACTGGTCATAAACTAATTTTTTAAAACTTTGACAATTTTTTTTAAAAAAAAAAAGAAATCAGACTTGTATCAAATTCATACTGAAGCTGCTCACCTCACTTTCAAGAAAGAAAGAAAAATGAATATTTACAGAAGGAGTACTTTTGCAATAGTACTGCAGTCCCCTTTCTCTTTGCTTTGTGGACTTCTGGTGGATTGGGGAGGGGGCAATGCTAGAGGGGGGCACAGAGCAAAGGAAAAATGTGCAGTTGGCCTTTTAACCACATAACCACCTACTGATGAAAAACAGGTGGTGAATGAGTTTATGGTGGACATGTGACAACCCAGGCCATGGCTGATGTTGAAAGTAACTGAATAGGCCCTGGTAATGAACAAAACCCCTTATTTTTACAACAGAGTTGTGTAACTTTAGTTGACTCGAAGCAGCTGCAGATTGTTTTTCCCCTGTAAAGGACGAAAAAACCTTATGATGTTAATCTGATATATGTTCATACCTGTCCTTAACTGCACAACTGGGATTAGTGTTTTCCAGGGAAGCCTTTTCATATATTTCATTTCTAAATCATCAGGAATAAGGTCTGCACAATCTGCTCATGACTTTAATTTTATTTTATGACAAGTATGGTTTTAGTTCTCGTAAGGTGTGGGGATAGGATTTTCTTAGAAGAGAAATAAGTCTTGCTTGTAGGAAACTCATTTCATTTTAGCCACAAAGGTAGCACCTTTTTGACCAAGCGTCAAGAAAGGAGAAATGGGCTTTTGTTTTCCCCAGTGATTTATTTACTAACATGTAATTTCTACATAAACCAAAAAAAAGCTTCATTCATTTTTTTTAGTTCATACCTAGGTGTAGACATCATGGTACATAACCACAGTGAAATTGTAGTCATGAAGACCCTGTTTCAGTCTCTAACTCTGATACTTACTGCGTTTGTGACCATGAATAAGTATTTTAACTTCTTTGTCTATAAGTAACATTTGATCATCAACAAATTCCCTTCTAGTTCTAAATTTATCATCTAAAATCTAAGTCATAGAGGGGCTCCCATTCGTGCTGATAAAGGGAGTTTTTCACCTAGGAGTTCACACATCAGATCCTTAATTGAAGCATCATGATCTAGGGCAAGTATTGATCTGTTAAATAAACTGTGGCAACAGTTTTATCTCAGTTTATTTTTGCATAAGTTGGAAAGGAGTCCTGGAGAATAATTATAAAAGTAGCTAGCATGTATGTGTGTGTGTGTATGTGTGTGTGTGTGTGTAGTATTTTACAATACTACAATTACTACAATACTACAATACTACAAATCTTTTTACAAATACTACAATAGTTCCTCAAAAGATTGAGGTACAACAATGAAGAAATATTCTTTCAAAGTAAAAGCTAAGATTTTTTTAATAGTACAAAACAAACCCATTAACTACCATCATTTACAGAGACATTTATCATCTTAAAGCAGATGGACAATATTAGTTATAGCCAAACCAGCATACATCTAGTAATAATGTGAGATCTTAATCATATTAGTATTTTCTCATTCAAGGAATTAGGTAACTATAAATTTAATACAGGCTGCTTAGTTTTTCTGTTCAAAGCATTTTGGTGTTTTTCTCCCCATATTCCTCCTATAAGATTAAGGGCAGTTTTGAAATTATCTCACATTTTAGTATGGTTTATTTTCATGCAGACTGCTTGCCAAAGGACAAATCCTATTCTCTTAAATATAACAAAAATTCAAAAAAATCTAATATAACATTTAAAATTCTATTCCTCAACATTAGGATTTTATCAAACTTTATTCCTAAATCTTAGAAGTATCCAGCTGACTATAGGAAACACACAACATACTGGAGGGAATAATATGAGCACATGACTTGTCAGTTCAAATGATTCTACAGTTCTTTTTTTTCCATTCCTCCTTCCAATTGAGAAATATTTTATACAGATTCTTATATTACACTTATAAATGAATTTAATTCTTAAGGTTCAAAAGATGAAGACACCTTAATAAAGACAAACCTTTGAAATTGGGCCTGATCCTGGGGTCATAACTGACTAATAGTCTATTCAAAATATTGCTTGTGGAATTAGCTGGTACTCTGGCAAGGTCTTCAGCTGACTGCTGCCTATAAAAGAAGAGGAAAGGAAAAATTTAGTGATTACTATTGAAATAGCAAGCAATAGTAAGTATTAACATTAAGGAATGCCTTTTTATCCATGCCAAAATGCTCATCCCAAGCTTTCTGACCATAATCTGCAACCAATGTAGTATTCCATTACATACTTATATAGAGAGTTAGATGTTACCAAGAGGATTCAGAATTTCATCATAAATGCACCATCCAAGCAAAGACACTCACACATTTTAATTTCAGGGCCACCATCAACAAAAATCATCCAAAAATACTTATAAACCATCTATTATACCACCCATTATGCACTATTACCCTAAATTCCTATAGATCAAGTTAAACCAAAGCATTCCTTACACTTAAGGAGCTTGTAATATATAATCTGGAAAGGCCTAAAAGGAAAGACAAACTCTGAGAAAGTACATGAATTAAAGAGATGATTTGAAAAATGTTTAGTATTAATATAACACAAGGTAAGCATAAAAGTCATCAAAGAATAGGTGCAAAGGAGAAGGTATGGAAAATGGAGACAGAGCATAAAGAAGCAATAACTTAATAGTATTGGCTTTAAGTGCTTTTATTCCAAGAAACACCAAGTTCATTTCACTGTATTCATCATTAAATTGTTGTGTTTGGGAGAAAAGGGGATCTACTGGTAAGAAAATTTCCTCTGACCATAACATCAATAAGATACAATTATTATTGTTTTCACCATAAATGTAAGAATTCCTGTCATTTCTTCAATAGCAGAGAAAGGCAAGTTGTACTTAAATATGAACTTAGATATGTACTAGATATGTGACCCTGGGCAAGACATTTTGCCTTTCTCTGTCTCAATTTATTCATGCAAAAAAATGGGCATAATAGCATCATTCTCCTAAAGTTGTGAGGATAAAATGAAATATTTTTAAAGCATTTTGTAAACTTTATGTCGTGATATTGATGTTAGCTATTATCATTGCTTTTTTCAAATTATTGACCTCTGATCTGACAACTTTAACTGAAGAAGTTACTTAAGAGCATTAAAGACCTAAAAAATTAGATGAGCCTATTGAAGATTCTTTCAAAATAAGTTAAAAGCACATTAACTCCAGGCCTTGGGATAATGATTTACGATTTGACAAAATCTGCTAGGAAATCCAGAAAGCAGCCTGTCAAAATTTAGGATGAAACCAGAATCCCATATTCTATGTCACATAAAGCTCCAAATAGATACATGACAGATATAAAAGGTATCGCTGTAAACAAATTAGATGAGCAAGAAGATTCTTTCATAATTACGAATGAGTGAAGAGTTCATCACCAAACAAGGGATAGAGAGGAGTAAAGAAGATAAAATGAGCGATTTGGATAACATAAAATTGGAAAGCTTTTATATATGATCATTTAAATTAAATGGCAATAGTTAACTGGGGAAAATATTTATAGCAAATTTTTCCAGTAAATAATCCATAGCCATGGTACATAAGGAAATGATTTAAATATATAAGAGCAAAAACTATCTCCCAATTAATAAATGGGCAAATGACATGAATTAGAAGATCTCAAAGAAAAAAAAAGTGCAGGTTATCAATAGCCTCATGAAAAATAAAATGTTCCAAATCACTCATAATAAGATAAATACAAATTAGTAAAAGCCTGGATTTCTACCTCAATCCTACAAGATTGGGAAACACAACCAAAAAGCAAAACTGATGTTTTTATTGTCATTGGGTACTGATGGGAAAACAAATATTGTTAACAGAACTCTAAATTGCTTATGCTTCTAGAAAGTAGCTGTTCCAAAATCATAAACTATGCATGTCTTTTGATCCAGTAATATGCTTCCTAGCCTTATATTGCAAAGAGATCAAAGAAAGTGAAAAGGAATCCATATGAACAAACATATTTACAGCAGCTTTTAATTGTGGTCCAAAAAACCTGAAATTAAGAGAGTATCTACTAATTAGATATCTGAACAAATTTTGGCATATGAATATTTAGGAATATTTTTGCACTATAAGAAATTACAAAATGGATGGTTTTAGAGAAAGCTGGAGAAACTACATGAGCTGACTCAGAAAGAAATGAGCAGAATGTGGGTTTGCATTGTTGCAAGAACAACAATGTAAAGATAAAAATCTTTCAAAGATTTAAGAACTCTGACAAAATCCCAAAGGACTAATGATAATACATGCTACCCACCTCCTGACAGAGAAATGCAGGACTCAAGGTTCAAAAGGAAATATATATTTTTGGACAGAGTCAGTGTGGAAATAAGTTTTGCTTAATTATACATAATTAATACAAAAGCTTGGGGTTTTGTTTGTTTGCTTAATGTATTGGAGGAATGTTGTTGGTAAAGAAAATTAGTCATACAGTTGTCAATAAATAAGTAAAAGAAAAAGGGATAATTTAAACATTTTAATATGCAGAAGAATTTTTTGAAGTCCAAAAGGAACCAAAGTCAAGAATAACAGCTTTAAAAAATTAGAGATTGAATTTATTATATACTTAATAGTTTGATGCACAATTCTCCCCCCTCCCCCATTCCAAGTACACATTTTTTGTGTGAATGTTCAATTTCTATTTGATATTTGTTAAGTTTGGGACCTCGATATAAAAAAAAAGAATCAAAAGCTGAACTCGTCATGTGTCACAGAACAATGTTAAATTTCTTTTCCAGACAAAAACATTACTTTATCACATACCATTCATTTTTTATATTTAGATAATAGTCTGAAAAGGCCTAAATACTTTAGAAAAACTAAATTGTGAGCAAAAACACAGAAGCTCTACTTGTAACTTCTTAATTTTTCTTTTTTAAAAAATATGTATGTAAAGCATACAATTCCTGGAAGTGTACACTTTAGTTCCATCTAGCGAAGCCTTTCAAGACAGGTTTTATGTTATGTATAATATATAATATGTGACAAATAAAGTGTCCATAAAGATAATACTGGTCCAATCCAACCCAATGAGCATTCATTAAATGCATAACATATGCAAAGCACTGGGGATACAAAGACATAAATGGAACCATACCTTTTCCCAAGGAGTTAACATTCTACATCTTGGCAATATCTTGACCAATGCCTGAGTTGTATCTAAGTCACTCAGTAAGAGGTGTCTTATACAGCAAGAGTAAGGGGAGGGAAGGGAAGGAGTAGAAGTAGATTTGAATGTTTAGGGCAGTACTCAAATTATTTTAAAATTTCTTAGTAATAACAGAAAACAGGATCTCCCTGGTTAGTAAATGAATTTTCACTAGACCAAATTATAATCTGATTTAAATTAATAGAAGCCTACTAAGTGCAAGGAATTATGCTAGGGTAAAACAACTGGATGAGATATAATCACTGTTCTAGATAGCTAATAATCTACTAAGGAGATAAAATGGATGCAAGTAAGTAGAATACAAATTAAAACAGGATAAGTGTATATCTGGTAATAGTGGATAGAGAGTGAGTACTGCAGTCAGGCAGATCAGAGTTTATACCTGACTTATACTGGCTATTTGACCTTGAACAAACTATATAACCTATGAATGACTCCACAGAATATCAAGTACCAATAAGAGTATTGTGTAAAATAAATTAGTAATCTGCATCAGTGAGAAGAGTTTCCACAACAGGAGTTCCTTACATTGATGAAATCATAGATTCAGACCATGGTTTCTGTGCCACCATCCCTCCCCCCAACCCCACAAAAAAATAATGTGAATGATTCTTTAAAAATTGAAAGGATGAATTTTTCCACTTGAATTATCTAGAACAATTTCATGGAAGAAGTGGTATCTGTGTGTGTGTGTGTGCATGTGTGTGCGTGTGTGTGTGTGCGTGTGTGTGCGTGTGTGTGTGTGTGTGTGTGTGTGTGTGTTTTAAAGCCGGAGGATTTTAAGAGTCAGTGAAGATATCAGCTTAGGGGAATTAACTTTGGGCAAAGGCTCCAATGTGAGCAAAAACACAGAAACTGCACTTGTAACTTACTAATTTTTCTTTTTAAAAATAATATATTTTGTTGATATTTTGCTTTTTCAATGCCTATTTCCTTTTATATCCCTCCTATAGAGTTGTAACTTATAACAATTTTTTTTGAGAGAGAAAACAAATCCAATCAATACACTAAAAAATAGCTTTTCAATGTATTTCAATCCCAATGAATTTTATAGTCACATGAATTAAGGAAATGCAGCAATGCAACTTTGGATAAATACTGTAGTGTGTGGTATGTGCAACCTTGCTCAAAAATCATTAGTTTGAGAAAATTTCAATTTGCTTTTCCGATATTTTTCATTGTTGCTCTTTAATTATCCCTACTTTACTTCACTCCAGAGCAAAAATCTACACTCAAGAAAATGAACATCAGCTACCAGCAAATAAATTCAGAATTCCTCTGTATACACCTGCCTCTATCAAAACCAAATCAAAGAGAAAATTCTTTCTGATTCTAATTTGGGTGTAAGCATATGTTCCAGTGTTCATTTGGGATATATGATGACAGTATCACAGTTTGGAGTATAGTTTCCCTTTGACTTAGAAAAGTCAACAATTACATAGTTTTAAAATGTGTGATCTGCAACAATACTTTACATGCATATTCTACAAAATTCAGGATTTTTCTACTGATACATATTCAAATACAGTGTCTATCATACTCAGTGTTGACAAACACCTAATATAACTGTCCACATAGCTATACACTGAAAACTTAAGAAGTCCACATTCATATTTTCACACTTTCTTCTGAATAGTTTCAGAACATTTGCACACAAGATACTCTCCCGTATTCTTAAGATATCCTTACAGAATAGGAAAATTACAAATATCCTAATAGAAACCAGGTTTTTTGAGGGTATGTGACTAATCGGTCAAGCCCATGTTAAAGTCGAATCTATAACTCTCAGTTATGCGAGTTACATTGGAAACATAATTTATCACAGTTTTAATTTTCCCAAAAATGAAGAGATTGGACTAGAGTATTTTATATTATGCCATATATTTCATATTATGCTATATTACATATTATATTATGTGATGTCTTTCCAAACCCTTACATTTGGAGATTCTTGGATCTTCTGTATTTCATACCATTGTTCAACTCATTTAACTATAGTATTTAAGCTATTTTAAGAAACCTATCAACAATTCACAATAGCATGCATATATAATTCATTTATAAAAAGGTATTAAACACAGAGAAAAACACCTCACAGCCAAAAATAACCAACAAAGTAGAAAAGATATTTTTCAATTAAGAAAACAAGCAGTCCTTTCTTGTTTACTTGTCTGAACCAGAGATTGTGTCATTACTAATATGGAAAGTTATGTGTGGAATGCATATGGTTTTTCAGCTATATGATGTAACACATTCCATTACTAAAGGAAAAATTATACTCAGAGAGGTGGATTTAAATCCTCACTTGACCATTAACTCGTATAATATATTCTTTTCTTTGCTATCTCTTCTGTGGCTCTCCTGTTGACCAAAAAGTAGTTAGTTCCATTTTAAATTGGGCATAGAAAGGCGCACATTCAGTGTCTAACTAAATTAAATTGTGGCCCTCTATATGAAGGATTTTTTGCCAGAAAAGGTATTTTTAATTAAGGATGTCTTTTGAAGTCCCATCCTGAAAATGAGAAAAAGCAGCCATTCTTCCTTCCAAAATATAGGTGAGGTTTCATTCTGTGGTAGCCTCCACGGTCTTCATATGGAGCACAGATAAGATCAGCCTGGGAAGGAAGGTGTATGGCAGTGTAAGAGCAAAAGATTTACATATTATCAATAGTTTCTCCACAAAGGAAGAAATTCAATTGGTATTATTTTTATGGGGGATGAGGGAGGAGGTAATGTGCTCATATTTAGTCAGCATAGGAATTCTAGCCTCTGAAGGAGAGAGAAGAGAGGAAATATGTTCTAATATCTCCATACTCACTGTCACATGCAACTATATGATTTAGCTATAAATGACCTGGAGCCACCACTTTGTCAGTTTAATTCCCTGACCCTATTATCTACCAAACTATACCAACAAGGAAGGAAGGCTAGTAGTAGTAAATGGGGGTAGGGGAGGGTGTTGGCCCAAAAAATAACAACATGTTCCAGCCCATAATGGTTGGAGTCCTGGAATTTTTAAGCTCCTTTCCTTACATGACATTTCTTTATTTTAACATGTATATTGCTAAATTTCTCAACACTTAAGGCTTTTATGTATATAATCAATATACAATTTACTGCAATTTCTGATGGGTATTTGAAAAGAGAACATTCAGACTTTCATAAAGGATACTTTCACAAAGGATAATAGATTTACAATCACACAATTGACTTAAAGGTAGAGGTGTTGTATGAGGTTTCACCATGCTTACTGTTTATAGACTATTAAAACATACACGTATTCATTTTGAGGATTTAAATGCAGCATTAAAGATTCTCATCCAACAAGATGTCTCCCATACATAAGCAGAAATAATACAGGAGCTACAGCATAATAGATTTATATATAGAAACTTCCTTAGAGTTCAATAAACTACTCATTTTACATAATAAAACTGTGGCACAAAGAGGTTAACCATCATGCTTAGGATTATGTAGGTAATAAAAATCTGACTCAAGAACTAAACCCAGGTCTTCCTGGCTCCAACTCCGGTACCAAATACACTATGCCATGTTGCCTCTTCACTTTTCAAAGATATAACAATTGAGAACTAAAACTATTGACCTTCTCATTAATAACCTTGACCTAGGGCTAAAACAGGTAAACACACTCATCAAAGATGGGACAGTCAGGTAGTGAGGGCAAGGAAGAATTAACATATTGCCCATGTGCTCTATACAATGCCAAAAAACTTTAGCAAAGTGGTTCTCCTCCCATCCTCAGAATGTGGCATGTGGCATGTGTTAAAGGTTTGGGTGAAGATATACTCTAGAGTCATATAGGTTAGGTAAGGCATGTGATCTACACTGTTGGAAGAAAATGCCACTTTGATGAGATGGTGATATTCATTGGAGTATTTATATATTTTTGTGTCTATGTATTTGGATTATTCCTTGAGTGATTATTTATTGACTCAGATTTTGGAAAGGAGGATACACGATCTTTAACTACATGAGTAATTATTTATTTGTAATTTATAATATTATATTTATAATTAATACCACATCATATATTTTACAAATACATTACATGGATTCAGTGATTTCTCCATATAAAATCCCAAAATATAGCTTCTTAATATATGTGATATAGGCATAAAACTTCACAGAGCTCACTCTACATGCTGAAAAAATTACTTTGAAACGTCTATATTTTTGAAGTCACTTTCTTTCAAAGAGCTAAAAGAATTTGCATATAATAAATCATCAAGTATAATATATTAATGAATGTCTTATTTCTGGAAGTTTATTGTCTGCTATTACTGTCTAACAGATGGAATTGTGACTTAAAGAGATTTAAAGACAGATAGTGATGCTGCCCATATAATTAGTGAGTTAATTACTTTATATTTATTTGAAAACAGTGTGAGTGTGTACTGGTATGTGTGTGGTACTGCTTGTCATTTTAATAATATCCAAAAATGAAGATAAAGAACAGAATGTTCCACATCACTCATGAATTTTTTCTTTCTTTATACTCCAGGAATTGTCAGAGCCTGTTTGGAAATGTTTTCTTTTTATGCCTTGTCTACCTCATCTGTGTGCTCTTACACGATCCATGGCTCAAAGGAAAAAAAAAACTGTCACAAACCAGAATCATCTACTAGAGAAAAAAAAGCTGAAATATAGGCCCTTAAATTTGACTTTTCCAAAAATAGGAAAAGGCTATCTATTGATCATTTTTATCTATGCCACAGTAGAAAACTTCACTCTACATATTCCATGATGGTATGTTTAATTCACTTACTAGTTTCTGTAAGCAATTGCAAATGCTTTCTAGTCTCATTATTTTTCACTGATTAATGCCAAATTATAATTTTATGTCATATTTGAATTAAATATAACCCAAACAATATGGTTTCTTGTGCAGGCACACTGCCCAGAGGCAGGATAAAGTCTTGAAGCAGTAGTTAAAAAGTCTTGGTTACATTCCTAACCCTTTTATTGACCAGATCAAGATTCAGTTTAAGAAGGAAATTGATAAGCTAAAGAAAATCCATTTTGCATAAGAATTAATTGAAATGATTTGCAACATATATTAGGAGAAAAGGTTTGGGAAGGACATGAGAACTATTTTCAAGTAATAAATAGTTTTTATGTGAAGAAAGGATTTCTTCCCTTTGCCACAGGGACACAGAATCAGGAAAAGGAAAGAAATTGTAGAGGGGTAAATTTAGGCTTCTTGTAGAGGAAAAGTTACTTAACAATCAGAGCTGAACAAAACTGAAATAGGCTACCTCAAGAAGTAGTAGCCCCTCATTGGATATCTTCAAACAAAAGCTGGTTGATGACTAGCCAGGTATGTTATAGTGGGAATTCCTTTCCTGTAAAAGTTCAACTTGATAGTTCCTGAGGTCCTTTCCAACTCTGAAAATCTATGATTCTATAGGACTTAAATGTCTTGCATATCAGTTTTGTCATCTGTAAACTGGGGTAACAAAACTTGGCCCTATTTGTCTTGCCATAGGAATTGTGTAGAATTAAATGAAAGAATAAAGCTTAGCATCAGGGTAATCTAAATAATCTAATCTAAAAAAACCTAATCTAATCTAAATCTCATCTAAAGAATACTGATTTTGTAGGTGGTTAATTATCTCTCCAGCATCGTCTCTCAAACTTTGTTTTCTTATCTCTTAATTGAAGAGGTCGAATTAGGGTACCTTCCAGAACATTCTGTTCTTTCACATAAGCGCTGGTCCCACAGAAGCGCAATACTGCAAATCTATGGTACAGTTTTAGTTTTAGTCAAAGAGAACTTATTTCAAAACTGCCTATTTTCTACAAGCAAGAAAATTCAATACTTCCGTCCCTTTCACAGCATTGTGTGTGTAGAGGTATCAAAAGTCTTTTTGTTCTAATATTTCAGTCAAATCTACAAGCTTTTAAGGATTAAGTTTAAAAGGAAATTATACAAAAGGGTAAACCTTGGAGTTAAAGATCTACATAATATTGTACGTAAAATGGTATTATCAAGAAAATAATATCAAGTAAGAGAATTACTGAGTTTACCTATAATATATACTGTAAAAGGTTTTTATTGTTTAATCTACTGCTGTATAATGCTCTGTCCCTTTCAGATACTGCCTTTTTATATGGAGCTATTTGACACTCCACATGGCAGGAAAATGATTTCTTCTAAAGGAAAAAAATAAATTATATAAGGTAAGGATGTAAAGTATTGCCCATTTCACAAGAGAATAGTTTTATGTCTGGAAGAAGTAGAAAATTTACTTTGGTTTAATAAAATAGACCTTTAAAATTCATATGGAAATTAATAGTTTTCAAATGGGAACTGAGAAATTTGGTACAGAAAATTAAGCATGGCTTAAATTTAAAGGTTTAAATCACTTTGTAAAGAATGTAAGATGCCTCTTTTGTATGTGAGCTATCTAATGGTTCAAAGGATCAGAAAAAAAAAAACTTTTATTCATTAAAAATTCATAACTATAGGAAGAAGATTTGTTTTCAAAGATAGCCTATGGAAGAGAATTGCCTTCAAATTGGGAGAAGGGGAATTCAGCAAGGTTATAGAGAATATAGTTTCCTTAACCAATTTGATCTACCATATATAAGGGTAAAACTAACACAATGAAAAAACATTTAAGCGTCTAGAGAGGAAAGAACGAAGAGGTAAGAACTGTATATTTCAAAGGGAAAAAAAATTGTTGTTTTTTTCCTCATAAATGATCAGTCATTACAAGAGGCCTTGATTTAAGCTACTGAAAGCTTAACGAAGAGATTAAAGAAACTTGCCTAGATTGGCCAAATTAGGAAAGAGAATGACGATTCAGCAGGGATGGGTATACAAAAAAGAGGTCTGGTGATCTGCGTGAAGCTGGACCAGACATCGGACTTTGCCCACGAGATACCTACTTAGGTGAAAAGATAAAAAAAACTTGTGGTCCATCAGGGATAGACACATAGTTTAAAATGGAGCTTCTCAAATTTCCTGGTGCTCTTTGCTGCCCTTTTCGGTCTGAGAGAAAAAAGAAAAAAGGTTTTGCAACAACTTTGCAGTTGTAAGAAGCAGTGCTGAGGTCTAATTTGACTGTTTGGCACCTTGTTTAGTGAATTCCTATCTGAGGTTGTTGAGTTTGTTTGTTTACATAGTCCAAAGAGGGACAGGCTGACAAGCTTAAAGGCAGTTGCTATCAAAATCAAGAAGCAACACTTTCTCAGTACCCTTTTAAGGGTGATTATTGAAGGAGTTTATTAGAAAAAAAAGAAGAGGATATGCTTAGGAGGAAAACAGTGAGGATGAGAAGGGGAGAAGTCAACAGAAAAGTGATATCATGTGGTATTAATGTACCAACGATATCAAAGAAGACCTGAATTCTAATCCAGCCTCAGACACTAGCTCTGATTCTGGGCATGTCTTTTAACTCCTGTTTGCCTTAGTTTCCTTATCTCTAAAACAGGATACTAATAGCCCCTACCAAAGCCTACAATCCAGCATTATGATTTACCCCAAGAACATGGAATTTCCTTATTTATATGTTTTCTGCCAAGTTTCTGTAAATATGTGCTCACTTCTCCCCCCCATGTGATATTATTTATTTTGCCTGTATAACCTCTGATATTATTATTTCTTTTGCCTTATTGTTAGGTGGATAGCTGTGGTCAGGAGCTAAATGTGTTATAACTGTAAGTACAAATGGAAATGTACCAATTGCAGTTTAAGAGCAAAAGTTGTGAGTAGGAGGAATGGTTGCTTTTGTGAGCCTGGGAGAGTTTGAGTGTAGTTACATGATAGTGGTTGAAAGAAAGAAAGGCTAAAAAAGCAAGCCAGTCCACAGTGTGGTTAGGCATCTACACCTTTGGAAGAAGGATGACACATGAGAGTGTGGGTAAAGGAAACTTGCACATGCATCTACGTTGTACACAGCCCCCCACTATAGAGAGAGGGGGGGGGGGAGGGAGGGAGGGAAGGAAGGAGGGAGAGAGACAGAGAAAGAGAATTACCCTTGAGTGGGAAATTTGTCCAAAAGACAACAATGTGAACAAGATGGAGGACTAAACATTTCTTTTTCTGATCCCCACAACCTCTCAGACCTCTCCAAAGCAGAAATTATATGTCAAAAATAAACTTCAGCTATCTCCATGGTCTAGGATACTCAAAATACTAATAATAATGAAAAGATTAAAAAACTTTTCTCCTATTACATATCATTAAAATACCATCATATTTTGAACTGGAGTACATGTGTGGTAGGTCATTGCAAGCAGGAAAAAATGTAGAGATTTGGGGAGCCATCATTTTCTACATGGTATAATCAAAAAAAGAGAGTATGTATATAATCTACAATTTACCTGCATCTAAGTGTTAGAGAATCTGGAGATGGAAAGGACCTCAAAGAATAGATTCTAGTTAAAGCTGTGACTGAACAAAAATGCCTTCTGCAACATATTTGACCGGTGTTCATACAGTCTTTTTTGAAAGGATATCAGTAATGAGGAACCCACTATTTTTTTAGGGAACCCATCCCACTTTTAGATACCTCTAATTTCTTACATTAAGCCAATTGTCCTTGTTCTTCTCTCTGAGAAGAAGTCAGTGAGAACAAGTCCAATGTTTTTCCATGTGACAAGCCTTCAGTAATTTTAAGGTAGCTATCATGACCACTCAATGTCTTTACTTTCCAGGCTGATCCACCCTCATTCCTTCAATGCCTTTTCATATGGCATGACCTCTTCACTGTGAGAACAAGGCCTCAACATTTATGAAACATGTCAATTTCATTCAGTTCAGTTCAATACACATTGATTATGCCATGCACTATGTTAGACATTAGGTTCTTACTGTTCACTAGAATAAGGATCTATTTAGTGCTTACTATGTATCAGACACCATCAAAACATTTCTGCTGTCTCTGGTACTTGTGGTTATCTATTATTAAATGTCTTATCTGTAAGATTTATGTGATTCAGGAAAAAAGAAAATTGCCTCCATTGATAAACATTTCACCACATTAGCTATAATAGAATACCAATCAAAGGCAGCAAAGTCATATTATTTATTTTGAAAAAATAAAAATCTTATGACATTTTAAGTACCCAAGTTAGAAGAACAAATAAAAGATTTAATTTCCTTCGGAATACATTCATTCTTTACAATTTCTGACTGGTGAAACAATGACAAGATTCTGCTTACAGTGGGCCATGCTTGAAATTATTCTCAGTGACCTAACAGCGCATCAGAGGATCCAGCATTTTACTGGATCAACAAATCTCTACACTCCCTCTCATTATCTTTCCATTTAAAAATAGAACCATTTTATGAAGCTCCAGATTCTTCCTAAGTAGTATCAAACAAGTCCTATACTGTGAACACAGGAGATATCTTTGTACGCTGTTAGGAAGAAACTGGTCATATCAAATACAAAGACAAAAAATTTCCCAATGCAGAGGGTAAACAGCAAATAAGAGTAACCACATCTTCATCTAGAGCAATAAAGTATAGTTTTTGTGTTATGGGTACATTTAGAAGGATATTTGCTATAAACATAATCAAGAGTGAGGACAAACCAAAGAATTCATGAGCAATCATGACAGACTAGGTCACTTAATTAATTATAATTTTAATAACCATTTTATAATTATATAAAATTTTCTCCTAATTTGCAATTGTTCCTTTAGAAAAATGAGTATAGAATAGATCATAGAAGAAAAGTATGTCTGATAGTCAAATATGAGGAAACACTGACAAAAATATTATTTTAATTTGAGGAAAAAATAACTAGAATTCCATGTGGAAGATGAAATTTCATGCCAAGTACATATTAATATTTATTCTACAAGATCAATACAAAAGTTTTACCTTCTACCTACTCTTACATGGAAGTAAGTGCCTTTCTTGAAGCCTGATAGAACCATGCATTTCAGGTAACTTGTCTTCAGCTCTTCAAGCGATTTCTATCTGTGTATTTCAAATGAGCTTACTATATTACATAGAGCTTACTGTAGGTGAATTTGGTCAATTCCAGTAACAAAAAGGTTTTTTCAGATTGATCAAGACCAGTCCAACACACAAAGTTTTTCTCAAAGAGTTACATGTTCTTCTATAATCTGTGAAAATAGAAAAATGGAATGTAAATACTTATTCCCTTGGTATGGGATCAAAGAACAGAACTATTTTTTACTTTTACAATTAGCTCTCCATTATCCATCAACACAGTATCCCTGGGGAGCTTGCTTGTTTTTAGGACTCTTGAATTTCTTAATTCTTTCACTAATGTAGTACGTGGGTCTAACAATCCAGCAGAAAATGAAAGGGAAGGTTTGAATGAACTAAGTTAACTGGCATACTCTGTCACATCTTAACTGGGCTGGGCCTTTGAGAGGATCTTTTTTTTTTCTAAAAGCAAAAACATTTGAACACTCCCTTGTGTCCTCTTTACCTACTAGTAATGTTGAATGCCATGCTGAAAGCAAGCTTTGACATATAAAAGACACCTGTACTTAGAATTGTGATTCTTGGTGCATGATGGTGACGGTTCTGCTGTCTTTCCAGGAAATGGAATATTAATTCCATTCTTAATGGGGAAAAAAAAGCAACTTTTGACCTTTCTAAGTTGGGCCTAAATTTAGGTTTCATATTTTGTCAGAAATCATATTAATTTCAGAATATAAGAGATAATCACAGTAAAATACAAAGGTTAATCTTAAAATCTGAATTTTAATTATTTGGCAGTTATGTACTACTTGAGGGGCAACATGACAAAGCAGATGGAGGACAAGGCTTTGGAGGCATGACAAACATTGAAATTCAAATCCTTACACATACCATGTGCATGTCAAAAGTCACTGAAACTCTTAATGTTTCAGGGAATTTTCTAACATTATAAACTATAATCAAGCTGCCTATTTGTATCAATCAGTAAAGGGATATTACATACTAGAAGTTTTTCCCACTATGAAAATCATAGGGCTGTACTTCTTCCACCTACATATACATATACACATGCATGCATATATACATATATGCTTACATACATACAAACACACAAATGCATGTGTGCATATATGTACACATGTACATGTATGTTTATATACTGATGAGGCTCACATACCTATTTCATACATGCACAGTGAGTATGTGTAATGAAACAGGTATATGAATACCATCTGTGTTTATATGTATGTATATATTTATTAGAGCTAGCTATACAACTGTACTCTAGCAGTCATGATCAAGATATGATCTAAGTTTGTTAAACAGAGGATCATATAATACTGCTCAACTGATGACATTACAAGTTAATATTATTCCTCTGATCATGATATTTACGGTTACTGATAATGATTTTACCTTCTTTATGTGGTTTTTGGACTGGTCACAACAATGTGTTGTATAGGAATGTATATGACACCAAATGCCATCTTAATTCTCAAGTCTTAGATCCTATGAACAGAAAAAAAGAAAAGAAAAGCTATCAACATATACAAATGAGCAATATTCCGTAACAATACAAATTTTCATCATGATTTCAATAAGAGACTTCTAGTTAACTCACCTTTATCCCTTGTGAAAGTCCTGAAGAGTATCTTCAGTATTACTTCCTGAAAATCTGAGGCAAATGGAATATGCATTCTATGCCTCACTTCTGGGTTGGGAATTCCTCTGTTGATCATTCATATCCTTTGTGTATGGGGGGAATCAGTTTGTAGTGCCGTCAAATTTCAGGCCATAGTTAAGGACGGAATAATAACACTTAATAGAAATATTGAGAAGGTGTGGTAGCAAGGAAAGTACTCTGGGAACTTAGAATCAGGGCACATTGATTTCAATCCCAGACTTGCCACTTGGTACAAAAATGATGCTGGGCAAGCAACTTAACCTCTCTTAGGCCTCAGTTTGTCCATGTGTACAATGGAGGTTGGAGTAACAGTGGGTCTTATTTAGGAGTTCATGCAAAAAAAATTTAAGTTGCAAATAATTGGAGAAATAATGAGTAGTGTATTAAATTAGACTGGATGTTCACAGTACATTTTGTTGGTGGTGATGATGGTGATGGTGATAGTATTGGAATGGGTTTGAAGAAAAAAAATGCAGGGAACCACTGTAGATGGAAGAATTGAGTTTGAATGCTGTCTCACTTATGTGACCCTGGGCAAGGCATTAAAGTATTCTCAGTCTTAGTTTCCTCAAAATAATAATAATACCTACCTTGTAGAGTTATTATGGAAATCTAATTAGAAAACACATCCAAAACATTTTGCAAACCTTAAAGCAGTATGTAAATATTATCATTATTATTTTTAATCCCTTCTCTCTATGACTCTATTTTGCTATAATATTATGAATAAAGGAAATACCGTATGCTCATGAGAAGAGATGTAGTTGAATATGGATTTAGGAATTATATTAGAAAATCAGACCCAACATTACTACCTTTAAGCAAGTTGGTTGATGTTCATACAATATCTATTAAAGGAATATTACATATATAATATATTAATTTATTAATATAACATTTGGATAGTTCATTTATAATCTCTCATTCCTATATGAGTAGTACATACATATGTGTGTAAGCCTATGTGTTTTATGTATATATATTAAATATACATATATATGTGTATATGCATGTATACATATATATACACAGACAGATATATATATATATATTTATAGATATACATTCAGTAATGCATTTTATGCTTCCCTTATAAACAAGTCGTTGTTGGTAAAATGCTATAACATGCTTGCACCCTATGAATTCCTTTAAATTTTGATCCTTCCAAAAACATTACATTCCATGATCTGAATCTACATAACATTACTGAAAGAATGTTGGTATTGGAGTGATGAACTTCTTGCCTAATATGGAAATATACTTTCATATGTATAACTGATATCCTATTGATTGCCTTCTCAATGGGTAGAGAAGGGTGTGGAGGGAAGGAGAAAATTTGGAACTGATCATTTTTTAAAATAATGCTAACAACAAAAAAAATTTAATTTAAAAAGATTGAGATAGACTTTTGTAGCAGCAGTTTGGTAATACCCAAAGGGAGAGGAATCTATTTTAAGGTAATATCTTTTAGACTGTTGAAAGCACTGGTATACTGTGTGGTCCCACAAAAATACATGGTAATCAATTAGCAGACTGAAAAATTCAAACTCTCTGTGCCATTTCAATTAAGAACAAATTATGAACAGATGTTCAAAGCAAATGGCAAAGAGATTTAAATAACAACACAGAGAAGGCTGTTACAGAGTGTAGCAAGATGGCTGGATTAACATGCCTGGTATGTCACTTGTTCCACTGACAGGTATATTTCAATACAAAGAATTCCACAAGGCTTTTGCCATTGAGATTAATCTTTGTTTAGTGTGATGTGGAATCCTCAGGCATGTGAATGGTCTGTTTTCAAAAATGCATATGAGGTTCAAATGGATCCATCTTTCCTTCAAGATGAACAGCAAAGGTCAACAGGTTTGATTCATCCAGCATATTCAATTACTAAGTTTAATTGATGTGTTACTGTTATTCTAAACAGTATTCTTGAAACATAATTCCATATTTATGTCATTCATTTAGCGATTTTGATTAGCCTGAATTTGAACAATTTATTTTATGAAGTAATTTATTTACAAAACATAATTCTGCAGGAAAGCAATGCTTTTCATAGGAGAAGTGCCAGACTTAAGTAAATTAAAAATAAATTTCATAGTTTTTTGCAAGTTGTAATCTCCACCTTGTTACATTACAGAAATAATTGCCTCCAAGGTACCAGTAACATACAGTGCCACAGAAAAATGTGTGATATTTAGAGTCAGAATACATTGGTTCAAATCCTATACCTGCTATTTGCTACTTGTGTGATCTTGGGTGAGTTTATGGATGACTATGGACTTTAGAAGTTTGGTCATCTGTAAAATGAGAGAGTTTGATTCAATGGTGTAGCTCCAAAATCAATGACATGTATGGGAAAACTAATTTATTTCACATATAAAATTTGATATTAAAAAGTTGTCTTCATTCAAGCCTCAGTTCAGTTACCATATTTTTCTTCAATCCTTCTCTAGTCCCTAAAAATTATGCACACACACACACACACACTCACACACACACACGCACACACACCATGCACACATTGTGTACACATCGTGCACATATCATGCACATATAACACACGTACACATCCTCTTAAATTTAAAAAACACTAGGAAAATTTATTCCAATTTCTCTCACTGTTTTGCATATGTATGTGTTAAGGTATACTAAAGGGTTCCCTGAACTTTGGTCAGGATGAAACATGCTTCAAGTGCAAGGTAACTTAGGAGGTCTAAAGGAGAAGCCTTTAGGATAAGGACTGGTTCAGAGACCACATGAAGAAAACACCAGTGGTGGGACTTGGTAGTGGCTATAGAATCAGCAGCAGCTTTGGGAGAGCTCCAATCAGAGATAGTAAGGGGATCAAGCAAATACTCAGAAAAAGATGATAAAGGCCCATTGTGCTAGCACTGGGCACAGGACCAAATGCTGCCTAGCAATACCATTCTCAATACCCATTTCCTGGTCAGAGTTCAAAGGAAAGAGGGGTATTTTTGGCCATGAGGGAGTAAGATACCTGAGAAGCATTACTGCTTCCAGTGCCAAGGGCATAGGCAACCTTCCCAGGTAAGGACCAAAATGTAGACCAAAAGAGCAGTGACCACTCCTTTTCTCAGATCACACAACCTTAGAGATACTAAAAACTTCTAAAATCCTAGAACTAGCACTGAAAATAGTAGTTTAAAAAAAACCCTGAAGCCTAGGACAGAGTACCCCAACCCTAGTAACAGAGCCCAACTTTAATATAAAGTTCAAAGTCAAGAAATGGGCTAGAAAAGAAGCAAACAACAAAAGAAACCAACTATAAAGGTGACAGAGAACATCAACACACAATTTCAGCAATTTGCCAAAAGAGATACCAGCAAAGCCTCAAAGCAATAAGTGAATTGGACAGAATCACAACAAGAATTCCTGGAAGAGCTAAAAATTACTTTCAAAATCAAATAACAATGATAGAGGAAAAATAGATAAAGAAGAAGAGTAAAAGAATAAAATATGAAAAGATAACCAACAACTTAGTAAAATAGGAACTGAAAAAATAATAAAGAAAATTACACCTTAAACATAGAATTGGCTAAAGGGAAAAAGAAGCACAAAACTCACTAAAATAATAATCATGATCGCTTCTAACTTATAATTGAGCAAATAGAAACTAATGAGACATCAGAAAATAATAAAGCAAAAATCAAAGAATGAAAAAATAAAAGAAAATGTGAAATACCTCATTGGGAAAACAAGTGATCTGGAAAATATATTGGAGATAACTTAAGAATTATTGGGCTACCTGGATGTCATGATCAAAGAAAGAGTCTAGATATCATATTTCAAGAAATTATCAAGGAAAACTGTCCCAATACCCTCAAACCAAAGGGTAAAATAGACATTAAAAAAATCAAATGATAACATATGAAAGAGATCCCATAATGAAAACTTCTAGGAACATAGTCAAATTCCAGAACTCCAAGATCAAGGAGAAAAGCTTTCAAGTAGGCAAAAGGACGCTATTCAAATATTAGAGTCACACATGATTTAGTAGTTAGCATGTGAAAATAGCAGAGTGCTAGGAAGGCAAAGGAACTAGGATTACAGTCAAGAACAACCTACTCAGCAAAACAAAATACAATACTTCAAGAGGAAAATAAAGTGGATATTTAATGAAATAAAAGACTTCAAGCATTCAAGATAAAAAGACAAAAGCATAATAGAAAAATTGACTTTTAAATACAAGACTTAAAAGAAGCATAAAAAGGTAAACATTAAAGAGAAATTAAAATATATACACACATATGTATACATACATATGTATATATACATGTGTATATATAGTGACATATGTATATATACACATATATACACACATATAGATGGATAGAGATAACTGTTATTCACTATGACTGGTTTCCTTGTATTTCAGTATAATTGATAACCCTTTGTATTTTATTTTATATATTTAAAAACATTATTCTCAAAAGAGTCCAAAGGTTTCACCAGACAATCAAAAAGGTTCATAATAAAATAAAAAATGATTAAGTACTCTTGTTGTAGGGTGATGAATTTATTAACAATAGACACTTCCAAGACTTCCAAGACTGTCTATTGAGAAGCACAGTTGTGATATATGTCAGGGAAAAGATAACCGTACCAATAAAATAACAAACACTGGAACTATGAATTATTATCCTTGCAGTATAAGCTATTCATATTTTATTAGTCCATACTGTACTTGAGTACATCAGGCAAGCAGTAAAAAAAGGAAATTAAATTCGAGACAATTCATGTGGCTACTTTATAGAAAATCTCTTAGAAATCTGCCACAGAAGGATATTACCTATAATAAAATTTAGGAATTTTATGTGTACTTCTTATGTATATTTCTGAATTTTCAGATACTCTTAGTACTTTTGTACTACTTTATAACAGAAATTAAGGGTTCCTTGCAGTCAAACTATTGTGATAATTTACTTAGTATATTATATTTTATAAAATTATAATTTATTGAGAAGAGAAGATACAGTATTTTTCAATACTGGTGTTCTTGCAAAAGAGGCAATATAGTTAATGCCATTGATTAAGCAGAATAACTCGATCCCTGGGAGCCAAGATGGCATTTACCAGTAGGTTACTCCCATCCTCCCTTATAGACTTTGAAAGACCCAGAGAACATTGCCTCAGGAAAAATCCTATAATAGTGGAACCAGTAGAAAGATAGGGTACAACAGCCTTTTAGTTCAGGAGGCTAGGGGGGGTCAATGGGAAAAGCCCCTCTTTCTGTTAATGAAGGGGACCAGTACAGGATGTGGGACCTATGGACAAGCCAGCAGCAAACCCCATCTCAGGGGACCAACAAGAGAGTCTGAACCCCAGGGTGGAGGAGCAGGCAAGCACCAACACCAGGCACATTCTGGCCATCACAAGTAGCTTAAGATCAGCAGCAGGTAAACTACCACACCACTACAAACTCCAGGTGCCCAAACCTGAAGTTCCAGCACATAAAACCAGTAACCATGTCCCAAGGTCCCAACATGAAAAATCTGGGACAGTGCCTAGTGGGCCCCAGAAGCAGAGATCAAATTTAAAAGCCAGAAAAAAGGCAAACAACATGAACACAAAGCAACAAAATGAAGCAGTGATAAAGAAGTAGCTTGGTGAGAGGTAAGATCAAAACACAAATTCAGGAGAGGACAACATGTCAATATACCCACACCTGAAACCTCAAAGGGGAATATGAACTAGTCTCAAGCACAAAAAGACTTCTTGGAAGAGCTCAAGAAGGATTTTTAAATTCAAATGACAGACGTAGAAGAAAAATTGAATAATTCCTTTGAAAATACAATTGAAAAGATGGGGGGGGGCGATATCCTGAAGAAAACAACTCCTTAAAAAGTAGAATTCTTACCCATATGGAAAAGGAGATACAAAAGCTAACTGAAGAAAAAGATTTGTTAAAAATCAGAGTTTGGCAAGTAAAAGTTAATGACTCTATGAGACGCCAAAAATCAGGCAAACAAAATCAAAAGAATGAAAAATAGAAGAAAACATAAAATATCTCTGAAAAAAACAACTAGGGGTGGAGTCAAGATGGAAGAATACAAGGAGGGGTGTGCTCTAACTCCTCCTCATAGCCCTTAAATTACCTGTAAAAAGAATGACTCTAAATAAAGTCTAGAGCCACAGAAGTCACAAAATGACAGAGTAAAAAAGATTTCCAGGCCAAGATAGCCTGGAAGGATAAAAGAAAAGGTCTATTGCACCAGGCTCAGAGAAGACAGCAGCCCAGTGGGAGCTGTGCTGCACTGCCAGGAGTGGAACAAGCTTCAAGGCACAGAATCATGGGTATCTGCTGTAGTTCATAGATTTCTCAACACACAAGCACCAAAGTCAGCTTCAAAGGTCAGTATGAAAGCTCTTTCACCTGGGTGAGATGAGAGCATGGTCAGACCCTAGCCCTGGTTCCAGGGCAGCAGCAGTCACTGCAGCAGAAACATTGACTTTTAGAGCCCTCAGCCTAAACACCCTGGGGGAATTGAGCAGCTGATTTGGGTATCAGTGCTGAGAGACAATCCTGAGTTGAGGAAGAGTGCAGTTATGGCAGAGCTGGTGGTGACTGTGAAGAGGGAATCTTACTCACAGTTCCAGAGTAGAAAAGAGTGATTTTGGTTGCCCACAGACAAGAGCACAGGGCAGGAGAGGAATAAACTCCTCTCCCTTGATTGTGTCACCTTGGAGGAAATGAGAACATACAGGTCCCTAGAGATATTTCAGAGAACATCTGCACAAAAACTCTGAAGCCTAGGGTATTATGCCCTCCACTTGACAAAGGATTCAAACTCAAGGGAAAATGAAGCAAAAGGGGAACAAATAAGAATACAGTAAGTTACTTTCTTGGTGAACAAGTATTTTCTTCCATCCTTTCAGATGAGGAAGAACAAAGTATACCATCAGAGGAAGACTTAAAAGCCAAGGCTTCTACATTCAAAACTTCCAAAATAAGTATGCAATGGTCTCAGGCCATGGAAGAACACCAATAGGATTTTGAAAATCAAGTAAGAGAGGTGGAGGAAAAATTGGGAAGAGAAATGAGAGTGATGAAAGAAAATCATGAAAAGCAAGTCAACAACTTGCAAAAGGAGAGCCCCAAAAAATGCAGAAGAAAATAACAGCTTTAAAAATAGACGAACTCAAATGGCAAAAGAGGTCCAAAATGCCAAGGAGGAAAAGAATGTTATGAAAAGCAGAATTAGCCAAATGGAAAAGGATGCTCAAAAGTTCACTGAAGAAAATAGTTCTTTAAAAATTAGAAAGGAGCAGATGGAGGCTAATGATTTTATGAGAAACCAAGAAATTAAAAACAAAACCAAAAGAATGAAAACATAGAAGACAATGTAAAATACCTCATTGGAAAAGCAACTGACCTAAAAACAAATCCAGGAGAGATAATTTAAAAATTATGGGACTACCTGAAAGCCATGATCAAAAAAAGAGACCAGGCATCATCTTTCATGAAACTATCAAGGAAAACTCTCCTGATATTCTGGAACCAGAGGGTAAAATAAATATTGAAAGAATCCACTGGTTAATTCCTGAAATAGATTCCAAGAGGAAAACTCCTAGGAATATTGTACACAAATTCTAGAGTTCCCAGGTCAAGGACAAAATATTACAAACAGACAAAAAGAAACAATTCAAGTATTTTGGAAATAAAATCAGCATAACATAGGATTTAGCAGCTTCTACACTAAGGAATCGAAATGCTTGGAATATGATATTCCAGAGGAGATAGGATTAAAACCAAACATCACCTCTCCGGGAAAAATGAGTTTAATACTTAAGGGGGAAAATGGAATTTCAGTGAAATAGAGGACTTCCAAGTATTCTTGTTGAAAAGAACAGAGGTGAATAAAACATTTGACTTTCAAATACAGGAACCAAGGGAAACAAGAAAAGGTAAACAGGAAGGAGAAGCCTTAATAAACTCATTAAAGTTGAACTATTTACATTCCTATATGGAAAGATGTTACTTTTATTTGCAACTCATGAGACCACTTTCAACAATATTAGGGCAGTGTATGTATGTATGTTTGTGTGTATATATGTGTATGTGTGTGTATATACATGCACATACATATACATACATGTATACACATATACATACATTTAAATACATATATACATATAGGTAAGAGTGTATGGGTATGTATGTATGTATATCTTATATTTGTGTAGGTATGTATATGTAGATGGGTGTATGTGTGAATGTATATATAAATAGACAGAGGTATGTATATATATAGGTACATATATGGGTATATATGTATATAGGCATGCATGTACATGCATATGTATGTAGATATGTGTACATAGATAGATGTGTATATAGGCATGTATGCATATGAATTTAAACATTTGTGTGTATACACATAGCCAGAGGGCATGAGGTGAGCTGAATATGAAGGAAGAATATATAAAAAAAAAATAAAATTTATTGTTGAGTGAAATGTACTAGAAGTAAGTGAAAGAGAGAAGTTGAATGTAGCAAATCATCTCACATAAAGGAGGCAAGGAAAAGCTTTTACAAGGAAAGGGAAAGGGAGGAGAGGAAAGGAAATAAATGAGCCTTACTCTCATGAGATTTGGCTTAAGAAGGGAATAACACACACTCAAAGGGATATAGAAATCTATTTTACCCTGAAGGAAAGCAGTGGGGGAAGGGGATAGGAGAGGTAAGATAATAGAAGGGACAGCCATTAGGGTTAAGGGATGATCAGAAGCAAACATTATTGTGGGAGGACAGGTTAACGGAGAGAATAGAATAAATGAAGGGCAGGACAAAACAGAGAGAAATATGGTTTGTCTTTCACAACATAACTATCATGGAAGTGTTTTGCATGGCTACACATTTATGACCTATATTGAATTGCTTGTTCTTTCAATGTGGGTGGGTGAGGAGGAAGGAAGGAAGAGAATATAGAAGTCAAAGCTTTAATAATGAATATTAAAAATTGTTTTATCATGCAACTGGAAAATAAGATGCACAGGCAATGCGATATTGAAATCTATTTTGCCCTTCAGGAAAATAGAGGGGAAGGAGAATGGAAGAAGGGGAGTGTAATAGAAGGCAGTACAAACTGGAAGGAAAGGTGGATGGGGTGCATGCTGTCCTCGGGTGGGGAGTGGGGAGAGATGGGGAGAAAATTTTGAATTCAAATTCTTGTGGAAGTGAATGTTGAGAACTGAAAAATAAATAAATTATATATTTAAAAAGATGAAAAAACAACTGACCTGGAAAATAGATCCAAAAGAGATAATTTAAGAGTTATTTATTGATCTACCTGAAAGTCAAGATAAAAAAAAATGAGTCTGGACAACATCTTCCAAGAAATCATCAATGAAAAATGCTCTGAGATCTCAGAGATAAAAGGTAAAATAGGCATTGAAAGAATCCACCATTCACATACTGAAAGAGATCCCAAATTGAAAACACCCGGGAATATTATAGCCAAATATCAAAATTATCAGATCAAGGAGAAAATACTATAAGCAGTCAGAAATAAACAATTCAAATATCATGGAACTGCAGTCAAGATTATGCAGAACCTTGTAGCTTCTATGTTAAACAATCAGAGGGCTTGAAATATGATATTTCATAAGGCAAAGGAGCTTAGATTACAACCAAGGATCAAATACCCAGTGAAACTGACCATAATCTTTCTGGGGAAGAGATGGGCCTTCAGTGAAATAGGGGACTTCCAGACTTTCTTGAAGAAAAGACCAAAACTCAAAGGAAAATTTGATCTTTAAATACAAGACTCAAGAAAGGCAGAAAAAGGTAAACAGGAAAAGGGGAAAAAACAAACATTACAAAATATGGGCAAACTGTTTATATCCTTATGTGAGTAGATAATTAAACAGAACAATTGGTACAAATAAAAACATTATATCTGCCCTTTCCATTGTACTTGCTGTATCTATGGCAAAGCCAAAACAAGAATGGAGCCTATCTCTATAACAATGGTTAAAAACAAAACAAAGCAAAGATCAGCCCTCTCTCTCTCTCTCTCTCTCTCTCTCTCTCTCTCTCTCTCTCTCTCTCTCTCTCTCTCTCTCTCTCTCTCTCTCTCTCTCTCTCTCTCTCCCCATGTCCCCATCTTCATTCTCTCCTTCTCCTTCCCATAAACATTTTGAAGAAATACAGCCAGGAAAGCCAAGGTTAAAATATGTCAATATCACAATATATTTGTACAGAAGCACTAATTCTCTAGATTCATTTAAGAACATATGTGATGCATTGAATGTAGACAAAAAATGAGAGAGAATATTCTCAAGCTAAAGTTTCAACATCTAACACAGAGAAATTTAAACATTAGCTGGACTAGTCCATCATGTCATAGCCTAGCAATCTCTCCAGAAATTGGAGGAAGGGAAAGGAAGGAATGGAATAGGCATTTATAGAATGCCTAGAATGTACATGCTATTTACATAGTATCCAATATTTCCCCTCAACTTTTTTGCAAGGCACTGTGCTAAGCACTTTTATAAAATATTGTCTTATTTGAACCCTAAGAGGTAACTGCTATTATCTTCATATTACAAATGAGGAGGCAGAGGCAAATAAATGTGAAGTGACTTGCTCAGGGTTACACAGGTATTAAGTATCTCAGGTTGCTTTCAAACTCAGATCTTCCTGACTCCAGGTCCAGTACTCTGTGCACTAATGACACTCTTGAGCTGTCTCTATGTAAAGCAACAAAAGTATTGTACCTTCTAGATTTTAACCTGATAGAAAATGTGTTTCATTAAGATAGCATGAGTTTTTATAGCTTAGCACAAAGAATAAAGTATGGAAACTGAATCAAAGGACCAAGGTTTGGATATCATTTCTGTGTGACTCTGGGAAGTCATTTTGCCTCTAGAAATTTTAGTTTCTCCATCTGTAAATTCAATGAGAAGGTCTTTAAAGTCCACTCTAGATCTAATCCTCAAATAATTTCCCTAAGAATAATAAAAACTACTATTTATGTTCTACTTTAAAGTTTAGTGTCCTTCAGAACTATCCCATAAAGTAAAAAAAAAATCATTATTTTATAGGTAAGAAAACAGGCTCTGAGTCAATAAATGATTTGTGTGTAATCATAAAACCTCAGATGTAATTGAATTGGGACTGGAATCCCAGTTCAGGTGTCTTTTAAATGTGCTATGATACTCCTCAGTGAAGCAGAATATCATTTTATTGGAGTGAAATATTGACTATTTTGTGGGAAACTTTTTTGGACAGTATTCTTCTGTACTACAACTGGGTAAGAAGCACTTCATTCCACATGAGAATACAGCATTAATGAAGGGGCATACATTTTACAAAGCTATGTAAAATCCATTAGGATTTTGAAATGAGCAATATACAGTATGTCACATTACAAGTAATAATTCTTGGATTACTTGACTGGGGAAAAATGTTGCTTAACTTATTACTCATGGAATTAATCAGAGTTAATGAGGAAAATAAAAGATAACTTACTATTTTCAGGTTCAACCAGGAGACTTAACAGTAGATTTTTTTTGAAAATATGCTCTTTTGATTTTTGTTTCACTTCAACTTTTTGCAAGCTATATAAGGTGATATAAGGTGATTGTATATGATATTACTTGACCATTGTTTCTTTCAATTCAATCAATATTCATTGAGCTCATACAATTGAGAATACACTGTAGTGATGAAGCTATAAAGATTAAATAGGACATCATACCTGCCCTAGAGAAGTTTCAACCCTAGTAGGAGAAAGAATCAACATATGTATTTAAATAACTTAAATACTAGATGTAATACTAATAATCCATCACAACTACACAGTAATGTGCAAATTGAAAGACACAATCACCAAAGAACTTCTCTCTTGGGACAGAGGAAAGAGAGACACAAGGGTGGGATAGACAACTGGAATTTAAAATAAGTTTGACAAAATGTATAGAGTTCCAATAGTTATGAATGGATAGAAAAAAATATCAAAGTATATAATGTCACACAAAGTTTGGGAGGTATCTAGGAGGCAGTGAGTAGTCTAGTTCAGCTGACCCACAATGTTACATAAACAGCAGTGTGATAAAAACACAGAAAGGTATACAGGAATGCAGCCAACAAGGGCATTAAATGACACTTTCACTTTAGAAAGTAGGCCCTGATTGGGATAGTGCAGGGAATGAAGGAAAGAGAATGTTACTGAAAGTTTTTGAATACAGATGTGATGTGAACAAAGGTAGATTGCCTGACTCTTTAACAGTCTGTTTTCTAATGAGTAAAATATACAAAATAATACTTAAACTGTCTACCTCATAGGTCGAAGAAATAACTTTGCAAACCTCAAAGTACTAAAAGAATGGAAGATATTAATACTATTAAAAAGATGAGAAATATAATGTTTTCTCCTGCTTTTAAAACTACTCAGAAATGTTATATATCTTCAAGAATTAAAAAGAGAAACCCAAAAATTATAGATCTGAAAATTAATCTGGAAAGCTCTTCATCAGTTGTAATTTTAGAAGTTCTTAAAAAGTGAGAATATCCTTTTTCCCCATACCTAGAAAATACAGTTAAAATTTTAAACAAATGCAATCTTATAGCAAGAGCTATTACAAAGCTGGATATAAGAAGGTTTGCCAAGAGGCAGGTAACATTCCATAGTCACATGTCCAGAATAAAATTTGAAGTGTTATGGTGACTTCCACTGAAGCAAGGATATATGTTATAATTCCATAAATGGTTCACTGTGATTACTTCTGTACATTACAGACAGCATTCTGGAGAAGAGTCACTGGGCTTGTAGTATATTAAACACAAGTCTGAGTGAAGAGTCCCCAGATACATTTGGTCTTCTTCCTTTCTAAGGAGAACTTTTAAAAAAAGACAACTATTCAAAAAAAAAAAAAAACGAAACAAGAATATTAGATGAATGATCTATATGTTTAACCCTGAGTTCTTCACCTGCTAATTTTAGGTTGTCTGAAATCCAAAGCCAAATTCATATCATTTGCCATCCTTCAATTTTATAAATCTTTGGGGCTTACTTTAGGCAAGTAATTTCAAATTCACATAGTCAAAAAATACTCATGTGTCATAAACCAATCCTTTTTTAGAATCTTTGTTGAAAACAATGAAGTATGGTGCCAATGAGTCTTGCCTGAAGTGAAAGAATTCTTGTTTCAGAGGATGAGCTCGCAGAGAAGAGGCAATATGATAGAAAGGACATTAAAGCAAGAGTCAGAAGACTGGCATTTAGTTCATGATTCAACTCTAGCATTTAGTAGTCATGTGATTTTTAGGAAAATTACTTAACATCTCTGAGATTCAACATCAACATGTGTAAAATTAGGGGACTATTACCTGCCCTGCCAAATGGTTGAGGTCATTGTGAGCTAAATGGGATACAACATCAAAACTTAAACATTGAAAAAAATGTTTTCTTCTTATTTGGTAAAGATATGTTATTTATATCAAAATCAACACTAATATTACAGACTTGAATTTAGGTAACTCATGTAATTTTTGTGTAGAGGTTTTAATAGGTTTTCCTCCTCAGTTTACTACCTTTGCAATAGTTAATCAAAGTAGGGGCACAACAAGATGGTGGAGTAAAAGTAGAGACTTGCTAGAGCTCTTCCCCCCAAGCCTAGCTAAATACCTGTAAAAATGACTCTAAACGAATTCTGGAGCAGAACCCACAGAATGGTGGAGTGAACTATATCTCCAGCCCAAGACAGCCTGCAAGGATGATGGGAAGCATCTATTATGCCATGATGGGAGAAGAGCACAGTCCAGCAGGACCACACAGGCACAGATCAGACCTGAGCAGGCCTCAGGAGACTGAATCTCTGGCACCTGTGGCAGTTTCCAGACTTCACAACCCCAAACTGCCAAAAGGTCAGTGGAAAAAACCTGTCTGACCTGTGTAAGAGAACAAAGTGGTTTGGCTCCAGCCCCAGGGTGGCAGAAGGGTGGAGGAACATATAGAGGTTGCAACAGCAGCAGGGGCTGTTTCTGGAGCTCAAGGCCCACACATTGTGGGGGAATCGAGTGAATTGACAGCATGCCCCCAACCCCACTGGAGGCAGAGAACTACCTTGACAAAGAGCTCAAAGGTCAAGCAAATGGCTGAGGAAATGATTAAAAACCAGAAAATAATCAGACTATAGAATCCTTGGTGACAAGGAAGACCAAAATATGCAAACAGAAGAAGACAATCAAGTCAAAGCTCCCATGTCTAAAGCTTCCACGAAAAATATGACTTGATCTCAGGCCACGGAAGAGCTCAAAAATAATTTTGAAAATCAAGTAAGAGAAGTAGAGCAAAAATTGGGAAGAGAAATAGAGTGATGCAAGAAATTCATGAAAAACAAGTCAACTGCTTGCTAAATAGGACCAAAAAATGCTAAAGAAAATAAAACTTTTAAAAATAGACTAAACCAAATGGCAAAAGAGATGCAAAAATCCAATAAGGAGAAGAATAACTTAAAAAGAAGAATTGTTCAGATGGAAAAGGAGGTCCAAAAACTATTGAAGAAAATAATTCCTTAAAGATTAGAATGGAGCAGATGGAAGTTAATGACTTTATGAAAAATCAAGAAATTATAAAACAAAATCAAAGAAATGAAAAACTAGCAGACAAGTGAAGCATTTCACTAGAAAAACGACATGGAAAATAGATCCAGGACAGAAAATTAAAAAATTACTGGACTACCTGAAAGCCATCATCAAAAAAAGAGCCTAGACATCATCTTTCAAGAAATTATCAAGGAAAACTTCCCTGACATTCTAGAACCAGAGGATAAAATAGAAAGGAAAAATCCACCAATCACCTCCTGAAAGAGATCCTGAAAGGAAAACTCCTAGGAATATTGTAGCCAAATTCTAGAGCTCCCAGGGCAAGGAGAAATATTGCAAACAGCCAGAAAGAAACAATTCAAGTATTGTGGAAATTCTAACAGGACAACAAAAAACATAGCAGCTTCTACATTAAGAGATTGGAGGGCTTGGAGTATGATATTCCAGAGGTCACAGGAACTACGATTAAAATCAAGAATCACCCACCCACTAAAACTGAGTATAATACTTAAAAGGAAAAATGATCTTTAAATGAAATAGGGGACTTTCAAGCATTCTTGATGAAAAGATCAGAGCTAAATAACAAATTTAACCTTCAAACACAAGACCCAAGAGAAGCATGAAAAGATAAAGATGAAAGAGAAATCATAAGAGACTTACTAAAGTTGAACTGCTTATAGTGCTACATGGAAAGATTATATGTGTAACTCTTGAGACTTTTCACAGTATTAGAGCAGTTGAAGGGGTTATATACATATAGACAGAGGGCACAGGGTGAGCTGAATATGAAGAGATTAAACCTAACAAATAAAATTAAGGGAGACAGGAATATATTGGGAGAAGGAAAAAGGGAGAAATAGAATGGGGCAAATTATCTCTCATATAAAAGAAGAAAGAAAATTATTTTCCATGGAGGGGAAGAAGGGGGAGATGAGAGGGAAAGAGTGAACCTTACTCTCATCTCATTTGGCTTAATGAGGCAATAACACGCACATTTAATTTGATATGAAAATCTATCTTATGCTACAGAAAAGTTGAGGAAAAGGGGATAAGCGGGAGTTGGGGGAATGATAGAAGTGAGGGCAAATGGGAAGAGGGGGTAATTAGAAGTAAACACTTTTGAAAAGAAATAGGGAAATATAGTTAGTCTTCCATAATATGACTGTTACGGAAGTGTTTTGCATAACTACAAATGTATAATCTATATTGAATTGCTTCCCTTCTCAGTGTGGATGAGTGAGGCAGGAGGAAGGGAGAGTAGTTGGAACTCAAAGTTTTAAAAATAAATATTAAAAACTGGTTTTACATGCAACTGGGAAGTAAGAAATACAGGTAATGGGGTATGGAAATATATCTTTCTCTACAAGAAAAGAGAGAAGATGGGGATATGGGAAGGGAGGGGTGTGATAGAAGGAGGGCAGATTGAGGGAAGGGGCAATCAGAATACATGATCTCAGGGTTGGCAGAGGGGAGAGATGGGGAGAAAATTTGGAACTCAATATCTTGTGGAAGTGAATTTTGAAAATTAAAAATTAATTTAAAATAGTTAAAGTAAAATGTTTTTCATTTCATTTGTTCTGTTTTTCTTTACTAATACAACAAATCACTGATCTTAGTACTTCATCCAAAAGTCCAAAAAAATCTATCAAATTTAAAGAATACTACTGTAAAGTCTTTATATTTTGTTATTTATTTGATCACCTGTTTGTTACACTATTTCACAGGATGACAGGCAGCATGGTGTGGTGGACAGAATACCTGTACCCCAGGCAATTCTCTGAGAAGTTAAATTGAATAGTTGCTGATCTGCATTGGTAGGGGGAGTTTCCTTACTGGGAATTACCTCTAACAATAAAATCACAGGTTCAGATATTTCCTTCACTCACCCCCCCAAAAAAAAATTACAGTTTAATCCTATCAAAATAAACAAAGTGATCATATTATTCCCTAAAGGAAAATACAAATTAGGCATGAAATCTCTCCCCCCATTAATAGGGTCCTTGATCTTTGTGAGCATGTATGTATGTATATTTTGTGATGAATCCCTTTGTCAATCTGGTAAAGCCCATGGACTTAGAATAATTTCTGTTACCTCCACTGATAAATGAAGGAAATGCACTTCAATCAGAGGTTAGTGGAAGCAAAGATGTATTTTCTTTACATTCAGAGAACATAAAATAATAGTATGACATGTATGACATCAAGGAACTTTATTTTGTGATGTGGACCAAATAAACACATTTTCTTTAATCATAACCTAAGAAAGTAAGAGTCCCCTTAAGTCCCAAGAAATATTCAATAAAAATGAAATCAGAGACTTCCTTAACACTATGGTTAATGTAAAAACAAGTGACTCCAGACTGTGAAATATCAATCTTGTTATACAAATTATAGAAAATATTCACATAGCTCTGTCACTTTATAGCAATGCCTGTATATAGTCATTTTTTAAATGAATATTTCTGCAAATGAAATTTTACTCTGCAAATGATAATCAGCAACCCTCTGGCACCTTTTATTATTTTGAATAATAATAAGTCCCACCAAAACATGTCAAAGTATAGGGATAAGTCATAGCCTCAAATATCCATTGTCATAAACAAGATTAAAATATTTAAGTTAGAGTTTGTCAAGTCATTTGTCAAAATTTCAAGTTCAGCGATTCCATATTTACTAAAACATAGCTATTTAATTCTATATTTACTAGATTTAATTGTAAATTTATGCCCAACAGATGCTGTATTTCCTTAACATATATAATTACCTTTGGTTGTGCTATAAAGTAATTTGATTGTTGTGTCCTGAAATGAAATATAATGTTGTAATATGACATAATTCTTAAGCAATTGTGTAACTATTTACTTGGATAACAAATATACACATACCAAATCAATCCTCCAAAACACAAATATGGTAGTTGTAAGCCATTTCAGGGCCATCAGAGATTTTTAAAGGTTGCTGAGAAAAAATCACTAGAACAATGTACTGAAAACTGACCACTGGCAAATGAACTACCATAAAGTGAAAAAAAAAATCATTAACATATATAATGACTATGGTACCCTGAAATCATAATTTTACACATTTTAAATATTTGTTGAAATAATTCAAATAAGTCTTTTCAAAGGATAGTTGCTCTGGAGGAATAAAACAATGTGAGCACACACAATAAGAGCATATAATCAATTTTCCTTCTTAATGATACAACAGGGCTTGACAATAATATTAAAATACCCAAAGTAAGAAAAGTTCCCAAAATGCTGTCTAAAGATGCAAACTACCTTGGCCTTGTACAGACAAGGTATCAGACAAGGAATGTGAAGATTATGTAGTTTTTCAGTGTCTTATAATCTTTGTTTCTCTTCTGTTCTAAAGAGAGTAGAAGAAATCCTGTGTACATTTAACTCCCATTTTTAATTTATTCAAATTTCCATCAAGGCCCATCCTAGGTGTCACCTCGTATGAAACTCTTGATTCTCCTCCTTATTAGCACTCAACTCCTCCTCAAATAACCTTGTATTTAGTCATTTTTGTACATATTATCTACCCTTTTAGAATGAGTAATTCTTGAAGACAGGGAACATCTTTGTTTGTTTCTGTCTTTGCATCCTAAACACTTATATTACATTGTAGGAACACATTACAAACTCTTACTGACTTGTTGAACTCAACTACCGTGGAAGGCAATATGATATGCAGATACAGAGAATTCCCTGAACATATGGCACATCACTAAAAAACATATGAATTCAGCGACTGACTAATAAACTCTCTTGACTTCCGGAGTTTAACAATGACATGGGAAGTATGTGTATACATAGACACATACACATATATGTGTGTATATGTAGATGTGTGTATTAAACAATTGAGAAGTGTCCCTAGCCTAGATTAAGCTTTTTCCCCACATGAGGTAAGTGAAATCATTCCAGTATTTGTAGACATTTATTTTCTCTCTCTCTCTCTCTCTCTCTCTCTCTCTCTCTCTCTCTCTCTCTCTCTCTCTCTCTGTCTCTCTCTCTCTGTCTCTCTCTCTCCATACACAATATGTAAAGCATATATACACTTACTCTGTATATATATATGTATATATACATAAAACATGTATGAAAACATATGTGTATATATGCATATTCTAGAAGCAGTCCTAATGTCTTCTACCTTCAAAAAGCTGTCTTTCTCTCATAGAACACTTTAAAAGAAAGGACTCCAACATCTTCAGTGGATATAAGGACCTAAAATGGATATAAGGGAATTGGAGGGTGTGATAAAAGGGAGAGCAGATTTGGGGAAAGAGTGATTAAAATGCATAGTGTCTTGGGGTGAGGGGAGGGGAGAGATGGGGATAAAATTTGGAACTCAAAATGGTGTGGAAATGAATGTTGAAAATTAAAAGCAAATAAATGATCTACGTTTTCAAGAAGTGATGACATAGGAATAATATAATGCTGATGGCAGAAAAATGGAGCATTTTAAATTCATAATTGGTAATCAGTTGATATTTAATAAGAATTTAATTCTCATTACAGTTTTACTATACATGTTACAGAGCTACCTATCAGATATCTATGTTCATGCTACTAGATCTTTATTTCACTTACATGGAAGTGAATTTTTTTGGCAGTTTCATCAGGAGGCCATTGTCCAATGCTATGGGGCAGCTAGGTGGTGCAGTGGATGGAGCACTAGTGCAGAAATCAGGAGGACCTGAGTTCAAACTTCACCTCAGACACTTGACACTCACTAGCTGTGTGACCTTGGCCAAGTCACTTAACCCCAATTTCCTCATCCTGAGTCATCTCCAGTTATCCTTATGAATTTCTGGTCACTGGATTCAGATGGCTCTGGAGGAGAAGTGAAGCTGGTGACACATCCAATGCTATTCATTACTTTGTGGAAATCATACTAGATTTTTAAAACATAGTCGACACTGAAATACAAATCAGTGCCTCAATCATTTGACACTTTAAATTTCTATACTGTCATTGATTTAAAAAAAAATACTGTTTTGGAAATGACCTCATTAACTGATTTTTTCAGCATTTTTTTCATATACATATATACACAGGTATGTACCGTTCATCAAAATGGTGAATAATGATGAATATTTCTTTGCTTAAGTAGATGTTCATTCATTACACATACACACACACACACACACACACTCCTCCTACACAGATATCCAGGCCAACTTTAGCAGACTTATTTTCTGGCATGTTCTAAAGAAACATAGTGCTTCAGTAACCCATGAAAAGCTTCCAATCAGAGTAAAGAGGCTATGAAGGCTTTTTTTACTGGCTTACAAGAAATTTTAAAATTTTACAAGCTCATGGCATTTAATTTAGAGGGAATTTTTTTAAATAATGGAAGTTAACCACCCCACTTAACTATTCCTTCACCTTAACTTCTTCTAAATATAAGAGAAACATGTTTAACGCCTAATGGGAAGCATTAACTTTCATGTTTACAATATGCTCCCTTTAGAGATTAAAAAAAATCAATCACAGCTTGTTTCTGCATATAAAAATATAAACAACATACGATGGGCACAGATACTGCTTCTTTTTCCCTTTCCCTTTCTTGGAAGACTTCTCTTTAGAATAGGCTTCTTCAACCCAGAAGGAGAATAAAATAAGAAAGAGAATCCCCCAAAAGAACTTCATCTTGAATAAAATCCAAAATGATCTGTGAGAGAAAAAATAAAATGTTTACATTAGTAAAGTTAATGACATATACCTGAATTTCTATTCCAGTGTACCTTATTGGTAACAAAAGCACCTGTTTATTGTCTTCTCAAATCTTTAGCGCTCAAAGCTCTTCGGTTAAAATTTGAGTTTAATTACCACATGTTCATTTTCAGCCCATTTAACCTCTTCTTATGAGTGTCACATTGATAAAAAATATAATGGATGGAATTCACAAGGACTCATAAGGGAAATGCAACCACTAATTTTGTATGAAATTTCATTAGTCTCAGTTTTAAAATTCTAACAAATATCAGCAAAACTAAAAGAAAAAATATTATTGGGGTAGTTTCAAATTACACTTCCACTAAAACTGATTCCTACACATAGATTAAAATCAATATCAAGCAATAAAAATTTATTAAACACCTACTATGTGCCAGACACTGTGTTAAGCACTGAATTATTAAAGTGTTAAATGGAGAAAAGGGTTGTTTTCTTTTCCCAAGGAAGATATTAGCTGGGGAAGGCTTTGCCATAGAGTACTAAAATAAATCATAAAAAAATATTGTTCATGTAGTCACAGGTAACACTAAAGGAAACAGTAGATCACCAACCATTCTGGGTCACATGCTTGATCACACACAATATTTCTAATGCTGCAAACCAGAGTCACATTTTCCCCTCAAAAAGATCAAGATAGCTTCTTGCCTCTGCATCTTTCACTTTCAGTACCATAACCAGCTTCCTCACAGTCTACCCAAGGGTGAAAGAGGCATTCCAATTTCTTTAATGTCATTACATTCTTCCCTCTCTGCCTTAGAGGTTTTCATGGTCCCTCAGAAACAACATTTTAAATGGTCTTCTTTAGCACCGGGTCTTTTCCTTGCCTGCTCCCCAAGGGGAAATCCAGTAGGCCCTTTTCTTTGCTGCTTTTACAGTGGACATGGCTTATCATGACAACTGCAGGAAGGTCTCAGTTGCCAACTACAGCATTAATGACCCCCTTCTCTCATTCTAGAAGGGGCACTAATTCATTGTATGACACCCTAACCTATGCCAATAGGTCCCTCCTTCACTTTAATTGCCGGGGTGGGGGGTAGGACCTCTCTACGAGCAGCAGGTTGGAATGGGAGCTTTCTTCCTTCAGCTACCAGCCCCTAACATTTCCAAAACCAGCGATAATGCCTGCTGGGGTTTACTGGCAGAAAGATTGCTGCTGGGATATCCTGCATTCCGATTCCCCAGTCCCGTTCCCTTTCCATCTCCAAATGTGCCCAGCCCTCTCCATCAGCACCCCCCAGGCAATGCAGGGCACTGAAGGTGACAGAGATGCAATATCTCCGCTCTGCAGGCTCTGATGCCCCACTGCTTCTTTCTCCCGTATACCCCTACACCGCAGTCCTTGCTTCCCCTCAAAGAAGTTAACCCCTTTTCCTTGCCCTAGCCTTCCCTCGGTTTATTTAGCACGGTTCCTAAAATCCAAGCAGCTCGCATGCGTCCTCGGCCCAGACAAGCTCTTCTCCTTCTTCCTCCCCCCGCCCCCAACCCTCACTTTGAAATGGTACCCCTGATACTCACCTCCAAAGAGCCCCTAGTCCAAGCCGGCCCAGTGAGCGGAGAGCGCGGAGTTAGCAAGTGAGGGGGCCAGTGCACTCGTCGTCCGCGGAGTAGACCGCAGCCCGGGGTCCTCGCTGGGCTGCGAGCCTAGCCAAGGGGGCAGTTCTCCCCCTGATGGCCCGAGCCCAGCTGCGGCTGACGCGCCTGCTCCGAGCAGCGGAGCCTGCGCCGTAGCGAGAGCGCCCAGCTTCCCGGGCGTCCTCCGGCGCGGTCAGGACCCCGCTGCGGGCATCGCGAAGCTGCAGTCCGGGGAGCAGAGCGAGGATGCGGGAGAGGGGGAGGAGGGCCCGACGAGGGCTTCCCTAGGCTAAGCGGAAGGAGAGAGGGCTCCAAGAGGCTTTGGGGCTCTGGCAAGAAGGCAGGACCAAGGATAGCTAAGCTGTCTTGCGGGTGCATAGAAAACAAGACTATCAGCAGGAGCAGACGCCTGTTTGGGACTGTGGAATTGGGTGGTCTCGGTTTGTGACCACCCCATCCAAAGCAGACAGATATAGAATGTTCTCTCTCTCTCTCTCTCTCTCTCTCTCTCTCTCTCTCTCTCTCTCTCTCTCTCTCTCTCTCTCCTCTCTCTCTCTCTCTCTCTCTCTCTCTCTCTCTCTCTCTCTCTCTCTCTCCCCAACAGTGTGCCTAGATGATGGAATTTGCACTAAATTAATCCCTCAATGTCAGTTCCTAAACGCTCCAAAGATTCTAACAAGACTTCTATCACCTAAGGTCATCCTTATTAAATTGTTCTGTATTTCATTTCATACCGAGAAGTGAGTTCATGATACATTGTATTGTTACACATGAGGCTTGGATGTGGCCCTTGCTCTCCAAGGGTTGTCAATTCTTGTCTTGTTTGTTTCTAACATTTGGTACTGTTTGGGAGCAGGCTGCTTGTCATGGATCCTCGAGGAAGAAATGAACTTTTTTTTTTCTCCTAGCCATCACTTGAGAACAATCTGTACTTAATTTACTCTTTCTTTTGTGGTTGAGAATGTATTTCAACCCCTTTCAGTGCATCCAGGTCAACATTATAAAGTCAGTTGGCCTTGTGCTGAAGAAGCACAAAAGTTCTGGTTAACAGAGATTTCCAAATGACAGAATACCGGAAAAATAAGGTTTTCTAATGACATTATGGTGTTTCTAGGACCATACTCCATAAGCACAGCAAAAATAAATAAAAACAAATCATCTTCTTAAGTTTGACAGAGTACTTATTAGAATTTCAAGTTCTACTTAGGGCTCACAAATGAAGAAGGCATGGCTTTAGACTTCGAAAGTTTCTGAAGGCAACATGCAATAATGATTAAATGTTTGGATAATACACCTCATAAGGAAATTCTAAAGGAACTGGGTTTAGATAACCTTTTTTTATAAAAAAAAAAAAGTAGCCAAGGGACGGAATTTATTGAAATCATTTGATTGTGAAGGAATATTAAATAAGTAATGGGTGAGCAGCTCTACAATTCTTCGGAATGAAGTTTTAGAAAAAAAATCAGCATGCAATTAGGAAAGAGCTCCCTCGTTACAGGAACATTTTTTAAAATGTCCCATTGGGTTAGACCAAAGGTCCATTCAACTGATAGTATCTCTGATATCTACCAAAGAATATTTTGTGGGAAAGCATGGTTGTGCTCCATGAAATAGACCTCAAAAGTTCAGAATATTTCAACAATATCCATTACTATCTAAATGTTGTAAAGCAAATTAAAAAAATGATTTCAAAGCAATCAGAAGGAGATATGGAAGCAAATAGGCCATTGTTTTTTTTTTTAATTTCAACTCTAGATTCATTGTTTTGTTTAATTCAATATTTTTCTCAGTGATTTTCAATAAAATATATTAAAAGTTGAGAGATTAGAAGCACCATAATACTGAGAATATTTTGCATCTGTATAATGTTTTACAATTTACATTATCTCCTTTGATCTTGAGTGAAGAGTAAATAATCATTCTCATTTGACAGATGGGGAAACAAAGACTTGAAGAAGTAATGTGACACTCAGATTCACACAGTTGATTACTAGACAAATTTGCTTTTAAACCCAGGTCTTCCAGCTGTAAACTGAGAAAGCTGCCACTTGCTCAAGAAGTTTACAAAGTTCCTTTCCTCTTTTGTATGTTTTGCATGCTATCCTACCGAAAAGCAGTGGAAGAGAATAGTAGATAAACAACCTTTAAAGGGCTTTTCTAGCTCATTAAATCTGGTATACAGAATTGACAATGTTACAGGGATAACAAATAATATTCTGAACTTATTTTAAGGAATTTAATTCTAATACTTTCTCTCCTCCTAACTCCTCCCCAAAAGGAAATAAAAACTATTTAACATAAAATACAAAATATTTAGTGTTATAAAAAGCAGAATGATCAGTTTTAAACTAAAATTGCTGTATTACTTATCTATAAACTAGAACATACCTAATTTATTTTTATTCTTATTTTATAGATGCCATTCCCCATGGACAGATCATACACTGCTTCTGATCTCAGTTTCCTCATCTGTAAAATAAAGGAGTCAGATTTGATAATAAATTTCCTTCTAGTTCTAAATTGCTAGGGATTATCTTTTCATCAAAGAGATGTCATTAACTCACTGTACAAATAAAAAGGGCTAGGAATATATAATTCTCCATATTTCTATGCACATCACCTAGCCCAGTTCCTTGAGTAAAATTTGATACCTCAGAGAAAACATGATGTCATTTATTTAGCTGTTCCACTAAAATGATCCCAGTCCTTTAGTCCCTTCACACTCCATGTGATCCATGCCTTTACATAAATTCTTCAGGAAAGAAGATAACCAGTGTGCCCAAGGCCTTTTCCTGGTTCTTTTATGTCATATGTACCAATGCACCTCTAAAGTTGCACATCTGTTATCCTTCCTTTTTAGGTTTGACATGTCCTTGTTGGTACTTCTCATGAACTGGCCACTGTTTATTAATAACGTTCCACAGCCTATTTAGAACCACTGTGTATCTTTGCATCCTCCTTTAGGCCATCTGTTCTTTAAATTCTTATGCAACATGATATTATATGATTTATAAACATATAGCATCAGTGGAGAACACTGATTCTAAAAGATGAGATTTTGTAGTAAGCATGTCAGGAATTGCTGAAAGCAGTATGTAATCTCCCAAATGAAATTTCTGCTGTTCAATTTTGGGCCCACTTCATTTTCCATGTGTACAATCTATAAAAGATCTACATATGAATTGGTTACTCAGTGGGCTACCTATCCAATTGTTTGCTGCAATTTTCCTAAAGTGGATGATTAGACTGATGTTTGTTTTTTTTTTTTAATTGACTTCATTGAGGAGGTTTTATAGTGTTCTAGAACTCAATACAAGCAGCACATTATCCCCTAGCAAAAGGATGTAGATAACTTCACTGTGTAGGATACAGTGACCCTTACTCAAATTAAACTCAGAGCCTTCTCAAGGCAGAAGGCAAAAAGGAATTTATTACAGTCTCATGAGAAGGAGCACTTCCTGGGAGACCATGGGTGGTGTCAGCAAAGGAGTGCACCTGAGCAGAGTGGAGTACAGCATTATATAGTCCCTAATACAGAAGCCCACTAGCCTCTCTTCCCATTGACTGGGAATCCAGACATACAGTCTAAGCACAGGAATCAACCCCAGAGACAAAGAAGACAGAAAAGATCATTGCTCACCAATGAGGGTTTTTATTACCAAAGATGGAACTTAAGGGAAGAATACTGATGTGGCAGTGGTGAAGGGGAAGTGTACACCAGGTCACGTGACCAGAACTTTGGTGGTTCTTCTCCCTCCTGGAACATTTTATTTACCTAAGGGGGATACTTATTTTAGCTTTGGCAGGAAGGGTGGGGGTTTGGGGAAATTCATGCCTGAGGGGTCTTTATTTAACCTGATTTCATTCATTCACCATCAATAGAAAATCTTTTTTATCTGGTAATTGTAAGCAACTCTCCATGACATCTATGCATTCCAAGTCTTACATCAACATTAGTCTCACTACTGCATATGCATGGATTGATGCTGATAAACTATGAATTGTGGCTAAATAAAAGTATTTCTATGTTTATATCTGACATAAAATATCTCATGATCTTAATATATATGCCATTTTTGTCTACTTAAACAAATGAGATTATTGTGGGGTGGGGGAGGGAACATTTCTTATCAATAAACAATAGAGGCATCAAAGTCTTAGGTTTTCTAAGCCTCTCACTCAGACATGTCATCATGAAGATGTAAAGATCAACTGTAAAAATCTGTCTGTTCCTTTTTCATATTTTAATCAATGATATCTTTAATACATGCATACATAGGCCATCATTACAAGATCCTATGGAGGTAAGAAACTAGAGATATAAGTTTGTAGTTGCTGATATTGTCTGGTAAAATGCCAATGGTGATCTTTTTTCTTCTTTTTTTATGACATTTTGAAAATTGATTTTTCAGTGTCTATACAATTATGTCACCTCCAACATAGACTTGTGTATCTGTGTACTTGGTTAGGTTCAATGGCTCTTCCTTACTTTATCTTCTTTAGTGTCATTAACAATTTAGAAGTGCAGATCCTTAAATTCATAGCATTAGTAAGTGGTAAATAAGGGTTTGTTGAACTGAAATGAATTTCATTTACTTTTCCTAATATAGTAACATTTTAAAAATTGAAGATTCTGAAAGATTTTTTGATTTATCCAGATATAATTTTTATATTATCTAGGTACAACAAACCTATAACTTTCAATCTATCCTCATTTTAATATTCAGCTAATTTTCCAAAAGTGTATATGAAAATATTACATAATTTTAAATTTTTTCTCAAAAGTAGGTCTGTCAGTATATTGATATAAAATAAATGAATGCCTTGTTTTGGTCCTCTATTCCCCTTTTTGAATTTGAATTGTTTGCTTAAAAAAGAAAAAAAATACTTGATGTTTTTAGGTAAGCTAATATATCATATAGATTGTGACTCTTAAAGTAGGTCAGATAAAACTAAAGAATTTTTCAATATTGTACTTTAATAGGTAAACTAGATCCATATAATCTCTAAGTATGTTTTACATTGTTGCAACCATATTTTTTCTACTAATTAGGAGAAAGGATTAATGATGTTTTTTAAGAATATGGTCTGTTAGACTATTTTTCTTCTATTCTTTCCAGGTATGTGTAACAGTGAGCACCTTAACATGCACAGGGGGACCTGCTATCACAGATTCTTATATCTGCATTCATGAAAGGAAAAGCAACTTTTGAGGGGTTAACAATCATTTTAATCAAACATATGTATCATTCCTTTAACCAAGCCCATATATCATTCTCCTACTTCAGGGGACTCAGCACCTTGAACTTCAAAGAAAGCATAGAGAAATTAAAAATCAACAGACACAGCTTTCTCTGCCTGACCATAATTCAATAAACAGTCTAACTGTCTGACCATAGTTACCAGACAGGGAAGCACCAACATCAGGGTTCTCAAAGCCAGGAAACTCCCCAACAGCTTCCCAGAGTCCTCCTCTGGCCAAACACTTCCAGTCAATAAACCCCAAAATAAAACCCACACCTCAGAATTTTTATAAACTTATTAGAACCAGAGGGCATCACATTCCTTGAGAACCAGTGCCTCGTTAACAAAAGGCTTGGACTTTCCTACAAATCTTCCCAGACCTGGACACTGGGTGGGAGAGATCCTCTTGAATCACACTCAAATAGAGGCATTATACTTCTTGATTATACCAAAACAAAAATAGCAAAAGATTTTATTTTACTTGCCATTACAGAACGCAAGGATAATTTAGGCTTACTTACATTCTTAGATAGTTCTGAGATCTTACTGGAATAGGTAACTCTCTCCACCCCACTTTTCTCTTCCAAGGAAGCATTTCAATGTTGTATGAACTGTGCAGACTATTCTTCTTCCATAGACTATTCACTCAACACCTTACAAGATGCTTTTGGTTCTCTGAATATATTTTTATAAATAAACTTCCCAAAACCCTTAACTTCATAATGATTTGTATTTCCTAGTTTTACCTGCACCTGGAACTACTGCAATGAATACATTAATTTTATTTTTCATGACTTTTCAAAGAACAGTTATTTCAGTAGATCTGTGATCTCATCAGTATAAGTCTTCCCTCCTCTTTCCCCACTCTGACACTCACTTGCACTGGTGAACTGGTGAATCACTACACCTTCAACCATGATTTCTCATACAACATAATTCTTATCCATGTCTTTCCATAATCCCTTTATGGAGTATATACCCAACTTAGTAGAGGTGTTCTAGGCATTTTCATGTTTTGGATCCCATTTCCACCAATCATTTTGGAAATTTAAAAAAAACTTGTTCAGAAATAACCATTCTTCCTTCATAATAATAGCAGATAGCATTTTTGTAGCACTTTAAGGTTTGCAAAAGACTACTAATATCATCTTATTTTATCCCCATGGTAATACTTAGTGTCAGGTGTAATTATTGTCATCCCCATTTTATGTATCAGGAAACTAAGGTTAAGTACCTTTGCCTAGAGTCATACAGCTCCTAAGTGTCCTAGGCAGGACTGTGATGATAGGTCCCACACTATCCAACGCACCCCCTACCTGACTCATCGAGTGAGGCAATGAACACAGTATTTACCATCTTCCTAGAATACCTTACTGTGAACCATTTAATCTTTAAAACATTCTTCCATGGAAGCTAATCAAATTCCTTTTTTCTCTCTCTTCACCTGAGCTGTGCTTCTTATAGCAGTTTTAATACTGAATGAAATAATCATCTATGTATTGTGTTATTTTAGAAAAGACAGTCTATTAGGTTATGAAGAATGAATTTTTCTTGTATAAGTTCCTAGGAAGCAATTTAACTTAGACTTCTCTAAAAAAAGATAATGGGAGTATAAAACCAAGTGTTTATTTCTATCATAAAATGTAGAGAGTAGGAGAGGTTGATTAGACAAATGTGTTAAATTAAATGTTCAACATCTGCCATGTACTATTCATGAATATGTGTAGCAAGAAAATATCCTTGTGTTAGGGGATTCTGGGATGTTCTCAGCTCAAATTGGTCAGGACATTTAGGGAAAATCCAGGCACACATTACCCCAAACCACACGTCATTCCAAACTTTTCTTTTTCTGACATAGCCCCTGCTGTCTGAAATGTTCTTTCCTTTTTCACTACATTTTAATTTTTAAGCACTTTCAGGATTCTGAAACTTTATGAGATCTTGGGAGGACCTAGTTCATTTTTCTAAGTGATTCTCCTTCAACTGCCTTTCTTGAACTGCTTTACTGCATTTACTTCCACTCTCCCAGGAATATCTGGAACCATGTCAGGAACTTTCTTATATGTGTATGTAGCATTTCACACTCATTCTCAACTGACAAAATGATCCTGCTAAAATGGAGGTCTGACCGTGCCACTCTCATACTCAGTAAACTCCAATGGGTCACTTTTATTATCTCCCTAACTGAATATGAAGTCCTCTGTTTGGGATTTAAAGATATTCATAATATGACCCCTTCCTACTTTTCTGGTCTTCTTATACTTTATTCCCTTGAATATATATGATCTTCTAGGTGCACTGGTTTCAATTTCTATTTCTCCTCTAAGTTCCTATTCTTATGTATTCTATTCCTTACACATGATATTTTATTTCCCATATTCATATAGATCTAATAGCTGTAATTCTTTCCTTCCTCATATCTATCTCTTAGTTTCCCTGGCTTTTTATAAGATTCATACCAAATCTCACCTTCTATAGGAGACCTTTCTTTATTCCACAATTACTAATGATTTATCCTCTAAGATTAACTTCCATCTAATCTGTATATATCTAGTTGTTTTTTATGTTTTCTCTCACATTAGAATGTGAGCTCTTTGAGAATAGGTACTTGTTTTGCTTTTCTACATATCCTTTGAACTCAGTGGTACTAAATAATTGCAAATAAATGCTTGTGAAGCTTCTGTAAAAAACAGATAGACAGCTAGATAGATAGATAGATATACATATATATACATACATATGTATATATGTATATAGAAGATAGATAGAGATGTGTGTGTGTGTGTGTATAAATACCAACAAACACACACTGATATGCATGCATGAATGTAACCTCATTTTCACTTAAGCCTGGGGTGGTTTTCCATAGTAGTACTTAGGTGGGGGGAAACATGACCCCCAACAGATGGAGAAAATATAAGATATCTAATATCAAAAGTAACTGACCTGGAAAACAAATCAAGGAAAGAAAATTTAAGAATCACTACACTCATTAACTATGACTTTTTTTCAGTCCTGGACATTATGCCTCAAAAAATCATAAATTAAGACTGCCCAGATCTAAAAAAAAAAAAAAAGAGAACAAGAGAGAGAGACAGAGAGACAGACAGAGAGAAAACAAAGTGAAAATGGAAAAGTAGAAAGAATTCATAAATCACATCCTGAAACTCCTAATTGAAAAGTCCCAGAAATAACAACCAAAATCTAGAGCTTGCATATTAAAGAAAAAGAATATGCTATAAGCAACCAAAAAGAGACTTCATGTATCAATGAACCACAGCATCACTCAAGACAAGGCAGATTCCACTTAAAATAAGAGGGAATTTTGGAATACAATAAGATCTTAGCTCAAATCATGCTACAGGTAATAATGTTACTCAGAGGCAAGCCTTGCTCACCACCTCCAAAATTGCAAATGGTGGAGGACAGGAACATTGATGAAGACTAGCATGCATAAAAACAAACTGTACAATAAAATAGCATCAATAATATATGTGTATTCATATATAAATACATACACTCAATGGAATACCATCCAAGGATTAAGAGGAAAAGTTAATTCTAGAAAGAAATATATAGCAAAACTATAATTGTTGGGAAACTCAATGTGCCCCATTCACATGGAGAAAAATTTAACACAAAGGTAAATAAGAAATAAATTGAACTGAATTGCAGAATAAATACAATATGACAGATCTCTAGCAATTACTGAATTGAAATAGAAAGGAATATATGTGTTCTCAGCTGTGCAAGGCATATTTAGAAAATTGCCCATGTGCTAGCACATATAAAATTCTCATAAAGAAATGGAGAAGAATTTCATTTCATTTTGTGATTGCTATTGACATTTTGGGGGAAGAGAAAAGAGTAACAAAATAATTTTTACTATAAATATGAGAAGAAATTCTGTTTCCTCAAAATGTCATTGACTTCAATAGAAAATACTATTCATAAGTTATCTTCCCATAACCTAAATCTTATCTCAATAATTTAAGGAAAATAATGTGCAACATTCTTTAATGTACCAATGGACCTTCAGTGGCTCAAAAGCCTAGGGATGAGAGTCCAGGATCAGGAGTGGCCATGAAAACTGAGAAGGAGCAAGTAGCAGCTTTGTGGGCGCAAACCCACTATGAACCATCAATGTTCTCCACGTTGTTGTTAGTGGCTGAGTTCAACAATAGTCTATTAGATCTCCAACCAGGTCATAAATATATAAAACTCAGGAAGGCACCAATGCGATATTCACAGTGCTTATGGAAGCCATGACTATCTTGGTACAGTTTCGAATTATGAAATACCACACACTCTCCATAGGAAAGACAGAACCAAAACACTTATTCAGACACCAGAAAGCCAAATCCATAACAGTAACAAAAATGTATGCACATTACCAATGCAGAAAACAACACCATCCCCAACTTTCCCCTGCTAGGCTTCCCACAAAAAAGGTCCCTTAAATAAATCATAAGCAGACTTCCCTTAAATAAAATGCTTTTCTCACACTCACACTCACACACACCAGCTGTTGGCTTGCCTGCATACTTCAGTTCTGACCCCTGTCATGATTAACTTCCTCTCAGCTCTAGCTGTGCCTTTTCCTATTCCACCCATTCAGGAAACTTCTCCCACCACAGGCTCCATGTGACTCAGACTTATGTGACTCAGGCTTCCATGTAACCCAGGGAGTTCACATGGAACTATTAATGAGCATGAAAGATCTCCCTTTTTAAATTATAATTACAACCAGAGAGAGTAAAACAGAGACTGATATCCCTAGAAAATATTGATGTGAAAATTAAAATAAAATATTAGCAAGAAGACTGAAGCAAAATATAATGAAAAAATAGGTGCTATAATTAGGTCAGGTGTATACCAAGAATGATAATCTGACTCTATATCAGGAAAACAACAAACACAATTTACCACATTAATAACTGAAACAATAAAAATCATATAATGATATCAATAGATAGAGAAAAGCAAGATACAATTCCTGTTAAATACAGAGAATTAAAATATTTCCTATAGGATCTTTTACATTCATGAAAATATACCAAGTCAATAAAGTCAGAAATGGTTCTAGCTGTTCTTACTGTTGTTGCAACTGTTGTTTCTTTGGCTTTGTTTTTTCCATTCATCGATGCATGTCACTCAAATCTTGGGACTAAATAATGACTCCTTCAACATTTAATAGTGCCTTTAAGGACTTTTTCATACTGTCACAGAGAGAAGAATCATAAAAATCTACTAATCCAAACCTTTTCTTCCAGAGAAGAAAGATTAGGCTCTGAGAGATTAGATGAGTTGCACAAAATCAAAAGATAAAATAGAGTGAGATTAGAAAGAATCCTTCTTGATTCTGGAGTGGCCCTTTCTGCCCTACACTGCCTTCTGAAGTTCTCATTTCCAGGATTTCTCTCATACCTATAAAATAAAATCAAACACCATCAGCGTCAGGAGCTTTAGTCTTCTGCTCTGTTTATGTTCCAAGTAAATAGAGTTCTACAAGCAATTTAAGTAGTACTGACTACAGAAGTTAAGATTACTTTGTGAAAATGCCCAAAGGCTATGATGAGTGCATTCAAACAATGGAATGAATACCCTTATCCAGTAAACAGGAAGACTACTTGATTATATCTCCTATAAAAAGCCCTGATTTATAAAGTGTTTTTCCCCCAGCTTCAGAATTTCAAATTGTTTAGACACATGAGAGCAGAACCGCAAATATTCTTTGTTCTTACCTCTTTCTGTCCCATTTGATATATTCAAGACATTTACAGAGGACTTAAGTACTCTCACAGCACTCTCCTACATATGGTTTCATCTTATCTAACTAATGATTCTGTGAAGCAATTAGTAAGGGTTGGAACCTACACTAAAAACCAAAGGCATTGCATATATGCACATGTAAATGGTATACACATATGTTTGCATGAGAGAGCACATAATATGTATATAATACATGTATGTACACTTGCAGATATGCATGTGTCTCTGTGCATCTATGATACCTATGTGTATGTATCAATACTGGTTTATTTTTATAGTGTAAGCTATACATACTCACATATACAAATATGTCAGTAGCTAATACATATTTAATAAATGCCTACAGTGTGTTAGGCCTTTTGCTAAGCCCAGACATATACAAAGGAAAGTAAAAGACATTCCTTGCTCTCAAGATTTTCACATTTTAATGGGACAGGAAATATGCAAATAACTATGTGCAATCAAATGATATATATGATAAATCAGAAATAATCAACAGAAAGAATTAAAATTACATATCTAAGTATTTATACTATATAATTAAATATATAATATAACCAAAGATAAATATATGCCTGTTATATGTATATGTATTATATATACAATGTATGGATGTGTTTGTTTATGACTCTCAGACACAGAAAATTTCACACTAAGAAATCTTTGCTGTTGTTGTTGTCTTATGAAGACCTGGAGATTCTTATCATCAATGTGCCAAAAGAAGACAAGTTCATAATTCTGGATGACTTTAACGATAAAGTGGACTCAGGCTACCAGACTTGGAAGAGAGTCCTAGGAGATTGAAATAACCATGGCAATGGTCACTTACCACTGAAGACTTGTGCATCTCATGACCTTCTCATCATCAACACTTTCTTCCTGTTACCTGAACGCAATAAAACTTTGTGGATGTACCCTTGTGTGACAGCAAGCAAAATACGATCTTTTGCCGTTTCTGTTTTAGTATAATCAAGTGCCACTGATTGAATCTTGCTTTTATCAATCAAGAGTCTTTGCTAGAAGTACGGTAGACACACACAAATGTGTATGTTCTTGAAACCAAATTTCCACAGTGTGTGTGTAGGTAGCGTATTTCACCATGAGTCCTTTGGAAGAGTAGTTAGGTATTTTCTTTATCAGAATCTCTAAGTCTTTCAAAGCTGATGATTTGTAATGTAATGTTTTTGTATAAATTGTTCTCCTAGTTCTACTCACTTCACTTTGTGTCACTTCATACAGGCTTTCCAGGCTTTTTTTTTTTTTCTGAAATCGTTACCCTCCATCATTTTCTGCAGTATTTCATCACCTTCATATACCATAATCATCGAGCTATTCCCCAATTGATAGGCATCCCTTCAGTTTCCAATTCTTTGCCACCAAAAATATTGCTACTATAAGTATTTTTGGAAGTATAAGTTCTTTTTTCTTTATTAATCTCTTTGGTGTATTAACCTATAATGACACTGTTAGGGCAGAGGGAGGTACAATTTAACAGCTTTGGAGGAATAACGCCAAACTACTTTCCAGAATGGCTGAATTAATCCACAGTTCCTGTAATAGTGTATTCATTTACCTATTTTTCCACAAGCCCTCCAGAGTTTATTTTCCTTATCTGTCATGTTAACCAATCTGATAGCTCTAATATGGTAAATTGGAGATGTTTTAATTTGCATTTCTCTTATCAATAGTGATTTAGAACATTTTAGGTGACTATGATTTTGATTTCTTCATCTGAAAACTGACTGTTCATATCCTTTAATTGATAAATTAATTTATTAATAACTCATTTAAAAATAAATCTGCCTCAGTTCTCTATATGTTTGAGAAATGAGGCTTTTGTAAGATAAACGTAATATAATTTTTTCCCAGTTTCCTGTTTCCTTCTAAATTTAGTTGCATTAGTTTTATTTGTGCAAAAGGTTTTCAATTACATGTAATTGAAATTATCCATTTACTCTCTGTGATTCTTTCTGTCTCTTATTTGGTCATAAATTCTTTTCTTATCCATTGCTCTAACAAGTATATTTATCCATGCTTCTCTAATTTGCTTCTGATATTACCCTTTATGTCTAAACCATTTATCCATTTTGACCTTCTCCTGGTAAACAATATGAGAGGGTGGTCTTTACCTGGTTTCTTCCAAACTTGTTTCCAGATGCTTCACCTTTTTTTTTTTTTGTCAAATGGCGAATTCTTACCCTAAAAGTTTGGATCGTTGGGTTTATCAAACTTTAGATTATTATGGTAATTTACTACTGTGTATTTTGTACCTAATCAATTCCACTGATCTATCACTCTATTACTTAGACAACACCAGACTGTTTTGATTACTATAGCTTTGAAATCTGGTACTGCTAGGCCTTCATTTGCTTTTTTTTTAATTAATTCCCTTCATATTCTTAAACTTTTGTTCTTCCACATGAATTGTATTTTTTTCTAGCTCTATAAAAGAATTCTTTGGTAATTTAATTTTTATGGTACTGAATAAGCAAATCAATTTAGGTAGAGTTGCCATCATATTACTTTGTAATCCATGAGCAATTAATAACTCTTCCCCTGTTTAGATCTGTCTTTATTTGGGTGAAAAGTGTTTTGTTATTGTGTTCATAGAGAGCCTGGCTTTGTCTCATCAGGTACACTCACAAGTATTTTATACTGTCTGAAGTTATTTTAAATGTAATTTCTCTTTCTATCTCTTCCTGCTGGGTTTTATTACTAGAATAGAGAAATGCTGACAATTTTTGTGGGCTTATTTTACATCCAGCAATTTTGCTAAAGTTGTTAATGGTTTCAATTAGTCTTTTTTAGTTGATTGTCTAGGATTGTCTAGGATATCACTAGAGTGATAGTTTTGTGTCCACATCACTGGTTTTTATTTCCTGGATTTCTTTTTCTTCTCTTTTTGCTGGCATTTCTAATACAATATTGAATAATAGTGATGACATCCTTATTTCACCCCTTATCTTATTGGGAAGGTTTCTTGTTTATATCTACTAAAGGTGATGCTTGCTCTTGGTATTAGATAGATACTATATCATTTTTAGAGGTTCCATTTATTCCTGTGATTTCTAGTGTTTATAATAGAAACGGGTATCATAAGTACTTTAAAACATTTTATCCATACACATAGACATGTCATATGTTATTTTCCATGATTGTTACCCATTATTATTGTTTGTTCACTTATAATTTTAACAAAATCCATACCTTTAGTCTCCTATACTAGGAACTCTTTCATCTAATTCACATTGCCTTGATTATAGTTACCTTTCTAAAAGTTCTTTCTGAGATGTCTCAAAAACAAATCTAGTTTATGCCATTAGGTGGGGGAAAATGGAAATGAAAAGTCTGTGAGTCATAGTGGAAAAAGCCTGTAAAAGTAAGCACCCCAACATACACGGAGGAGGGGACTGCTAATCAAGCACATTCATCTAGTTCAGGGGAGCCAGCACCCTGAACTTCAAATAAACTATCAAAGATATCAAAGACCAACAGACATGGCTTCCTCTGCATGACCAACAACAAACAGGTCCAACTGTCTGACCATAGTTACCAAAGAGGGAAGCACCAACATCTGAGTTTTCAAAGCAGGGAACTCCTTTAGCGGCTTCCCAGAGTCCCCATCTGACCAAAAAACACTTTCAGTCAGTAAGCCCCAAGATAAAACTTCAACTCAGAGTATTTATACTTTTTTTTGGAGTCAGGGGCATCAAAAACCTAGAGAACCAGTGCCTCATTAACACAAGACTTGGGCCTTCCCACAAATCTTCCCTAATCAAACTCCCCTTAATAAGCAGGCCCATTAAAGGATGGGAAAGATCTTTAATCACATTAAAATAATTAACAATACAAATACATATACTGTTTCTAGTTAAAGAAACTCCTGTTTCTGTACTGTACTCCTAGTAAAGACTCTTGACTGATAAAGGCAAGATTCATTCAGAGATGCCTGATTATACTAAAATAAAAACAGCAAAGGATCCTAATTTGATTGCCTTCACGGTGCCATAGATGTGCAATGCTATTCAGAGAGTTAAAGGTCTTCCACCCCCACCTGTTAACGAAACTCCTATTAAGGGAATCATGATTAGGGGAGACTCACACCTTTTGTTAATTTTCTAATGAGGTACTTGTTCTCAATGGTCATGACTCCAGGTATACATACTCTGAGGTGTGGTTTTACTTTGGAGATCAATCATTGGAAGTGTTTGTTTGTTTGACCAGATGATACTCTGGGCAGCCATTAATGAGCCCCACAACTTTGAAAACCCAGATGTTAGTGATCCTTTCTCTGGTAACTATGTATGTATGGTCAGCCAGTTGGATCTATTTGTTGATCTATGATATATCTATTGCTAATGATCAAGCAGTTGGAAGCCTTGTGAATTGGTTGATCTTTGGTTTTCTGTATTTTCTCTGCAGTTTAAGGCATTGAATTTTTCCTCTGAACTAAGTGAATGATATATGTGCTTGATTAAAGTGGTTGTTGTCCCTTCAAAAGTTGTATTCCTTTTAGAAAATCAGATCTAAGAACCTGCAGGCCCTCCTGTGTATGCTGGGATCTTTGCTTTTACAAAATTCAAAATCAGTGAACATGACTTTAGATTCCTACTCTTCAATTTGCTTTAGTTTGTGACTTTAGTTTCTTATACTCAGAAATTTTTATTATTAGAGTCATTACATCAGAATTTGTCCTGTTTTCCCTAAACTTTTTTTCAGTATTTGCATATTTGCCCCATGCATGATTTTAAAGTAACAACTCTGATATCCTGTACTATTTGTCAGATGTCCATATTTAAAGATTTTGATGACTTAAGTATATTTGTGATTTAATACAAGATGATTTCCCTGGATTTATTTTTATTTCAATGAAAGAAATAGCTGAGATTAACTTTACTGGTAGATTGAATCTGCCCATCTGGATATTGTATCTCAGTGCAGTGATATATGAATCACAAATTCTGTGATGCACTTTCATGAATTACCTGCATATATATATATATATATGTAAGGTAAGGCATACAAACAGAGCAATTCATTGATATTACAAAATAAAATCTACTAAATTGCTCCAGTAATGAGTAAAAAACAATATATCATATGAATATTTTCTTTAACTGCTTGTATATGATCATTATGTGGCTAAAAACTCATGTACTTATAGTTGCCAAGATTTTGAATACTACCTCAAATGTCAAAATTATATGCATAATACAAATAACATACATAGCTGTAACTAATAGGTTTCAAACATAACAAGTTATGGACAAAATTGTGAAGTAGATGAATTTTGTGTTTATTTCCCCCACACCCTTGAACATTTGTCCAATTACTTCATGTGGTAACTACAGTTTTTCACTCAAATCTCTCCTCCCTCAGCATTGCAGCTTGCTCTGAAATTTATCCCTTCCCACTTCCCCTCCCTATTTATTTATGGTATTGTATCCAGACTCTATCATTTAGCTACTATGTGATTTTTAATGAAGTATTTAAACTCTCTCTTCAATTTCCTCATCTGTAAAATGGAGAAAATAATATAAAGTCCACTTTTAATGGTGGGATTATTCTCTATGTAAAACCTATCCAGAGGAAGTTAGAAGATGGATGATTTGGGGAAAATACACTTTATTTGATTTATAACTTATAGGCAACTTCCTTTTCAGATGAAGTCAGTTGTGCATTATATCTTTAAAAACACATAACAAGTATAGCAAAGAATCTCTCTTAGAAGAACAAAATATCCTGGCATCATAGACCTAAGAAGAAATGGAAACTTAGAAATCATTCAATCTCACCATCTGCTTTTCTGAGAGAAGAGATGAAATGATGTACTAAGGTTATATAGCTAGTAAATAAGGGAACTCCAGTATGAACTTTGGTATTTTGAAGTCAAATCTACTTTCTTTCCATCTATGAGAACATAGGAACTCAGAAATGAACCAGCTTTTTTATTTCATCTTGCGTCACTTCTTCCTGGATTCAGCTGATAAGATAGATCCAGAAAAAAATGAAGTATGTTTCATTTTTAAGTAGAAAATAACTTCTACTTTTCAACATAAAACTATAGTCCTTTTTTTTTCATTTGTTTTGGGGGGAAGATGTCTCCAAAGAAGTATATTTCTTTCTTCACCAGCTAGAGAAAATATGAAACTTTGGCTTTGTTTCACATATTTGAGCCAAAGGAAAGCTAACTTCATTTGGATCTGTGATTTGTCTCAAGAGCCTGGACTCTGGGCAAGCCTATTTTATGAAACTTACTAATTATGTCCAGAACTCATCCATTTTTCTGGGAACTATTTATCTTTGTATTTTGGCTTTCTGGAGAGGAATTTTTGTTCACCTTCAATTCTTGATCCCAATCATATTTATGTGTGATTTGCATTAGAAGGTCCTTATCTACTTTTCCTAAAAGTTTCACTATAAGAATATTTGATTTTGAATTGTTAATAACTGATATTAATCATGTTAGCATCTCAATTACAGGATGAAGATGAATCATCTAAACAATTATTTGTTAAGTAAGAGTCTTCCCATCTTTAAGTTCCTATAGGCACCTTTGGAAATTGAATTAACTCTTTTAGGTCTCATCACTTAATACATTGCAATACACACTTAACATTTCTAAATCTGAAATAAATCAAATTAGCATGCTGTCCACTGTTCAATAATAGAGTAAAAATGATGTAGTAGGTAAATCACCAGACTTGGACTTAGGAAGACCTATATTCAAATCCAGCCTAACTTACTCACTTCTTATGTGACCCTCAATTAAGTCACTTAACCCTTGTCAGCCTGTTTCCTCATCTCTAAAATAAGGATAATAGTACTCATAGCACTTACCTCAGAGGTTGTTGGGGTGACCAAAGTAAATAATGTGCATAAAATGCTTTGCAACCTTTAAAATCTTAAATAATACCAGTTATTCATATAATTAAATTAAATATATAGTATTTACCTACTAGATGCAAGACATTGTGTTGGGTCTTGTTAATACAAAGATGTAGAATTATATAATATCTATCCTCAAACTGCTTGCCAAGTGGGTGATTACATGTTTTTAAATAAATATTACATAAGGTAAAATATAACGAGGGCAAAACAGAAGTTGAGACAAAGTACTTTAAGCAAGTTGAGAAGTGAGATAACACTTTCTTCAATGAGAATCAGAGTAGGCTCCACAGAAAACATTTTACATGAATAAAAACTTGAAAATAATGAAGGAAGGAGCAAAATATCAATGAATACTCACCAACCAAGATACCATCAAGCATCAGTTTATAAATATTTCTTTAATCACACATTTCTAGCAGTAAATAATATATATCTACCCATACAATATGTATATTTAGTTATTTGTGAATTAAATTCATGTATATGCATGCAAATTGCAAAAACGTTTCTGATCTACATTGGTAGAAGTCATTTTCTCATTCCAGAATTATACCAAAGAAATCACAGGCCCCTATCCTTATCCCTAAAGCATGTATGTATTACTGTAGCAAATAATTATAAACATTATAAAATCTTACACTTAGGTTCAAAGATGACCTTCTCAACTACTAGATGGGGAAACAGTTTGTCTGAAAAATATCTGGAGATTTTTATAAACTATGAGTCAGCAGTGTCATTTGGCAGCCAAAAGAGCTAATGCAATCTCGAGTTGGATTAGAAAGCATAGCTTCTAGGACTAAGAAGGTAAGAGTCTGTATGTACTCTGCCCTTGTCAGACCTTATCTGGAATATTGAATTTCGTTATAGGAACCAAATTTTGAGAAAGGCATTGACAGATGAGAGTGGTTCTAGAGGTCAACTCTGATGTTGTACAGCCTTGGTTCTATGTCATATGAGATCTGGTGGAAGAAAGAGGAGGGTGTTTAGCCCTTATTAAAGAAGATTCAGGGGAAACCTGATTAATAAGTTCAAGTATCAGAAAGCTTGTCATGTGGAAAAGGAATTACAATTTTCTGATTTAGCCCAAAAGGGCAGGATCAGAAACAATGAGGAAAAATAGTCTGATGTCAGACAGAAAAAAAAATAGATAACAATTCAATCTATTCAAAAGAGAAATCCATGGTCATCAGAGGTGGAGAGGAAAATCTTCAAATAGAGGCTAAATGACCAATTGTCAAGTATTGTTGTAAGGAGAGAAACTCCTTTGTGGCATAGATTGGACTCTGGCTAATGAGGCTCCTTGCAACTCTGAAAAGTTTGTGGTTATTGCTTATTTTTTAAAATAGAGCTGACTCCAAAAGTGTGTGTTCATCCTTCATTGCCAAAGAAGACCATGCCATCAGAGAAATAATGACATGACTTGCACTTAACTTTGAGTGAGGGAGGGCTGTGCAGGTCACCAGCCTCACTTTTCCTCCAGAGCCATCTGAATCCAGTGACCAGATATTCATCATGATGACTGGAGATGACTCTGGATGAGGCAGCTGGGGTTACGTGACTTGCCCAAGGTCACACAGCTAGTGAGTGTCAACTGTCTAAGGTTAGATTTGAACTCAGGTCCTCCTGACTCCTACACTGGTGCTTATCCACTGCACCACCTAACTTCCCCTTGACTCCAAAAGAAAGAAAGGTTAGAAGAGGATGGAATAGAGATGAGCTGGAAAGAGGTGAGAGTATAAAGTGATATAACAGGAGAAAACGAATTTCACCTCAACAAACAAAAACAATCAATAAGGCATATGGGAGTAGAGTTTTGTACTCCCTTAGCTGCACCAATGTTCAGTATGACTGCTTTGGGATAATAGCTATTCAGACCATGGACTTAGGATCCATCCAATTTAATACACTATTGTTAAAAATAACAGAGACACATAAATCCAAAAGTAAAATAATTTTTATTGACTTTAAAACATTACTCATTATATTTCTTCAAAATTCATATATCTCTCTGCATATCTCTATTTCTTTTGAGTGGACCACTGTCCTTTCAACTGCCCCGGTTTTCAGCCCTAGAGTCATTTTCAGCTATATATTCTCCCTTATTCCATTTGGTCAATAAATTGGGAAATTTTGCAGATACTGCCTCTACCACATTTCTCAAGTCTTTCTGGTTCTTTCTGTTACCATGGCCACCTTCTTCATCATAATTGTTATAGTTTTCTAATTGGTGTTCCTGACTCTCATCTTTTTGCCTTTTATCCATCCTGTGCAAAGCTGCCTAAAAGATCTTCATAAAGCACATTTCTGACCATATCCAACAAATTCTACTGAATACATTCTAATGGCTACTGATTGCTTCTCATATGAAATACAAACTCCTCTGGCTAGCATTCTGAGTCCTTCAAAACCTGGTTCCAACCTATTCTTGGGGCCTTCTAATCTATTCCTCATACATTTTGTGATCCAAGATGGCATACTTGCCATTCATAAGGCTCTTTATCTCCTATCCCTGCACCCTCTCTAGTCTGTCTCTCATGCCTACAAGACACTTCCTCCTCATCTTTACCTCTTGAAATCCCTACTTGCATTAAAAGTTTAGCTCAATCTCCAGCTTCTTCAGAAAGCTTGTTTTGATAGTTCTTCACTCCTCAAAAAATTCATTTTTGTACACTTTACATGTATTTCCTACCTATAATCATATTGTATTGCTGACAGAATATAAATCCTTTAAGAGAGTTATGTTTACAGTTCCATAATCTAGCCTGGTACCTTATTCCAAATCTGTGCTTAATATATACTTTTTATGGAGTTATTTATAGAGTTTTATTGAGTTATATTTATTAATAACTTAATAACTTATTAAATTGCCACTTTTGTTGCTGATAACAGTGATATTTAAGATACCAATTCTCCCTGTCTTGCATCTTCCTTGTTCCAATGATGGGCCTTTGACACCAGACTGATGAAAGACTTCATACATCTACTCTAGCACCTGGGTTTGCTATTAAAGGGAGATGGAGAAACAAAAGTCACAATGAAAGATAGAAGGTCAGAGAAGGAGACAAACACAGAGAAATCAAGCCATTGGACTTAAAAGAGGTGTTAGCGTTTATTGTGCTTTCTAAAGGGAAACGCACGCAGCTTACTGTCAGGACCAGACAGACAGGTAAAAGGAGAGTCTATGATTCTGTTAATATAGTGGTGACATCAAGCAAGAGATTTACCTTAATTTTATCTGAATCTGTTATTTCCCAACTCCCATAGTTCAACTCTTGATTTGTCACAGGGGTGGAAGACTCTGGCATCGAGGCTACATGTGGTTCTCTAGGCCCTCAATTACAGCCTTGTGACTGAATTCAAGCTTCACAGAACAAATCCTTTTATAGACCCTCTGTCCACTACCATAATCATGTTTAGAAAAGAGATCAGAAGATATAAGGAGATATAGTAGCCATCCTTTATATATTGGAAGGGATGTAATAAGAAAGAGGGATTAAAATTGTTATACTTGTCCCTAAGTGGCATGACTAAGAGTAACAGGCAGAAAATGAAGCAACAGATTTAGGCTTGTCATTGGTTTGGCTGTTGTCCTTTGTTCTTGAAGAGGACTAAATGACATCACAATGTTGGAGTCAAGTCAAAGCAGGTACAACTGTGATTGATCATAACAATATGAGTTCAGAAGGCTCTAGTACAGGTTGGGCACAAATAGTCCACATGAACATTTGGTGTGGAGACATCTCCACACCAAATGCTAATTTCACATTTCTTTTGAGTTACTACAATTCTGCTTTGCTCATAAAGCATGGCACTTTCTTTGATGAAGGCATTCCACCCTGAGTGGTCCTTTGCCAGCATGTCCCATGTCTTGTGATCAATTCCAAAGTTCTTCAGAAAGACCCTGAGAATGTCCTTGTATTATTTCTTCTGCCCACCATGTGAGACTGTTTTACAGAGATCTCATACAAGATAGGCTTTCAGCAAAGGAAAAAAAAGTCTCCTAACCATTGAAACTACCTTCAAGTAGAATGGGCTACCTTGGAAATTAGTGAATTTTCCCCTCACTAGAGGCTTTTGAGCAAAAACTTTTTGATCATTTGTCAAATGTATCTAACATAGATATGAATGAACAAATTACTGAAAAAGCATGTATTAAACATTTATTCCATGCAAAAGTGCAGTGCTAATCTCTGGGGATACACGTAGAAAGGCAAGACAGAATCTTCTCTCAAGAAGTTCACATTTTAATAGGGAAGTCAACACAAATGTATTTCAGTTGTGAGTCAAATGGCACAGATCACTAAGATGCAGCAGCAAAAAAAAATGGGAATGTATCATCTTGAGTGTCATTCTCACTGACATTATTTGTCTCTGATGCTGAACCCTTACAAAATACTGCTTGGTAGAGCTTTTTCCTCTGGGTCTGGCCCTTTGACTGAGCCCAAATTTTACAGAACAAATTGTTTTATCAAAAAGATTTGTTCTGTGAAGTTTGGATTCAAAGGGCTGCACTTGAGGATCTAGAGGGTCATATGTAGCCTCAATGCCACAGATTCACCTCCTTTGATGTAGATAAAACCATGCATTTATAGTCAGAGTCCTAGAAGGCAAATCCTCTCTGATATTTAATAGCTATGGAATAAGTCACTTGGTTTTTCTGAGTCTCAGTTTCCTCATTTGTAAAATACAGATAATAATCTTGGAAAGACCTTCCTCACAGGATTTTTGATAATATTAGATGAAATAATATGTCTAAAGTGCTTCATAGACTTTAAATTACAGTACAAATTCCACGTATTGTCATACATTATAAAAAGAATTCTTGTTCCATTACAAGTTAAACTAGAAGTCTTCTGAGGTACCTTCCAGCCTTGATGTTTTTTCATGTTTGTGTTCTTTCAAATTGTTACTCTTTGCTCACAATTATTTAACCTAAATTCCTATTTATTGTGTATAACTAATGTAATATTTCTAAAGGACCTGGGGAACTTTCTGGGAAAAGATTTTAAGATAAGAAGCACAGCACAGTGGATCGAAGGTAGGCCTTGTCATCACAATACCTGAGCTTGAATATTCCCACTGATAGTCACTAACAATCTATTGTCTTAAATATTTAGTGCTTAGGCAACTTTCGACAGTTATAGGTTACAGTCAAGTTTCTGGTCTGCATCAGTAGAAAAATTTTGTCCAACCATAGTTTCAAGACTCCACCCCAAAATAAACAAAGAAGTATAAAGGAAAAGGTTGTGCTTCCCAGCTCTTGACTCATTTATATTATGACAAGATTTAAACAATGTGGTAATAATATGTAAAATTAAATGTAAAATGGTGGTCATGGCTTTATGAGGCACAACAAATCCCCTGAGTTAATCAGAAAGGACTGCAGATATGATGGTCAAATTAAACAAATTAGCTGAGCCCCTGAGTTTTTCATGTAGTTAATCCCTGATGAGTAGAGAGTACAGCAAAATGGCAGAGTAGAAGGATAGACCTGTAGAAGCTCCCTCCCCCCACCACAGAGCATTAAATACCTGTAAAAAATTACTCTAAAAAATTCTAGATGAGCAGAAGCTTCAAAATGATAGAGTAAGAAAGATTTCCAGCCCAAGGAAGCCTGGAAGGTTGACAGAAAAGATATATCCCACAGGTCATGGAGCAAAAGTGCAGCCCTCCATTGGCCAAGCAGCAGGGACAGGACTGGAGCAGGCCACAGGGTGCACAGAATCCCTGACAGCTGATGCAGTTCCCAGATCCCTCAATCCATAATCACCAAAGGCAGCTTCAAAGGTCGGTGAGAAAACTCTTTTACCTGCATGAGAAGGGAACAGGGTCTGGCCCCAGCAGCCCCAGGGCAGCAGTAGTTACTGCAGCACCGCATTCATTTTAGGAGTCCTCAAGTTAAAACCCCTGGCAAAGCCCCTGGAGGAATCAGGTGACTGATCTGGATCTCATCCCTGAGTGGTGGCCCTGGAGTGAGGAGGAGTGCTGGCTGGCCTGGTGGAGCTGATGGAGGCTCTGGAGAGGGAATTCCACTCACAGATCCTGGGCATAAATGAAGCCTTGTGGTTGCTTCCAGATCAGAGTGCAGGCCAGAAGAGGAGTAAACTCTTCTTCCTTGATTGTGCCACCTTGGAGGAAATGAGAACTTACAGGACCCCACAGTATACTCTCCTCTTAACAAAATACTCAAAGGTCAAGTAACTAGATGGGAAAATGCGCAAAAAAGGGGGAAAATGAGACTATAGAAGGCTAGTTTCTTGGTGAACAGGCATTTTCTTCCATCCTTTCAGATGAGGAAGAATAATGCATTTCATCAGAGGAAGAAATAAAAGTCAAAGTTTCTGCATCTAAAACCTCCAAAAAAAAAAAATACAGTGGCTTCCAGCCATGGAAGAGCTCAAATAGGATTTTGAAAATCAAACAAGAGAGGTAGAGGGAAAATTGGGAAGAGAAATAGGAGCAATGCAAGAAAATTATGAAAATCAAGTCAACAACAACTTGCTAAAGGAGGCCCCAAAAAATGCTGAAGAAAATAATACCTTTTAAAAAAAGGCTTATTTAGTTAGCAAAAGAGGTCCAAAAACCCAGTGAGGAGAAGAATGCTTTGAAAATCAGAATTAGCCAAATGGAAAAGGAGATTCAAAAGCTCACTGAAGAAAATAGTTCTTTAAAAATTAGAATGGAGCAGATGCAAGCTAAGGATTTTATGAGAAACCAAGAAATTACAAAACAAAACCAAAAGAATGAAAAAATAAAAGAAAATGTTAACTATCTAATTGGAAAAACAACTGACATAAAAATAGATCCAGGAGAGACAATTTAAAAACTATGGCACTACCTGAAAGGCATGATCAAAAAAAGAACCTAGAAATCACCTTTCACAAATTTATCAAGGAAAGCTTCCCTGATATTCTAGAAACAGAAGATAAAATAAATACTGAAAGAATCCACTCCTGAAAGACATCTGGTTGTGGTCCCAACTCCTTTGCCTTACGAAATATTGGATTTTAATTCCTTTGATCTTTTAATGTAGAAGCTGCAAGGTCCTATGTAATCCTGACCGTAGCGCCTCATTATTTGAATTGTTTCTTTCTGGCTACCTATAGTATTTTCTCCTTCACTTGATAGTTCTGGAATTTGGCAACGATATTTCTTGGGTTTTGAATTTGGGATCCCTTTCGGGAGGTGAACTGTGGATTTTTTCGATGACTATCTTGCCCTCTGGATCTAGCACGTCTGGGTAGTTTTCCTTAATGATTTCCTGGAAGATATTGGCCAGACTTTTTTTTTATCATGACGTCATAGCAGGTCAATAATTCTTAAATTTTCTCTCCTGGATCTATTTTCCAGGTCAGTTGATTTCCCAATTAGATATTTTATATTTTCTTCTATCTTTTCATTCTTTTTTTTGCTATTTATTTATTTAACTTTTTACAATTATTTTCACAAAATTTTGGGTTCCAAATTTTCTCCCATTTTAAACCCTCCCCCCACCCCAATACCCCAAGCAATCTAATTTTCCCTGTCTCCAATCTGCCCTCTCTTCTGTCATCCCTCCCTTCCCTTGTCTCCATCTTCCCTTTTCCCCTGTAGGGCCAGATGACTTTCTATTCCTCATTAACTGTATGTCTTCTTTCCTAGTAGCAACAGCAACACTAAACAGTTGTTCCTAAAACTTTGAGTTCCAAATTATCCCCATCCCTCCCTCCCCACCCATTCCCTTTGGGAAGGCAGGCAACTCAATATAGGCCATATCTGTGTAATTTTGCAAATGTCTTCCCTGATAGTCATGTTGTATAACACTAACTGAATTACCCTCCATCCAACCCTGCCCCTCATTGTTTCTCTTCTGTCTTTTGATCCTGTCCCTCCCCAAGTGTTGACTTCAAATTGCTCCCTCCTCCCTTTGCCCTCCCTTCCATCATCCCCCCCCCTTGCTTATCTCCTTCTCCCCCACTTTCCTATACTGTAAGATAGGTTTTCATACCAAAATGAGTGTGCATTTTATTCCTTCCTTTAGTCAAATGTGATGAGGGTAAACTAATTGTTTTTTTTTTTCTCAGCTCTCCTCTTTTTCCCTCCACTAAGAAGTCTCCTACTTGCCTTTTAAATGACATATAATTACCCCATTCCATTTCACCCTCTTTTCTCCCAGTACATTTCTCTCTCACCATTTACCTTAATTTCTTTTAAGATATGGTCCCATCCTATTCAATTCACTCTGTGCTCTCTGTCTCTGTATGTGTGTGCATGTGTGTATGTGTGTGTGCATGCATGCATGTACATGTGTGTGTGTGATCCCACCAACTACCCAGATACTGAAAAGTTTTAAGAGTTACAAATATTGTCTTTCCATGTAGGAATGTGAACAGTTCACTTCTGGTAAGTCCCTTAAAACTTCTCTTTGCTGTTTACTTTTTCATGCTTCTTCTCATTCTTGTGTTTGAAAGTCAGATTTTCTTTCCAGCTCTGGTCTTTTCATCAAGAATGATTGAAAGTCCTCTGTTTCATTGAAAGACCATATTTTCCCTTGAAGTATTATACTCAGTTTAGCTGGGTAGGTGATTCTTGGTTTGAGTCCTAGTTCCTTTGACTTCTGGAATATCCTATTCCACGCTAATGTAGAAGCTGCTAGATCTTGAGTTATCCTGATTGTATTTCCACAGTACTAGAATTGTTTCTTTCTAGCTGCTTGCAAGATTTTCTCCTTCAGCTGGGAGTTCTGGAATTTGGTCACAATGTACCTAGGAGTTTCTCTTTTTGGATCTCTTTCAGGTAGTGATCGATGGATTCTTTGAATACTTATTTTGCCCTCTGTTCTAGAAAGTCAGGGCAGTTTTCCTTGATAATTTCATGGAAGATGATATCTAGGCTCTTTTTTTGATCATGAGTTTCAGGTAGTCCCATAATTTTTAAATTGTCTCTCCTGGATCTATTTTCCAGGTCAGTTGTTTTTCCCATGAGATATTTCACATTCTCTTCCATTTTTTCATTCTTTTGGTTTTGTTTGGTGATTTCTTGGTTTCTCGTAAAGTCATTAGACTGCATCTGTTCCATTCTAATTTTGAGAGAACTATTAAATTCAGTGAGCTTTTGAACCTCTTTTTCCATTTGGCTAATTCTGCTTTTGAAAGCATTCTTCTCCTCATTGGCTTTTTGGACCTCTTTTGCCAATTGAGTGAGCCTATTCTTCAAGGTGTTATTTTCTTCAGCATTTTTTTGGGTCTCCTTAACCAAGGTATTGACCCGTTTTTCATACTTTTCTTGCATCTCTCTCATTTCTCTTCCCAGTTTTTCCTCCACCTGTCTAACTTGCTTTTCAAAATCCTTTTTGAGCTCTTCCAAGGCCTGAGCCCACCTGACATCCCCCTGGGGTGTCTGGGGTGCTGAGGCCCCACCCTCCACGTCTTTTCCTGATGGCAAGAATATTTCCTAGTCCTCGTCAGATCCGAATGTCGGGATCATTTGCATTTGTTGGAAAAAACTCTCTATAGTCTTATTTTTCTTCCCTTTTCTAGGCATTTTCCCAGCCGGTTTCTTGACTTCTGAGATTCCTGTACACCCCCACCTAGATTTGCCCCGCTAGTGCTTGGGCTCTGAGATTCAAATGGGCTTTTCCCGCTGCTAATCAATGTGAGCTTTAGTTCTGGCGCTGGGGTGGGGGCAGGGCCGCCTCCCAGGCTCAGCTCCCTCAGGGGCTTTATGCAGAGACTTTCAGGAATGGAGGGGGTGGTGGCTGCCTCCCAGGCTCAGTTCCCTCAGGGGCTTTATGCAGAGGCCTTCAGTAAAAGAGTGGGGTGGGGCAGGGCCGTCTCCCAGGCTCAGCTCCCTCAGGTTGTTTATGCAGAGACCTTCTGCAATGAGGATCCTGCCTGCTGCTGGGGGGAGTCCTGGGCCGGCCGCAGCCGCTGCTGCCTCTGCTGCTGCCCACGCCTCTGCCTCCGCCGCTTCCTGCCCCCATCTCTGCCGCCGCCGCTTCCTCCCGAGGGGGCCCGAGTCACGCAGATACTCCGCTCCCCCTCTTGTCCAGCTCAGCCTTCTCTCTCACTGACCTGTAGCTTCTGTGGGCAGAGGGACTTTCCCGGCTGCTGGAGCTTCCGCCCCTGAAGCCTGCTCGGGTCAGCTTCTCTGGGGCCACGGCCAGGGCAGCACTGGGGGTGGGGTCTGCTTTCCGGGGCGCGACGGACCCTGGGGACGGGTCTCCAGGGCTCCCTGGAACGGAAATCTCTTCCACTCCGTTTCTTACCCCTTTCAGTGGTCCAGAAGATATGGGGTCTCTTTTTACATTAATTCTACGGGCTGTGGTTTCGGAGCTCATAAACGTACGTCCTTCTACTCTGCCATCTTGACTCCGCCCCCCCATCTTTTCGTTCTTTAGATTTTGTTTGACTGATTCTTGCTATCTCATGGAGTCATTTGTTTCTACTTGTCCAATTCTAATCTTTATCAAATTGTTTTCATTTAACTTTTGCATCTCTTTTTCCATTTGTCCAATTTTTCCTTTTAGGGAGTTATTTTCTCCAGTTAACTTTTATACTTCCTTTTCCACTTGTTCAATTTTCCTTTTCAAAGAAATATTCTCATCAGTGAATTCTTTTTTTTATAATTTTAAAATCATTTACCAGTTTTTCTTCTATTTCCTTCTTCAGCTGTTCCAGCAGAGCTGTTTGTGCATGTGAGCAGTTTATAGTCCCTTCTGAAGTTTCAGATGGAAGTACAGTCTCAGTACTGACCTCTTTGTTATTTGTGTTTTGGTCCTTAGAAAAGATTCTACGATTTTTTTGCGCTTATTTTGCTTTTTTTTGTTCATGGTGGTGACTATGTGTTGTGGCTTCTATTTCTTTCAGTTAGAAGCTGCAGAACTCGGTGTTGAGCTGATGTGTGAAAACACTAAGAGCAGGGTTTTGTTTTGTGTTTCCCAGATCAACGCTGGGGTTAGCTTGTTAAATGTGGGGGAGGGGTGATCTGGTAACAGGAGATCTCTTTAGCTGAACTGAGGCAAAGGCAAGCTTAGGGGATGGTGATCCCAGCTGCCTTATTTTCTTCCCATTTCCCCTGGAATGCTGAGGCACACCCAGATGCTAGTGCAAGTTCCCACCCCTCCTGGGGCTCCTCTCCTGGAGCTGAGGCTTGCATGGGTCCCAGTGTGAAGTTCCTCTGTCCTGGGTCCTCTGTCCTTCCAGTTTGCCTCTGCCACAGTAGAAGGAATCCCCCTTAGCTGTTTTCCAAGCCTCAGGTGTTATGAGACTATTTGTCCCCTCTGCTGTTCCTGCTGGTCCAGGATTTTTCTGGGGAAATATTTTATGGTATTTTCAAGATCATCAAGGGGGGAGGAGAGAGTATTTACTGATCACTCTGCCATCCAGGTTCCTGGAAGTTCAAGTAGGCGACTTGCCTCAGGAGCTGCTGCACTGATACCTAGTGCTCAGGGGCAACGACTCCTTTGGCTCTGTTGGTCTCCCACCCTCGGCTGCTACTCTGTCAGTTCCACTTGCTGCTGTCTCAGGTTTCCTGGGGCTTTTCCTGTTTGCTGTGCTGGATGCTTTGTGCTTTGTGCTGTGGGCTCACCCTCACAGAACAGATCCTTCCTGTGGACCTTCTAGTCTGTCTTGGGTTCCAAATTCCCTTCAGTCTGTCTCCCACTGGATTCCACACCTTCAAAATTTGGTCATATTCTTCTTTCAGAGGTATCTGAAGGAGTTTGTCTAAGAGCTTAGGTGAGTTGTTGCTCTCACTCCCCTGAAAGAGATCTGAAAAGAGAAACTTCTAGGAATATTGCAGCCAAATTCCAGAGTTCCCAGATCAAAGAGAAAATATTGCAAGCAGATAGAAAGAAAAAAATGAGTATTGTGGAAGTGCAATCAGGAAAACACAAGTTCTAGCAGCTTCTACATTAAGGGATCGAAGGGCATGGAATATGATATTCCAAAAGTCAAAGGAACTAGGATTAAAACCACAAATCTCCTACCCAGCAAAACTGAATGTGATATTTCAGGGAAATAAAAGGTCATTCAATGAAATAGAGGACTTTCAAGCATTCTTGATGGAAAGACCAGAACTGAATTGAAAGTTTGACTTTCAAACACAAGAATCAAGAGAAGCATGAAAAGGTAAATAGGAAAGACTAATCATAAGGGACTTACTAAAGTTGAACTGTTTACATTCCTACATGAAAAGATAATATTTGTAACTCTTGAGACTTTTCTCGTTATTTGGGTAGTTGGAGGGATTTTATACACACACATATGTATGTATTTATGTGTGTATACATGCACACATACACACATATATAGACAGAGATCACAGGGTGAGTTGAATAAGAAGGGATAATATCTAAAAAAATAAAGTTAAGTAGTGAGAGAGAAATATAATGGGAGGAGAAAGGGAGAAATGGAATGGGGCAAATTATCTCTCATAAAAGAGGCAAGAAAAAGATTTTTCAATGGAGTTGAAAAAGGGAGGAGGTGAGAGGGAAAAAGTGAAACTTACCCTTTTCACATTTGGCTAAAGGAGGGAATAACGTGCTCACTCAGTTTGGTATGAAAATCTATCTTGCACTTCCAGAAAGTAGGGGAGAAGAGGACAAGTAGGATGAGGGGATGATGGAAGGGAGGGCAAGTGGGAGGAGAGAGTAATTAGAAGCAAACAATTTTGGGGAGGGACAAAGTCAAAAGAGAGAATAAAATAAATGGGGGGGTAGGAAAGAATGGAGGGAAATATAGTTAGTCTTTCACAACATGACTATTATGGAAGTCTTTTGCAAAATTATGCATATATAGCCTATATTGACTTGTTTGCCTTCTCAGTGGGGTTGAGTGAAGAGGTAAGAAGGGAGAGAAGTTGGAACTCAACGTTTTAGGAGCAAATGTTGAGAGTCGTTTTTGCATACAGCTGGGAAATAAAAAATACAGATAATGGGGTATAGAAATCTATCTTATCCTACAAAAAAAGAGAAGATGGGGATAAGGGAGGGGAGGGGTGTGATAGAAGAGGGGCATATAGAGGAAAAGAGTAATCAGAATGCACCATGTTTTGGGGTGGAGAAGATGAGAGATGGAGAGAAAATTTGGAACTCAAAATTTTGTGGAAATGAATGTTAAAAACTAAAAATAAATAAATAAACATTTTTTAAAATTACATGATGAGATTAAAAACAAAAAGAAAAGAAAATGGAACAGAGTACAGACCTAGGAATGCTTTCTAGAAGAAATCTCTGAAAGAGCTAGAGAAGGCATTTTCTATTTCTTTTCATCAATTATCCACATGGCCTCTAGCAGCAGAGTAGAAACCACAACATCCAGCAGCTTTAGTGTTCATCAATTCAAGAGAGTTTTGACATTTAATTGACGGAACACAAAAAGACACACTTGAGGTGGCAGTCATGCTTTAGATCTCTCTGAGTAAGAGGTCAAGTTGGAGGTGTAGGTGAAAAGAAGTTACACAAGAGGTATCAAAGGAATAATAAGCCTATTAAAAGAATTTCCATAAAAATACGTAAATGTGTATGTGTATATATGTACATGTATAAATACACTCACACATATGTGTATGTGTGCATATGCACATACACATAGGTTCATACATATGAGTACACATATATGTATATAGATATATATGTGCACACATATACATATATTTGTTTATGTGGGGGGCTGTGAGAAATCAGGTACATTGATGTACTTTTGGTGATCTGCGAATGTCTATAACCATACTGGAAAGCAATTTGGAATTATTCACAGAAAATTACTAAATAGTGTATGCTATTTCATTGAGTTATACCATTGCTTATACTCAATAGCAATTTTAAAAAAAAGTCTTATATTGCAAAAAATATATATTTATTGCAGTTTTTTTTATAGTGACAAAAAATTGGAAACTGAAGGAATGCTCACCAACTGAGCAATGGTTGAATAAGTTGTGCTATATGAAAGTGATGGAGAGCTATTAGAAATGATGAAATATGATTTTATAAGATAGGTAAAAAATTATCTGAACTTATGCAGATTGAAGTTAGCAGAACCAGAAGAATAATTCACATTGTAACATTAATATTATAAAAAGGAACAATTTTGAGGACTTTTAAAAAGTGATAGGGAATAACATTAGCAGAACAATTTATACAATAACAAATATGGTAAACACAAATAACTTTGAAATCTGCAAGAGTTATGATCAATACATCTATCTTTTATGATTCTAGAGGACATAGTATATAGAATATGCTATCTTTGAAGAGACCTTGGATTTAGTGTGCAGAATGAGACATATATTTATGTAGACAATATTGAGATCTTTTGTTTTGCTTGACTATGAAAATTTATGACAAGAAATTTGTTTTGTTTTTCTGGTTTTTTTAATGGGGTGGAGGTAGGAGACATATAAAATAGATTTCTCTTAATAGCAAGATGACAGGGTGCTATAAATGTATGATATTGGCTGTACTTTCAGAGGGAATCACTGTATTATTAGTTTTACCTAACTGTTGTACTTTCTTACAAGAAACTTTCATAAAGTGGAAGTAATCTGTAAATGTAATGTGAAAAAAACATCAATTAAACTTTTTCAAAAGTACATACATCAAGAAATATTCCAACTCCTTTGTTTTTTAATCTTCCAAATATCTCATTCATCAGCTTCCTTGTTTCATTCCCTAGATAGCAATGGTATCAGTAATATAGAGATATGATGGATAAACTGCTGAGGGAGCCACCCTGGAAAGCTGAATTTTCAAGTGCAGTGGTGTTGTCTTGTGACCTAGAAGCCTTTTCAGTTCTAATAGATTTCAAATTTCCTCCCTATCTGCTACAGACGTCTATTTGGTATCTCTTCCTAAATTCATTTGAAAAATCACAAAAGCCCTCTCTAAATTGTCAATCTAAGACAGTGGAGACAAAGATGAAGCAAGCAAGCTATTGTTCAGATAGAAATGAATCTGTGGACAAGAACAGCAATGGTTTCTCTGGTGCCATTTCTATCATCAGCATTCTTTTTCCTGGAAACTTCACTCTACTGTTTGGGATCTTATTGAACAAAAAAATAGAATTGATGAGCCAACAAAACCACCCACCATCAGGGATTATAGACAGAATAAACAGGAGAAAAAGAATGACTGTGTTTAATAATGCTAGTGCCTTAGACATTGCATGAAAATACTCAAGGGCTATCACCTATCAACTTTCTGTATAAACAAAGGATAGCTTAAAAATTCCTACTACAATCCAATCTTCCAAGGTCAGGTTTGGACAGAGTCCTAGTTTATTACATCAGCAAGGAAGAATGAAGGTGTTTTTCCATTTGTTAGACACTTTAGGTACCTATTAATGTTAATTCTACTGTCCTTTGTTCACTTAGAATAACTGCTGCAAGCCTAGTTGTGATGTATCTATCTGCTATCAATAGCAAAAGCTTTAGTACATTTATGCTTTTTTCCATATGACCTATGAAGTCCTGCACATTTCTAAATGTATGATTCATGATCCTTTGCCTAAGCTGCCTTTATAGATGGGCTTCAATCAGCCCCAGAACCAGAGGATTAGTTCCAGGCTACTAAAATTGAGAGAACTGACAATATTTGTAATATTAGTACTTCAGAAACAAGTGAATTTAGACCATAGCAATAATGACAAAATAGGAAGCGTAAAGTTTCTCTTTGCTCCCTTCTCCTCTATCCACTCAATTTCTAAATGAGCTGCCCTGATGGCCTAACCTGCCTTGTACTAACTACCCTTCTCCCTATCCTATGTTTTGAAGACTGAATTCATTTTAGATATTATATATACATATATGTATATGTAAGAAATATATATGCATCTATCAATATGAAATATATACATATATACATACACATGTGTGTATATATATGTTAGGGGCCTAGCTCTGGACCGTGGCCCCCTGAGGAGCCTGGAAGACGCCCCGGGTGCTAACCCGCCTTCGGGTGCTGGGACCGCCTATACGGGAGCTGGCTCCGCCCTCAGGGAGGAACATGGGAGGAGCTCTGGCCAAGTAACTGCCCTCAGGGAGGAACATGGGAGGAGCTCTGGCCAAGTAACCACCCCAGGGAGGAACATGGGAGGAGCTCTGGCCAAGTAACTGCCCTCAGGGAGGAACATGGGAGGAGCTCTGGCCAAGTAACTGCCCTCAGGGAGGAACATGGGAGGAGCTCTGGCCAAGTAACCACCCCAGGGAGGAACATGGGAGGAGCTCTGGCCAAGTAACTGCCCTCAGGGAGGAACATGGGAGGAGCTCTGGCCAAGTAACCACCCCAGGGAGGAACATGGGAGGAGCTCTGGCCAAGTAACTGCCCTCAGGGAGGAACATGGGAGGAGCTCTGGCTGGGTACATAAGGGGATGCTGGGCAGAGTTGTACAGGACGCCATCAATAAAGTGAAGAGCACTGACATCCTCGGGTGGGCGTGTAGTCGTTGTTCCCTCCGTGGAGGAGGGGATAGCCCTGTCGCGTAGCTAGGCCGAAGACCCGGGGAAAGGGTGAGATTGCCCAAGCGAAGTCTGGGGGTAAGGGGTGCCGCCATATCCGGGCGAAGGCACAGAGGGGAGCCCCGTGCAAGAGTACCGCCTGGAATAGTGTCCAGGCGAAGATCCTCAGAGAAGATTACCGTCTGGCTTAGTAGTCAGGCGAAGGCCGGGGCGGGGAATAGATAGCCCCGTGCATATATACATATACATTTATTTATATACATATGCATGCATTCATATATACACATACAAATGTATATGCGTGTATACTATTTGATCAGAAAGGTCTGTGATACTAGTTCTATTGCTAGAATTTCTAGCTAAGGGTCTCATGTCCCATTGTAATAATACTAACTCCATCCCATCCCTACCCTGTGTGTAAAGCTGTTACTGATGAAAATGTAGCCATTTAGATAATGGCATTACTTTATTAAGGCCATCAATTACTAAGTTGCTGATCAGAGAAATGATATACTAAGAGTTCATTGATAGAAAGTGTGGTTAGTCTGCCAAAACTGTCCTATCAACTTGATTTTTCCCTTAAAGAGATGACTGTTTGATGGAGAGAGGTCATAGCATTTCAGTATCTTCAAACTTGCCAAGTCATAGTGGTTGTATTGTTAATGCTTACTAAATGGTAACTCGACCACTAGGTTAACTCACTCTAAAGCAAAATAAAATTTCAGACAATTTCCTTATAATTTAAGAATAATGTTCCATTAGAACCATAATGCAAAGGTTTGAGCATTAGGAATTAAATTATTCTCATAATTGCAACAATTTTTTGATTCATTTTAACTGTGGAGACCTATCCTTACTCCTTTGCAAGAAGATGAACCCTACAGAGTCTATGTGACAGGGAGCAAGGTAGAACTGCACCTCACAGCTAAATAGCCAAAGACTGGGAGCTCTAACCTCTGCCTGAGGCCTATTCCTAACCAGAGGTATTCAGAGCAACTTATCCATTCTTATGTTCTCATCTGTCAAATTAGGAGGATGATAAGGACCAGCTCACTGCTAAGGAAACATGTTGACAGGATATTATAAAACATTGAATATAAACGATGAAATTATTGGCTGTCCTTGAAATTATTCAGAATCTGACTTGAACCAATCACTCCTTCATTCATCTGACTCCATATAGTTTACTGTGAAAGGAGGGTGGACAGATATACCTGTTAGGTTCTGCTGTGCTATATGTTCCATGTATATTCATTTTCAATGTAGTTACTTCCCTTGAATGGATGCATATGTGAGATGAATGTATTTTTTGTCAAATCATGAACAGATTGGAATTTGACAAATACAGAATCAGATTGCAAACTTATTAGCCCATAGTACGACCCTCCACTGCCTTCCCCCACCCCCAGTGAACAATGTTGACATATTGGACACACTGTATACATCTTTTTTTATGCAAAATATTTTCCTCCATAATGTTTACATGCTCAAAGTATTCTATTCTTCTAATTCTTTGGAAAAATCTAGGCCTTTTGTACATCAATTTAATTAGCCATATGTATTAGAGAAAATTAGAATGTGGCAGGTATTGGTAGGGGTTTTTATACAACATCAGAGGCTGAATGGCCACAAATTCTTAAGAGGTATGAAGACAGCAACCTAACAAAGTCATATCTTGATCCAATTGCTTCAGTTCACCATGAGTTCAAATTTTTGTCGTCATCTAGTCCAACTACATTTTATAGTTGAAAAAAAAAATCAAGGCTCATAGAGTCTATGACACAACCCAACTGACTAAGGTCATAAAACTATCAAGTGGATCATTGAAATTTAAACCTATGTTTTCTTACTAGAAAACCTATACCCCTCACTACTTAACTTATTAATAATAATTATTGGTCTGAATATTCATTTAACATAGGGAGTATCCCTATGACAAAATATTCTTTCTACCAAGCCAGATCAGCAACTATTCTGCAATTTATAGTCTTAGAAAGTTTCCTGGTGCATTGTATAATTAAGTGACCTTCTTAGGGTCAAACAGATATTATGTATTAGAAGTTTGACTTAATCTCAGGTCCACCTTGCCCATAGGCCAGTGCTCTATCCATTTCGACAGACTTCCTTTTCAATATTAATGTTAAAAAATAACAACTCATTTTTATAGTGCTTTGGCCTTTGTAGAGCACTTTGTATTCATCATCTCATTTGATCCAAGAATATTGGAAAGATCATATATTTAGAGTTGGAAATGTCTAGAGTTTAGAGTTCCATGTCATTGATTCCAACCCCTTCTAATTTACAAAGAAAATAAAGCTAGAGAGCTTAAGTAACTTTCTGTAGGATCATAAAGTTAGAATATGAAGCAGGATTCAAACCTAGGTCTTCTTGATTTCAGATCCAATGTGCTATCCACTATACTGCTTTGCTTCTCAAAAGTAATGTTCTTTAACAAGTGATCATGAGATTTCTCATCTAAAGAAAGGAGTATCTAAGAGTAAGCCAGGGCAAAAAAGAAAGAGCTACTTCTGTGTTGTTTGGATGATTACCTAGAAGCTCTTCAGGATCTCTAGAGTGTTTTCGTTATGTAGGAGTATCCCACGATGGTTACTATTGTGCTATATCTCCGTTCTATATTATATGTGCCATTTTTTTTGGAATAAGAAAGAATGACCTGATGATGTGTCAGTAACCTTTCTCTGCTTTCTCCTCCTCCTATCAACTTTCAAAAGAAGACATTGATCACAATATAACTCTATAACACAAATTTCCCAAGATTTATTAGAAAAGTGATGTATTTGTAAAATACAGGTTTTTATTTTCACCTACTTTTGCAGAAATTTGCACAAATTATTTGACTGTGTACTCTGTTTATGTCCCTTTTTACTAATATTAGGACTTTTTTTCATTCCCTGAATTTACAAAATATGTCTAAAATGTATAGTGGATTGGAGCTATGATGATCTTAAGAGATAATATTGAAGCAATTGTCCTAGCTTGCATACATAAGAGTATGACTTTCAAGGGCTCCTGAAAATAAGAGGATTAGACTTCCTTTGGTCTCATCTCTCCCCTACTGCAATGATTCTCCCTACTCCTACATCACCAAAAGTATGTAAGGTGCCTTAAACTTCTTGTAGAATTTCCCTATCCCTTTTCTCTTCTGGGTTAGTAAGAATGGTGGTACATTGTACATACATAAATACACACATATATAAATGCATATGTACATACAAATATATTATCCATCTCATCTATCTGTCTATCTATCTGTCTATCTATCTGTCTATCTATCTATCTATCTATCTATCTATCTATCTATCTATCTTTCAGAGGTAGGTAGAGTTCAGGGGTTTGGAGTTAGGAAAAGTCCTACATTTCATACTTGCTGTGTGACAATAGGCTGATTATTTAACCTCTCTGTTATTTCTAAGATAAATATCTCAGGTTATTTCATTGGAAGGAGGTCCCCATACTGACAAAATCACAGATCCTTTGTATTGGCATATAACATAGAGATCCTGTTCAGTACAATATACACCTGGAGACCTGCAGCACTCTCTGTTCTGAATCCAGTCACTGTGGCATGTAGACTGGGTTCAGAGGAAGAGAGGCTTCCTCTAATTAGAAGAATGCATCTTTTTTTCTGGTCTAATACCACCACCACTCAGTTATGGGCATTTATTATGTCATGCTCAGACTACTGCAATAATAGCTTACTTGTGAGTCTGTCAGCCTCAAGTCTCTCCTTATCCCAGTCTATCCTTTATTCAGGACGAAAATGATATTATTAAAGCAGAGGTCTTACCACATCAAACCCTCTCCCCATTCAATAAACTCCAGTGGCTACTTATTGCCTTCAGGATAAAATACAAAGTCCTCTAGCATTCAAAGCCCTCCATATTCTACCTACCTCTGACCTTTCCCATCTTCTTACACATTATTCCCTACTATCTACTCTTCTATTCAATAACATGGGCCTCTTTGATGTCCCACAAACAAGATACTCCATCTCCTGCTTCAGAGGATTTTCTCTGGCTATCCCCCATGCTTGAAATTCTTCTTTATTTCTACCTATTATCTTCTCTGGCTTTCTCTGAGGCCCAACTTATACATATTAGTTAAAACTAATATATATATATACATATATATATATATATGTATATATTTACATGTCATCTCCTCCATAAGATTATAAGCTCCTTAAGGGACAGGGTCTACCTTTTACCATTTTTCTATTTCCCCAGAGCATAACACCATGACTGGTACATTGTCAATGCTTAATAAATGTTTAATTCATTGATTAAATCTTCAGCTTGTTAATAAGCCTTCTCCCAGTTTTTCAAGGCAGTTTTACTCAGGTTTAGATTGTGGCTTATGTCTATGTCACTCAAAATTGGGGAGCAATTTTGTGTCCTCTGTCTGTCAGATGTAGAACAGGTACTTCATTACTAAACAGAAAGGAATGCTAAACATAAAAAGGAGCATGTCATGTCTTAACTTGGCATGGTATAATTTAAAGAGGATTCAGTAAATAACTTATAACTGCTATCACAATTAAAAGGGAGGTTGGTAGTTAAACCTCTTCAGGATATATAGCACTTTGGAAGCCTACTAACTAGCTTTTTTACATTTCACATTAGTGCAGGACTGAAGGTAAAACAAGCTGGTGTGCTCAAGATGATGTTAACTGGGAGACAGGCCAATCACCTCTTCCTAACTCTTGGAGTACAGATGGAACCAATATACGTGCTTAACCACTGGAAAGGGAAGGACTTAGAAAAGTTTATCAGTTTGCTTTTGTACATCCTCTAAATCTTCAGTCCTTAGTATAGCAACCAATTAGGGAAATTTTATCATCACACAGTAGAAACCCCTCAATGATAAGTCATATTTAGGTAGAAGCTGAACTCTCAGGTTTCTCTTGTCTGCTGCTGCTGTAATGATCTGTATGAGACAGTTCAGCCACATAGCAAAATGTTAAGCATTTTTTCCAGTATATTTATTGTATAGTTAGTTATAGTTGTATTCTTCAATACTTGGAAGACAGAAGTGGTTTTGTCTCATGAACAGTGGAAACTGGCTTTAAAATTCTACATAAAGCTTTCTTTCCCCTAGAATTCCCTCTCTAAAACATTAAGTAATGTTTAAAAAAACAACTCCCTAAATCTTCTAATAAAATGGGTAAGGGAAAACATAAAAGTTTCTTTTGAGTCTCAAGCCTCCATGTGATTTTAGAAAGAAAATGCTTATATACATCATTGGTAAAAAAAGAAAAGAAAAAATCTTCTGAACTATGTTTGTATTTAATTATTTGAGCAAGTTAAAATGTAATAAATATGATATAAATAAAGGCAAATAAAATGGAAATAAATATTTGATTATTCTTACAATGCTGGCATTATGTAAAACCAGCAGTGTAGGACACAAAGAAATTTGGTGACATAATTAATTCATGAATTATCTGATATGATTTTAGACTATCTGTTGAAGAAAATCTTTTAGATTATATTCTTGGAAACCCTATTCTTCATTACTCTTTACTTTTAATTAAACCACTTTTGCCTTTTTGCTTTTGCTAAGTAAACCATAATTTGACAGATTTTTGTAGAAGTCTAGAGACTAGATCAAAAGTTAGTGAGGTCATACAATTGAGTGAGGAAGTATTTATGACATATGTTCAAATGAAGACATTTAGTTGTAGGAAAGGAAACAAATTTACCAACATGACAAAAGAAATTCAAGTTTTAAAATCTTAGATTTATGTGCTACTGTGTAGCTACTATGTCAAATAATATATTTTTAAAGGCCATTTGTTTCTCCTCCAATCTTATAAATCAACTCTAAAATCATATGAATCAGGAATTATTCAGTTTACTAAAATGTACAAGCATGTCACTAGCACATCTTTACAGTAGCACCTAAGTCTTGAGATTCAAGTGATCAAAACTCAAAAATGTAAGTCAAAAATTTCCTGACTTATCAGTAACATTACTCTAACATTTCTTCTTATGATACTGGGAAGGGAGCAAAGAAGGCTTCTCTGGACATCATCCTTTTCTTTTAGAAGGCTTTACACTCTGATTTTTGCACAATGTAGTCAATTAAGTAGGTCTTTTTAGTGACCCTTTGCACATCTAACAAAATAAATCCTTTAAAATGGTGGCTAAATTTCTTCATTTAACTCAAAGTCTACTTTTATTTTAGGGAGCATGTGAAAATTATGACTAGAAAATTCTTCTAGTTGTCACAGAATTATAACTTAAAACTAGAATGGACCTTTGAGGTCAGTAATTCTCATCCCTAATTTAACAGATGGGGAAACTCAGGTCTAGAGAAGATAATTGATTTGTCCAAGGTCATATACATGGCAAATACAATTCAAACCTGTATCATTTGAATTCAAACCCAAATTTCTTTTTATTCTAAAAGCCCTGTTTTGAAATTGACCACTAAAGCCACTGAAGGGAGAAATCTATTGGAGAAGAGACCCAACCATCCCTGCCACCACCAATACCAACCACTGACCAAGAAAACTTAAGAGCTCCAGGAAAAGCTATTTATATCAGCTCTCCAGCCTGCTACAAGTCTTTGTCCCCTAGACATCATCCATAGGAGAATTGCTTTTGGAGATATGATCTAGGCAGTTGCTACAGTAAGGTCTGCAGCCCCTCTCTCCTCAGAAGTCACAGAGACTGAAGACTCCAAAATAAAGTTCTCAACATCAAGGTCCTTAATAGTATCAAACACCTCAACATCATTCAAAGATATTGTTTTATCAAAGATAATTACATTTAAATGGATGCATTAGCATGTGCTTTGTCATGGCAACTTAAAGATCATAGGGTTCTGTCTGCTTAACTTTCAGCTAAAACCCCTATATTTTCCCCCATTTGAATGTGAACTCCATATCAAAAGGAATTGCCTTGTCTTACTCACTGGAGTCCCATTGCTTCTTCCAACGAAAATGCTTAATAAATACATGTTTTATGCATTCATTCATTCATATTACATCTCTCTTTTAACTATTTTCTTGTTACACCTTTATTCATCTCTGCCAAAATCTGGGGAAAAATTGTGTTTCTTTATGGTTATATGCTCCCACTGAGGTATATTAAACCTGGTATTTATTGACAAGATTAAATTAATTTTAAAATGTCATAGTAGGAAAGAAACTTTCCAAACCTTATATTTCAAAAAAAAATTAATTGATACCTCCTGTTTGAAATCACCTAAATTATCACTGCATTTTTCCACAAATTTCCACTCAGAGAGGCATGCTATATGTATAATATTTTTAAAGTAACAAAAAAGAAACAAGAGAAAAACCAGTGAAATCAATTAATACATAAAATTCTAAATAAAATATATAATTATCTTGACTATTTACTTCATTCTACATTGCTTCATATCTTTCCATGCTTCTCTGCATTCATTATATTCACTTTTTCTTATAGCACAGTAATATTAACATTACATTTATTTGCCACAATTTATTTAAGTGTTCTCCAGTTGGTTAGCATTTACTTTTTTTCTAGTTCTTTGCCACTATGCAAGTACTTTTTTCAACGTGTTGGTGTATTTGAGAAATTTTTTTTAATGTTGGCCTCTTTGGGATATAAGTCTAATAGGGGAATCTTTTCATCAAAGGACATAAAAATTTTAGTCCTTTGATTTAAATAATTCCAAAGTGCTTTCTGGGCACCTAGGTGGCACAGAGGATAGAGTGCTGGGCTTGGAATAGCAGAAGCTCATGTTCCTGAATTCAAATCTGATCTTAGAAAATTTACTAGCTGTGTGACCCTGGGCAAGTCACTTGGCCCTGTTTGCCTCAGTTCTTTATATGTAAAATGAGCTGGAGAAAGAAATGGAAAACCACTTTAGTATCTTCACCAAGAAAACACAAAATGGTGTCACAGAGTCAAGTATGACTGACATAACACAACAAAATGCATTCCAAAATAATTAATAATTTCACCAACAATACATTAGGGTGCCTATTTTCCCACAACCTTTCTATAACATTAACTATTTCCATCTTTTATCACTTTGCCAATTTATAGGATATAAGATGAAACCCTGAGGTGTTTTGAGTTGTATTCCCATTACTGTCAGTGATTTGGAGCATTCTTTAATATGGTTATTAATAATTTTCAATCCTTTAAGAATTATTTGCTGATATCTTTTGAATATGGCTTTTGGGGGAAAATACATGTATGTGGAGGTATATGTATGTGGAGAGAGTGAGAGAGAGAGAGAGAGAGAGAGAGAGAGAGACAGAGAGACAGAGAGAGAGAGGGAGAGAAAGAAGAGGAAGAAGAAAAGGAAGGCAGAAGAAGAGGAAGAGGTGGAGAGAAGAAGAGAGGGAACAGAATAATGCAACCACCTATATACACCATCAGAATGAAAGAGCACCAACATCTGAGTAGTCAGGGGGTTCTTAACAAATGACTATGCAGAGTCTGATCAAGGTAATCAAAAAGTCTTTCTCATAAGTGAGACCCCAAAGCAAAATGCCAACCTCCCTTCTAAGTCTTCCCACAAAGACCTGGCCCCTGATTGCCTCAGACTAAGAAGGCATAGAACCTACATGCAGTTACGAATTATCAGGGATCAAAGGAGATTAATCTCTGAGATGTTTGCAATTTAGCTTGAGCCTAGGAAACTGGACTCCAAAAAGAAAACAACAAAAATCCCACTTTGCTTATGCTTACTTAAGGCAAAGGGGGAGAAGGCAAAGGAGGAAGCAAGTCAAAGACAAAGGGAAGGGAAAGGAAAGAGAGTGAGGGGAGGGGAAAGAAGAGGGTTTTAATTAGTTAGTTGCTCTTAGACAAGTCACTATATATTTATATGGTCATTATATATGATTATATATAATATAGATTATGTGTAATCTGTTAGGTATAAAACCACAAATATAATTATGTCAACGTTTTATATTATTATACAAACATTTGCATAACATAAAATTTTATTACATATATCATATTCTTCATGTTATAAAGTTTTAATATATATTATTAAAACAGATATAATTATATGCCATCTATATAGTTTCATAAATATCATGTATGGCATAATATTTTATTATGTTGTATAATCTATGCTATATAAACCATATATTATCTTATAAAGTTATGTATGAAATATAAGATAGATAATCTTATTTATATGAGGTCCAATGAGAATAATAATAGGTTATACATAAGTAGTATTTGAAGGTTTGAAAAAGCCTTTTACTAATATTAGTTCATTTGATTTTCATTAAAGCCATGAAAGGTAAATATTCTAATCTACTCACTCTCATACTATATGTAAGGAAAGTGAGAGTCTGAAAAACTGTGACTTGCCTAGTATCAACTAAATGTGTCAGAGGCAATATACAAATCTGAGTCTCTTAAATTCTAAGCTAACATTTTTTCCACTATACTTCCTCTTCTCAACAATGGAAAAGAATTCCAATTGCAATATCTGAATCTTACATTTTCTTATATTTTTAATGTTCTTATATTTTAGAATGTATTGAGATTAAAAGTATGAACATAGAGCGTTAATCAAGACTCATGGTAACAAAATGGAAAGTGTGAACCTAGGCAGGGCACTTAAAATTTGGCTTATTTCTTCTCAGCAGCTTTACCACTGTTTATTCAACACAAATTAGTCATTTCAGGATGTTGACAGGTTTTAAGTTCTCTGCTGTAAGCCACTCTTTCTCAGTTGTTAATGTTGTTTATGTGTCCCATTAGTCAGCTGTTCTCTGACTACTATACTATCTATCTGTCAGAACTCATTACAATTGGAGGGATAGGGAGAAAAAATTTAAATATTTCAAAAAGGAATTGTTACCAGCTGGTCATGTCAATCAATTTTCTGGTCATTAATTATGGACAAAATTATGGACAAAATTGGTAACTGATTGTTATAAAGACACACAAGGATGCTTTTGGTGGGAGTAGGAAGAGACTGTCTATTTACCTAAGGATATCTTAGTAAATGAAGTCATTTCACAAATATATCATTTCATTCTCACAAACACTCAAAGTGGAGTACAATCTAGGCCCTAGGACTTATCAAGAGAGAAAAGGAAAAAATTGAGAGAGCATGCCAATGTGATTATTCTCAGAGACACACCATCCAATGAGATTCCTTGTATGGTTACCAATAATAGTGACTATAAATACGGTAGGTATAGCTAGGTATTCAATTATTTGATTTGTTTGTAGGATCATATGTTTGGAACTGGGAGACCTCAGAATCTATCTAGCCCAATTTTAATAGAAGAGAAATTGAAAACCAAGAATGGTTAAGTCAATAACCCAAGACAGCAGATAATCAATGGCAGAACTGGGATTTGCACCCACTTTCGTTAATAAGAAATACCAAACTTTTTCTACTATACCATACTGCCTCGTAGTCAGTAAAAGATTAAATGTGGTTACATAATTTATCTTTTGATTTTTGCCAAAAATGTTAAAAAAAAAAGACAGTGGAGTTGGAGCACCCAACTTCAGAACATGCTGAAGTGTGTCTCTACCTGTAGCTTATAATTACTTCTTTGTGCCGTAAAAACAAAGGGAGGGAAGAGTGAATCCAGTTGGAGAAAAAAATTAGGCTATCTACAGTACATAGAGAGGTGAAAATAATTTAGGGTGATTGGTCACCCAATTTATACATGTAAATTCATCACACAGATGATGTAATGCTGATTGTATGAAACCCATTAACCTACTGGAGTTTCTTAAATGAGAGTCATTGTCACACAAGGGCAGATAATCCAGAAATGTAAAGAGGATAAAATAAGTGGATGAACAAAGTCTGTTCTCAAAAGCAAAAAATGCATCTGAAGATGGTCCATCATTGCATATATCCTGGGTAGATACTACAAATGGAAGATAAACTACATAGAACAAAAATTAAACAAAATGTTTTGGAAGAGAACAATGTGTTACTTTTGAGAAATGATGTAGTACTTTTAATGAGTTGAGGATTCTCTCTTTAAAAAAAAAGACTTACCTTTTTAATGTCAATATCCTTCCGATGATATATATATATATATATGTGTGTGTGTGTGTGTGTGTGTGTGTGTGTGTGTATGTATGTATGTAATAGAATACCACAGTATGAGAATAATTCAATCTAAAGGTCACTCAAAGAACAGTCTAGAAGTATGTACTAGATATAAGTAAACTGTACCATGTGGCCATGAAACCCAGGATTCCAGATCAGATGTGACAGGGAAGCCCTGAGAATTCAAGGACCTCGGAAGTGGAAGAGGGTGAGAAGGTTCAAGAGAGATTTTGAATTTGCTAGGACTAATGCTGTGTAGAAACTGAGTTAAGATATGAACTTAATCCCCTCCCTCTACAAGAAGTGAAGGTTCTGTGCATGGGCAGGGGCAGGATATTTTGGGGAATGAAGGATGTTTATATGTTTTAATCTTGTTATACACTTGAAATAAATATTCATCTGTAATCTGTTAACTGGTTATGAAGAATTACAGTGATTGGTTCCCCGAGTTTGGGAGAACATAACTGGTGTGGCTTCTGGCCACACCAAGCGTCGTGACTCTTCCCCCCAAACATTTTAGGATACTGGAGACCCCAGAGGGTAATGTGAAATGTCACAAACCTGGCCCCCAGATAATGGGATTGGAGCACCTAAGTTATACTTGTTCAGAATTTTCTATATTGTGTGCATACTGTCTCCCAATAATAACTGATATTTATAGAATTAAATTTTGTAAAACACTCTATGCATCTCATTCTGTACAGAGAAGTTTGCAGTGAAGTAGGGAAAAGCAAATTTAGCAAGATATAATTGCTATCTCAAAAAGTAAGTACTCCCACTAATGTGAGAAGAATAAGAATGGGAAAATTGGACTAAATGAAAACTTTTAATAATTTTTTCATCAATAGTAGGTAGTAGTACTATCAATCAATTAAAAAATAAACATGTATTAAGCACCTGCTATATGCCAAATACTTGGAATATTCTATTATAACATGTATATTTAGTGGGGGAGAGTGTCTTGTCTTAGGGGTATTAAAAAGAAAATGAGCTTATTAAAGTCCATTTTCTAGTTTTACCAAGAGTTGGTGATTGCTTTTTTTCTAAGTAAATCATACATTTGTAACATCAAGGATCTTAGCATATACAAGAGGACCTGCTGCACAGGTTCTTAGATCTGCTTTTCTAAAAGGTGTAGACCTTCCTACAAAGCAAATCAAAACTGATCAAGTTTCCTTTAATGTGCAAGACCATTAATTGTTGGGGAAGATCATTAACTCTCATTAACAGTACAACATTCTATTTCAAGACTCTTAATTCCTTATCTTGGGAAGCAAGAGTTCTCCTTTTGTGAGTACCAATCCAGTCAGTCAAGTAGCAATGATCAAGGACCTATTATATGTAAGGATCTGTGCTAAGTAACCATATGAAGTAGGGGTATCCATTTCTATTAAAACTTTAAGGGGGGAGGAGCCTAGATGGCAGAGTAGAAAGACTCATGTATGCTAGCTCCAAACCCACAGCCCAAGAATTTTCTGTGAGAAGAACTCCCCACAAATTCTGGAGCAGTGGGCAAAGCAGTGGAGGAGATTTCCATTCCATAGAGCCCTGAAAGATCGCCACCAAAGGTCAATCATGCACCGGACAGCGGAGCCCACCCCTGCCCTGCACTGGCCAGGTGGCCCCGAGAGAAGCAGATCTGAAAAGGCTTCAGGGACGGAACTTCCAGCAGTCAAGAAGGTCCCTCTACCCACAAGCACTACAGGTCAGTGAGAGAGACTTTTGGGCTGGCCGAGAGGGGAGTGGGGTGTCTCCATAACTCAGGCCCCCTCGGGAGGCAGCAGTAGAGGCAGTGGTGGGCCCAGGACTCCTGGAGCAGACAGGACGTCAGATTCATTACTGAAGATCTCCACATAAACCCCCTGGGGGAACTGAGCCTGGGAGCACCAGAACTTAAGCTCACATTGAATAGCAGCCGCACCCACCACTGAAAGCCCTGAGGCTGGGAGGCAGCATTTGAATCTCAGACACTAAGCACTAGCAGGGTGGATCTAGGCAGGGGGTGGAGAGGAGTCTCAGAAGTCAAATAACTGGCTGGAAAAATGCCCAGAAAAGGGAAGAAAAATAAGACCATAGAAGGCTACTTTCTTGGGGAAGAGATGATGTTTCCTCCTTTCATTTCAGATGAGGAAGCACAATGCTTACCATCAGGGAAAGACATAGAAGCCAAGGCCTCTGTACCCCAAACATCTGAAATAAAAATCCAATGGGCACAGGCCATGGAAGAGCTCAAAAAGGATTTTGAAAATCACATTAGACAGGTGGAGGAAAAACTGGGAAGAGAAATGAGAGAGATGCAAGAAAAACATGAAAAACGGGTCACTACCCTGCTAAAGGAGACCCAGAAAAATGCTGAAGAAAATAACACCTTGAAAAATAGGCTAACTATTTTGGTAAAAGAGGTTCAAAAAGCCAATAATAAGAAGAATGCTTTCAAAAGCGGAATTAGCCAAATGGAATAAGAGGTTCAAAATCTCACTGAAGAAAATAGTTCCCTCAAAATTAGAATGGAACAGATGGAGGCTAATGACTTTCTGAGAAACCAAGAAATCACAAAATAAAGCCAAAAGAATGATAAAATGCAAGAGAATATGAAATATCTCATTGAAAAAGAACTGACCTGGAAAATAGATCCAGAAGAAACAATTTAAAAATTATGGGACTACCTGAAAGCCATGATCAAAAAAAGAGCCTAGACATCATCTCTCATGAAATTATCAAGGAAAACTACCCTGATATTCTAGAACCAGAGGGCAAAATAAGTATTGAAGGAATCCATCGATCACCACCTGAAAGAGATCCAAAAAGAGAAACTTCTAGGAACATTGTTGCCAAATTCCAGAATTCCTAGGTCAAGGAGAAAATATTACAAGCAGCTAGAAAGAAACAATTCCAGTATTATGGAAATACAATCAGGTTAACACAAGATCTAGCAGCTTCTACATTAAGGGATCAAAGAGCCTGGAACAGGATATTCCAGAAGTCAAAGGAACTAGGACTAAAACCAAGAATCACCTACTCAGCAAAACTGAGTACAATACTTCAGGGGAAATAATGGTCTTTAAATGAAATAGAGGACTTTCAAGTATTCTTGATGAAAAGACCACAGCTGAAAAGGAATTTTGACTTTCAAACACAAGAATGAAGAGAAGCATGAAAAGGTAAACAGCAAAGAGAAGTCATAAGGAACTTACTAAAGTTGAACTGTTTACATTCCTACATGGAAAGACAATATTTGTAACTCTTGAAACTTTTCAGCATCTGGGTAGTTGGTGGGATTACACACACACACACACGCACACACACATACATGCACATACACACACATGCACACACATGTGTCTTCACACACAGAGACAAAGAGCACAGAGTGAATTGAATAGGATGGGATCATATCTTATAAAAATGAATGAGAAGAAGCATGAAAAAGTAAACAGCACAGAAATGTCATAAGGGACTTACCAAAGGTGAACTGTTCACATTACTACATGGAAAGACAATATTTGTAACTCTTAAGATGTTTCAGTATCTGGGTAGTTGGTAGGACTACACATACACATACTCACACACATATATACACACACATACACACATGCACACACATACAGAGACAGAGAGCACAGAGTGAATTGAATAGGATGGGACCATATTTTAAAAGAAATTAAGGTAAACAGTGAAAGAAATGTAGTGGGAGGAGAGGGTGAAATGGAATGGGGTAAATTATCTCTCATTCAAGAGGCAAGCAGGAGACTTTTAGTGGAGGGAAAAAGAGGAAAGCTGAGAAAAAAACGTGAAGTTTACCCTCATCACATTTGATTAAAGGAAGGAATAAAATGCACACTCATTTTGGGATGAAAACCTATCTACAATATAGGAAAGTGGGGGAGAAGGAGATAAGCAGGATGGGGGGGTGATGATGGGAGGGAGGGCAGTGAGAGGAGGGAGCAATTTGAAGTCAACACTCGGGGAGGGACAGGATCAAAAGACAGAATAGAAACAATGGGGAGCAGGATAGGATGGAGGGAAATACAGTTAGTCTTACACAGCACTACTATTATGGAAGTCATTTGCAAAACTACACAGATAGGGCCTATATTGAATTGCCTGCCTTCCCAAAGGGAATGGGTGGGGAGGGAGGGATGGGGAGAATTTGGAACTCAAAATTTTAGGAACAACTGTTTAGTATTGTTCTTGCTACTAGGAAATAAGAAATACAGTTAATGGAGAATAAAAAGTCATCTGGCCCTACAGGACAAAAGAGAAGATGGGGACAAGAGAAGGGAGGGATGATAGAAGAGAGGGCAGATTGGTGATAGGGAAAATTACAATGCTCGATGTATTGGGGTGGGGGAGGGGATAAATAGGGAGAAAATTTGGAACCCAAAATTTTGTGAAAATGAATGTGCAAAGTCAAATAAATAAATTTATATTTAAAAAAACTTTAAATCTGAGGCTATTGCCATATTGTTTTTGTCTCTTTAGCAACTTGGAAGAATAAATACATGATCAATTGAAATACATTTAGAATCAGAGAATTTTAGAGCTGGGAGACACATTTGAGGTCATGTAGTCTAAAGGTCTTTTGTTTGTATGAGAAAAATTGAGATGCACAGAGGTGAGTTAATGGAATTGCCGAAGTTATACTTACCATTATTTACATTGGGTTAAACCTTTATTTGACAAGTTCAAATGTTTGAAGTATCTATGATTTTGTTTATTGGATAGCCCTCTATAACTTACTAGTTTACCTTCAAGAATTGTTGGCACCTCAAATTCATCACCCTGAAGCCCACCTAACTATGAACTTTTCCAACTAAGAGAGACTTGCTCTTGACATATATAAATTCAGGTGGTCACTAGAGTTAGTCATTCCTCTCAATTTTTTTCCCCCCACAGGTATACAAATGGACATTTTCTTCTCCATATAAGCAAGTTATAAAGTAATCTGCCTTATTAAAGTAGAATCTTATAAGATGTTTTATAGTTCTAAATATCTGAGTAAAATTGAATTTTTATGGAAAGGAACGGATATGTCCAAAACTTTATGTTGCTATGTTTTAAATATCTTATTCCTAATGTCAGATAAATTGATATCAATTGGCAGCTAGTGATCTTATATTTAGTTTTTTGAGGTGAGGGAAAATCTTATATCATAGGCATAATTGTCTTTAGATGAGAAGATTTACATCCAGCAAGTCATAACAGAATCCTAAGATATTAGTAATGCATTTATGCATTTTATGAGACAGTACATAAAAACAATAAATCGTTGTTAACAACTTTGAACTAAAGAGTAAAGAAGATTTACAAAAACAAATAAAATTTTCCACCATTAAGGAAGAGAGAAGCTGTTTCTACAGAAATCACATTAGAAATACTTAATATAAAAAGTTCAGCTTGGGAATGTATTCCAAACCTTTCTAATTATATTAAAAGTTTTGAGTTATTCTATTCAGAGAGTTATTTTTTAATCTTCTCAATTAGGAATATTCTCACAAACTGACAAGACATATTAATGTCTGGTTGCATAGAATTTAAATGAAAATGTATTTAGATCCAAACTAATCTATAGATACAAATGTATCTAATATTTAAAACTGGAAATACCAACAAAATATTAGAGATTTATAGTATCACTAAGTGTAGCAAAATCAAACTGTTTCCAGGTCAAATAAAATTTGGACAGGCAAATGACAAGGAGTTTGTAATAATTGATATCATGAGCTCAATAGTCTATTTTCTCACCTTTAACTTGGGCTAATGATGGAATAACAATTTTGTCTTATGTTAGTGTTTTTTGTTTGTTTGTTTTTGAGGCAATTGGGGTTAAGTGACTTGCCCAGGGTCACACAGCTAGTAAGTGTCTGAGACTGGATTTGAATGAATGACCTCCTGACTTCAGAGCCAATGGGCTATCCACTACACTACCTAGCTACCCCCATTTGACTTTATATTAATCATGTATCCCCAAACAACATTTATCATAGATTGTATGAAAATGGTAGAGCACCTTTGATTATCATCACGGTTACATAATCATGGAAATTTATATATATATATATATATATATATATATATATATATATATATACACATACACAAATATCAAAATTTTTAAAGTCTTGCAGAGCAAGGAATTAACAAGATAATTAGGAGTAATATTTAGCTATCGGTGTATTATGTCTGTGTTCTCATAATTCTTTGAAGTGTACCCTTGCTCAGTGGCAGAATGTTCTGTATGGACAACAACTCCTAGAAGGCTGTGTTTAGTTTCATTTCATTGTGATATCATTTAGCATAAACTCTGGTTGAATAGGTTTGCTTCCAGTGTGTACAGCTAAAAATTCTGGGAAGTATTGCAAGGCAAATTAGTATGCGAAGATGAGAAATAAGAAAATGGCAGATATAAGAAAATGCCTCTGCAGAGACTAGTAAGGCCAGTTTGAGATACAAAAGCAACGATTATGTCAGGGTGGTAAGCATGCAGTTATCTTTCCCCATTGACTCCCAAGGGGAAAAAATGCATTTTAAACTGCTGATACTATGCCTGAAAAGCCAGTAGCACCATGGAAAATGCTTTCTACTTTCTGAGGAGTTATTACATCCTACATTCTAGCTTTTGCACCAAGATAAAAAAGGGGAAACACAGAATTATAGATATAAAGTTAATGAAATCAAAGCGGACCTAGTTTGAACCTCTCAATGAACAGAGGAGGAATCTGAGGCCCAGAGAGGTTGGGTAACTTGATCAAGATCACAAGGGTGATAGGTGTCATAAACAATATTTGAATCTCAACAATCTGGCTCCAAAACCAGCATTCCTCCACTGGACCATCCTGTATTCTTTAGTAGTGTTTGCTGCCAGTCCCCGACAACTTTCTGGGAGTGGATTGGGAAAGCATATGAGGATTCTCAGAAGTACACTATTTAATGAGTTTTCCTCTATGGTCACTAAATGTGTGCAATTTAAGATTGTATTTATGTGCTGTAAGTTCCAATTATCTATTTTCTCCTTCATTATCTCTCTACTTATGTCTCCCTCATGTTTTGTTGGTTGGTTTAAAGCTGAGATTAGTAGTATCAGGAGAAATAGGGGTAGTAGCCATTTGGGAATGGGTGGTGAGGACATTTAATGCATAATTAAATTTCTTTTCCTATTCCTTGCTATTCTGTCTCATTAGAGAAGCAACTGGGATAGTAGACAGAGCACCAGCTCTGGAATCAGGAAGACCTGACTTCAAGGCCTTCTTTTTAGACTTACTGACTATGTGGCCCTGGGAAAATCACTTAACTTCTTTTCAATGCCTCAGAAAACTCTAAGACTATAAATTGCTGAATAGTTGCTGATCTGCATTTGTAACTTTCCTCACCAGAAGCTCCTTATAGTAATGAAATTTCAAGTGTAGACATTGCTCCCCTCAGAATTCTTTTCTTTAAACACTGCTTTGAATTCATGTATTATCTGGATTCATGTGGTCTTTTAGAAAAAAGAAACAATTCTAAGTGGGAATTTAAATGGACTCCTTGGCAGTACCCATGAACCTGGTTTCTGAGAAGGGAGTCAGATTAAAGTGACTTGTAATATATGTTCTTCTTCCCTGGAATATAATTTTTTGGATTAAATAAAACTTGGTTTGCAGAGGTCAGCAAACCAAAGCATTGACTGGATCTGAAACTTTGTTATGAAATGTAAGATATTATATGATAAATGACAGGCAGTAATGACTCCAACAAGAATAAAGCATCTTAAAGGATCTGTCCACAAACATTGATGAATCAAAAACTCTATACCAGACACCACGCTAGGTGCTAAGGATAGAAGGACAAAAGTAAAACATGCCACATCTGCTCTTGGGAAGTCTAGTGAAATAAGAATACATATACATATGCATATGCACATGCACACACACATGCATATATATGTTGACACATATATAGATATACATTAGAAACTTGGGTGCATGTATACAGGTGTGTAGTTATATGCACATGGATGGATATATACATTCATAGATGCATATATAAATGTGCATGCTTGGATATGCACATGTGAATATATATATACATACATGCCTATATACATATACAATTACATATACACAATGCATATATATATAAACATACATATGCTTGGCACATTCACAAAAATATATACATACACATATGCATATAGACATACATATACATGCATATATACATACCTATATATATTTAAACATATATACATATACATATGTATACACACATATATATGTGTGCATATATACATATATGCATATAGAGAGAATAGAAAATATATACAAGGTAATGGTGGCAAGGCACTAGCGGCTGGGGACATTAGGAAAGGCTTCATATAATCTATGATGACTGAGTTGAGTCTTAAAAGAATCTAGGTATTCCAAAGGGTATAACAGAATGCATTTCAGTCATGTAGAATCAGCATTGTGGTGGCACAGAAAAAGGAGAGGGGGATGAGTCAGAAGTGTAGTCTGGATGGACCATAAAATGCATGGAGGGGAAGTTATGTGAAATAAGCTTGATTGGGGCCAGTTTCTAAAAGTGCTTTCAAAGCTAAACAAAGGGGCTTATGTGTAATCCTAGAGAATATAGGGAATTTACTGAGTAGGGGATAGCCATGGTCAGACTTTTACTTTAGAAAAAAAATCACTTTGGCAGATGTTTAGAGAATGGATTGTAATAGGGAGAGACTTGACACAGAAAAATCAATTTGCTACTGCAATAATCCAGGAAAGAAGTGATAAGGGCCTGAACTAGAGTGACAGTTGTATAAATAGAGAAAAAGAAGGATTTTAGGAGATTTGGAGATAGAAATGACAAGATTTGGCAATGGATTGGATGTATGGGAGATAACTCAGTGGTTGCAAACCATAGTATCTAAAAACATGGTAACTTCAAATAAAAAAGAAAGGAATCACTAAACATTTATTAAGCACTTACTATATACCAGGCACTCTGACCTTAGCAGCTATAGGATCCAATTTTCTCCCAAAAAGGCTCTCATATACCAAACAATCTGCTTAAGTACCTTCAGTGAAGAGAAAGGAGCAAAGTACCAACCAAGATCCCATTCTACTTTTGGATAGATCATTTTGTTTTGTTTTGTTTTTTTCTCACAGCAAGCCTAATTTGCTTCTGCAGCTTCCACCCATTGTTTCTGGTTTAATCTATCACTCAACTGAGATGCTAGGCACTGTGTTAAGTACTGATTGTACAGCCTGAGACAAAAGAGAACAAGTCTAACCCTTCTTTACATACTAACCCTACACCTACTTGAATAGTCATCATGTATCCCCTGAGTCTTTTTTCTACAATCAACATCCACCATTCCTTCAATTGATCTCTCTACTGCATAGCCTCAAGGTCCTTCATATAATACTTGTCCTTTCCTGGACAGTCTCCAATTTATGCCTGTCCTTCCTCAACTCCAGAACTGAACGAAGTACTCCCAGTGCAGTCTGACCATAGCAAAGTCTCAGTTTCTTATTCCTAGAATTTCTGCAACTCAATGCAAGCCAATATTGCTTTGCATTTAGCATTCTTTTTGGCTATCTTATTATACTGTTGGTTTATATTGAGCTTGATATCAACTAAAATCCCCAGAAATTTTTTCTGACCAACTCCAGTAGGCTCCTAAGATCACAAATTCTGAATTTGAAAGGGTTTTAGGATCAATTTAATCCAACACCCTAATTTTAAAGATGAAACTCAGATACCAGAAGGAAAGGATCTTGCCCAAAGCCCAAGTTCACACTGGTACTGAGGGCTCAAAAAATGGTGCCATTATTCTCATCTTCCTCTGAATCTTCCCGAATTATCTCTCATCAAATAATATTTTTTGCCTTGTTTTTTCCATCCTTGAAGAAAAATTATTTTTCTCCTCAGAATATCTAGCTCCTTCCTCTTCAGGAAAATCATCCAATTTGCATAGTTATCTTTTTACTTCCTTTTTTCTTTGTGATATTTAACTTTTTGGCATTCTTTCAAAGGCAGTTTCACCTTTGCCATTTATTATTCCCCACCCACTTCCACATTGTTGTTGTTGCTGTTTTTTAAGGAACACATAATTCTCCTTGATAACCTGGAGTGTGTCAAAGCATTCCTCAAGTCTCTTCACCTTTTCTTCTAGGAGAAAACAAACCTACATTTGGAAAATATCAGCCACTATTGACTATGGTAGATATAGAAATATTTCAGAATCAATACAAGTCATTGCCAAATCTTACTGCTTTCTTTCCTGGTTAAGATTCTCATCCGTGTGTGTGTGTGTGTGTGTGTGTGTGTGTGTGTTTGTGTTTGTGTGTGTGTGTGAACTTACTTAAGGGTATTTATACCTCACTTCCTATGTGGCAACTCAGAAAGTCCTGAGTTCAAATCTTGGCTGACACTTACTAGCTCGACAAGTATCTTTACCTTTGCATGACTTAGTTTCCTTTATAACTACTTCTACTAACTTGACAGCAAAACTCCACTTATTTTCCTTTATTTCACTAACGTTTTTTTCGCTAATTTCTATTTGCACAACCTACTTGTTTTACTTATAAACTGGCTTTGCCAATTTGTTTTACTTGCCTTTGATTACTTACCCTGCCTTAGTATCACCATCTCCTTTTCCTCCTCCTTGATTTGTTCTCCAGTTCATATCTCAGTCCTTCAGATTGACTTTTCATTCAAATTGAACCGTTTTCCCTCTGCTCAAATTATGTTCTTGTTTATCTAAGTTTTCCCAACCCCCTTCCCTAAATTCAATCTCTGATCTTTTTACAAACCCAAATTTCTCAAAATGACTTTTAGAATTTCATTTCCTTCTCATTCATCTGATATCATTGTCTCCTTTTCTGTCCCATATCTTCCAAACTTCTAATGAATAAACCAAAATTGCCTTTTATATAAATTGGAGGGGTATTTAATATTGCACACAGAAGGAGACTCTAAGTTTGGGGGGAAAATGAATAGATTTCCTCAAATATATATTCACTTCATCAAAATCTAAGGAATCTATTACTAGAAAACCCCATCTGATTTTAAAACATGGTAAGCAGATATTTAAAAACTTAGCTCTTTCTAGAAAGTTACTGAATAATACTTCCACTAGGTGAAACAATGTTTGAACTTCAACTCAGGTGCAATCTTCCAGTACTATCCCTCCTACCCAAGACTTTTCCTATAGGGGATGGGGTATAGGAAATCAATTTCATCAGCCTGAGATTTTTCAGCTCCAACTGCTATGTCATGGGGAATATATGCAAACTTTGAAGCAAGAATGGGTTTTTCATTCCCAGAGAAGAAATCAGAAGCATGTCTTTTCAGTGGAAGTATTCTCCAATATGGCAGTCAGAGGATTAGTAAGCAGTATTCCGAACATGGGGTTAGGAGAGCTGGGCTTGAATCCTGTCACTGACATAGGATCATCAATTTAGAGCTGGATTACTAGAGCTGTGTGATCATAAAGACAAGCTACTTAACATCTCAGGAAGATATAATATAATCAGCTCCTCTCCAGCCTGCCACAGACAAGTCCATATTTAAAGCTTTGGAGTTCAGATACAAGGGGTGCAGTACCAAGACACTAGACCTATAGAAAAGGGATTTCTTAGACTAGCATACTTATATATGCTCTTACCATGGTCTATTCTCCCTTCACTCACAGGAAAAATAGGGTTAAATAATGAATAACTTTTCCAGCAGAGCACCATCATACAAAACAAGGGATCACTGTGTGCTTTCAGAGGACCATCCCAGTTCAATATTTCAGGATTTCAAGAGTTATAGCATATTTCCTCATTTATCTCCCCACCTCTTTCCATTTATAGATTTCAGATGTTGGCAGGTGTTCTTTGGCACTTTGCAGAAGATATCCTAATATACCTTCCAGCAGGAATAACTTTACAGAATCAGCCTATTGACTCTTACAGATTATGCAATATATCAGTCCTGACAGCTCTAGTTTCACTTCCTGGAATGATGAGAATGCATTGTATTAAGTAACTGGCAATCAGTGGCACCAGAATAACACAGTTTCTCAGAAAATAGTCTTTGAAGTACTTTAATGTAGTTTAAGCTGCCTTATCCCTATGTGATCTAAATATATTTCAATCTTCTAAGACAACAAAGCAATAGATCACATGATTAGAAAGGGTATAGGTACTTCACTGAGGTCTTTCACTTCATTAGGGGGTCAGACTTCTGACTATGAATGAAGTATAGAAATTTGAATTGAACTTCACAAGACACATGGAGAGAAGCGAGGGGAGAAGGGCAAAAAAACTTTGCCTCCTGAAAGTGCCTGAAATTTACAACCTGAAGAATTACTGAATTTTCCAGTTATGCATGTGTAACTTGCCAAAGAATGCTCAAAAAAAACCCAAACCAAACCCGGTACAATAACAAATCAGATACTTTATGATTCAAAATGATACTTGCTAGGTCTTATCAGTCCATTCTGCTAAATTTCTTCCAGCAAAAAATTTAATGATCATGTAAAATAGAAAATGTGGAATTTTTATTGCAGGATTTTTTTTTCATTTTCTTTCTTCAAAATTCAACTACAATGAAGATTCAGGCAGCAAGGTGGCAAAGAGGACAGACCTGTGGGCTTGCAAAAAGGAAAACCTTGTTTCAGACACTTAATAGTGTCATGACATTGGACAAGTCATTTAGCCTCCTTCATCCTCAGTTTCTCTTATCCATAAAATGAGGATAATAGCAATGGTGAGGACCAGAAGAGATGTGTGCAAATATATGTTCAAACCTCAAGATGTTTTTTTTTATTAAATGGTAACAACCATTCCTACCTGCCTTTATGCTTATTCAGTCTACTTCTTTAATGGGATGAGGTTATCTTAAGGATGCATATAGAAAATATGCATATGCTTTTATGAACAAAAATTTTCCTATGTGCTAGTCCTATGCTGACAATTTTCTTGGTCTATCTAAATCTCCCACTTACTCCCTGCTGACTTTGACAAAGTCATTTCACTTCTTACATTCTCTATTTTTCTTAATAATGAAAGGGATAGATACATGATTTCTCAGTTCCTTTACATCTGTACATACCATAGCTCTAAAATATACAAGGTTACTTACCCTAGTTTTAGACTAATTTGGACCTCCACGTGGGCAAAATTGCACTATGTTAAAGCTGCAACTGCTTTTCCATGACCAGAGCAAAGTGCCTCTGAAGATAGAAACTCTTATAGTTTTCCTTCGTATTCGTTCTTCTACTCCTTTACAATCCTAGTGGTGACATACTTTTTTGTCTTCTATATCTTGGATTTTCTGTTACCCACTTTTCATCACCTGTGGTCATAGAATTCCAGTTGTTGAAACTATTGTACTAACTCTGAGTTACCATACTGCATCTATCAGATTGGCTGATATGGCAAAAAAAGAAAATGGCAAATGTTGGAGGAGATGTGGGGAAATTGGAACATTAAAGCATTGTTGCCAGAATTATGAAGCGATCTAACAGTTCTGGAGAACAATTTGGAACTGTGCCAAAAGTGCCAAAAATATTGCTTCACAGCAATATTATAGGATCAACAACTGTGAAAGACTTAGCTACATTCAGCAATACAACCATCCAAGACAGTTCTAAAGAGTTTATGATGAAAAATTCTGTTTAGCTCCCAAGAAAGAACTAATGGAATCTGAATGCTGGTCAAAGCATGCCTTTTTTTAACTTTCTTTCTCTTTTATCTTTTTGTTGTTGCTGTTGTTGTTATTCTGTGTTTTTTTCTGCAACCTGGATAATATGGAAATATGGGTTGCCTGACTGCACATGTATAATCTATATCAAATTGCTTATCTTCTCCAAAGGGAGAGAAGAGAAGGAGGGAGAGGGAGAATTTGGAACTCAAAATCTTAAGAAACAAATGTTAAAACATATGTTTATACAGAACTAGAAAAATAAAATAAGATTAAAAAAACAAAAACTGGGCAGAACCAAGATGGCGGAGTGAGCAACTCCTCACCTAAGTTCTTAGAACCCTTTCAGATAGATAACTCTAAAAAAAGAATCTGACCATATTTTGGAGGGGCAGAATCCAATAGGAGACAGACTGTGGCACATCCACAGTCCAAGACAGACTGCAAGGCCAAAGGGAATGTTCTGCTCCATGGGGGTGGAGGAGCACACAGCACTCAGCACATCCCCACTGTGGCAGAGCGGAGCAGGAAGCCTTTGGGTGACCTGAGGAAGGGACGGTACTGTGGAATCTCAGGCATAACAGCTCAGGACAGGAGTCCAGCGGAACAGAGTTTGTGAGAACCATAGAGCTCCAGGTATGTGCAGCAGGTACTCCTGAGACTCTCAGCCTGAGGATTAATTATCTGTTAAGTCACCCACTTGAATTTCTGGGAGCCAAAATGGCAGAGTGATCAGTAAATGCTCTCTCCCCCTCCCCTTGTTGACCTTGAAGAATCATAAAATATTTCCCCAGAAAAATCCTGGATCAAACAGTCTCATAGCACATGAGGCTAGGAAAATAGCTAAGGGGGATTCCTCTTACTGTGGCAGAGGACTGCGGCTGCCCCAGACAACCCCACTTCAGTGAACCAGAAGGAGCCCCTGGGAGGGGGAATCTAGCAATCACTAACACCTGGACCCCAGGAGGTGACTCAGCACCCCAGAGGAAATGTGAAGACACTGGGGATTACCAACCACTGAGCTTCCCTTTGCTCTAGCTCATTTGAAGAGACCTCCTGTTGCCGGACCACCCCTCCCCCACACTTAACAAGCTAGCTCCAGGGCAAATCTGGGGAAACACAAAAACACTTTACCTGCCCTCTGCTTTCTCATACCAGACAGCTCAGCACCAGCTTCTTTACCTTCTAGCTGAAAGAACCAGAGGTCACAACACACAAACCCTCATTATCATGAGGAAGAAGCAAAAGAAGAAAGAAAAGACCATATAATCTTTCTATGGAGACAAGGACCAAAACATGAATACCAAAGAGGTCAGCATTGAAACTGTACTCCCATGTAAAACTTTAGAAGGGCCTGTGAACTGGTCACAAGTACGAAGAGCACTCTTTGAAGAGCTGAAGAAGTATTTTTTGTAATTTCTCTTTTTAATTAATTAATTAATTTATTTAACATTTTTACATTCATTTTCACAAAATTTTGGGTTCCAAATTTTCTCCCCATTTGTCACCTCCCCCACCCCAATACACCGAGCATCCTAATTGCCCCTATCACCAGTCTGCCCTCTCTTCTATTATCCCTCCCGTCCCTTGTCCCCATCTTCTCTTTTATCCTGTAGGGCCAGATAACTTTATATTCTCCATTACCTGTATGTCTTATTTCCTAGTAGCAAGAACCATACCCGACAGTTGTTCCTAAAACTTTGAGTTCCAAATTCTCCCTATCCCTCGCTCCCCACCCATTCCATTTTGGAAGGAAGGTAATTCAACATAGGCCATATCTGTGTAGTTTTGCACATGACTTTGATAATAGTCATGTTGTGTAAGACTAACTATATTTCCCTCCATCCTATCCTGCCCCCCATTGCTTCTATTCTCTCTTTTGACCCTGTCCCTCCCCAAGAGTGTTGATTTCAAATTGCTCCCTCCTCCCATTGCCCTCCCTTCCATTATGCCCCCCACCCTGCTTATCCCTTTCTCCCCCACTTTCCTGTATTGTAAGATAGGCTTTCATTCCAAAATGAGTGTGCATTTTATTCCTTCCTTTAGTCAAATGTGCGCATTTAGGTGAGGAGAGTAAACTTCATGCTTTTCTCTCAGCTCCCCTCTTTTTCCCTCCACTAAAAAGTTTCCTACCTGCCTTTTCTACAAGAGATAATTTGCCCCATTCCTCTCCCAATACATTTCTCTCTCCCTGCTTCATTTTTATAAGATATGATCCCATCCTATTCAATTCACTCTGTGCTCTCTGTCTCTGTGTGTGCGGGCACATGTGTGTGCATGTAATCCCACCAACTACCCAGATACTGAAAAGTTTCAAGAGTTATAAATATTGTCTTTCCATGCAGGAAAGTAAAGAGTTCAACTTTAGTAAGTCCCTTATGACTTCTCTTTGCTGTTTACCTTTTCATGCTTCTCTTCATTCTTGTGTTTGAAAGTCAAAATTCCTTTTCAGCTGTGGTCTTTTCATCAAGAATACTTGAAAGTTCTCTATTTCATTGAAAGACCATTTTTTCCTCTGAAGTATTGTACTCAGTTTTGCTGAGTGATTCTTGGTTTGAGTCCTAGTTCCTTTGACTTCTGGAATATCCTATTCCACACCCTTTGATCCCTTAATGTAGAAGCTCCTAGATCTTGTGTTATCCTGATTGTATTTCCATAATACTGGAATTGTTTCTTTCTAGCTGCTTGCAATATTTTCTTCTTGACCTGGGAATTTTGGAATTTGGCCACAATGTTCCTAGGAGTTGCTTTTTTTGGATCTCTTTCAGGCAGTAATCGGTGGACTCCTTGAATACTTATTTTGTCCTCTGGTTCTAGACTATCAGGGCAGTTTTCCTTGATAATTTCATGAAAGCTGATGTCTAGGCTCTTGTTTTGATCATGGCTTTCAGGTAGTCCCCAAATTTTTAAATTGCCTCTCCTGGATCTATTTTCCAGGTCAGTTGTTTTTCCCATGAGATATTTCACATTCTTTTCCATTTTTTCATTCTTTTTATTTTGTTTTGTGATTTCTTGGTTTCTCATAAAGTCATTAGCCTCCATCTGTTCCATTCTAATTTTGAGGGAACTATTTTCTTCAGTGAACTTTTGAACCTCCTTTTCCATTTGGCTTATTCTGTTTTTAAAGCATTCTTCTCCTCATTGGCTTTTTGAATCTCTTTTGCCAATTGAGTTAGCCTATTTTTCAAGGTGTTATTTTCTTCAGCATTTTTTTGGGTCTCCTTTAGCAAGGTGTTGACACATTTTTCATGCTTTTCTTGCATCTCTCTCATTTCTCTTCCCAGTTTTTCCTCTACCTCTCTCACTTGATTTTCAAAATCCTTTTTGAGCTCTTCCATGGCCTGAGCCCATTGAATATTTACTTTGGATGTTTGGGATACAGAAGCCTTGACTTCTATGTCTTTCCCTGATGGTAAGCATTGTTCTTCCTCATCCAAATGGAAATGAGGAAATACCTGTTCACCAAGAAAGTAACCTCCTGTGGTCTTATTTTTATTTTCCCTTTTCTGGGCATTTTCTCAGCCAGTTACTTGACTTCTGAGATTCCTTTCCACACCCACCTGGCCTCCAGATCCGTCCAGCTAGTGCTTTGGGTCTGAGATTCAAATGCTGCTTCCCAGCCTCAGGGCTTTCAGTGGGAGCAGGGCTGCTATTCAGTGTGAGGTTAAGTTAAGATGCTCTGCTGCCTCCTGATGGGGCCTGAGTTATGGGGACACCCCGCTCCCCTCTTGGCTAGCCAAACTGGCTCTCTCACTAACCTCTGGCATCTGTGGGTGGATGGACATTCATGGCCACTGGAGATTCTGTCCCTGAAGCTTGCTCTGATCTGGTCCTCTCGGTGCTGCATGGCAAAGGCAGGGCTGGGCTCTGATATTTCCTTAAATCCTGTTTCCAATGGAACTGCCCCTTTTCATGCCATTTTTTTTATCAATAACTTAATTTTTATTTTTTAACAATTCTTTGTTACTGCAAAAATATTTTAGTACATGAAGTTCCTATTCCCATTTTTTATGATCTCCTTTAACATACAGATGTAGAAGTGGCACTACTGGGTCAAAGGGTAAGAATTGTCTCAATATGCAGAGGTAGGGGAGAGGTGTTTTGTTAACCATGTATTTTGATACAAAAAGCACTTCGAATGTTATTTTTCTCACATCTCACTAACACATACTATTAAAAGAAGGCAATCAAGACATTGCCATCCCTAACTTGGTAGGACCATCCAAACCACTGATTGTAAAACTTTTGTTCTTAGGACCCCTGTACTCTCCAAAAAATTATTGAGGATCCAAAAGAGTTTTTGCTTATGTGAGTCATATCTTTCAATGTTACCATATTAGAAATTAAATAGACAATTTAAAATATTAGTTGTCATTAAAATAGTAACAACAAACTCATAATGTTAATATATATTTTCATGAAAAAATAACTGTTTTCCAAAAAAAGAAAATAAAAGAGTGGCATTATTTTACACTTTTGCATATTCATTTCTCTATCTTAATAGGAGACTATTGGATTCTCTTATTTGTTTCTTCATTCAATCTATTGTGCTTTTTAAGTAATAATATATTAAGAAAACCCATCCTCGCATGGATATAGACTTGGAAAGTGAGATATATTTTAAGATAGTTTCAAAAGATGTCATAATTTCAGATAACTGCATGTATTCTTCTTTGACATGTAGAAGTTTCTTAAAAGTCGGTTGTAATATGGAACAAGAAATCAAATCAGTGACCTTTCCATAATCATATATTGCATTAAAATCTATTGGTATCACTTGTATTTTGAATGAGTATTTTAGCAATGATGATTTTGTAACATCATGCATTCGTCATTTGTTAAGTTTTGGTTCATCGAGGCATGCATATTTTCTACATAATAGCTTATTTTATTATATGGCAGCCAAAAATCACATTCATTAATATCACCACCAAAATCATTAGAAAAGTCATTCAGTATTGAGACTACATCAGGTTCACATTAGTGGATGCAAATTTTTTAAAATTCTCACTTTTGCTTGAAAGCTTGATTTTTATCATTGGCAAAAAAAATATTATCAGTCATTTTCCTTGAAGACTCACTTTATTACAAACTTACAACTATGTCTTTGGGAAAATGTCTGTGAAAATACTATGTTTTGTCAGTTATTCTTTCAAGTAAAAATAATGTTTCTTGAAAAAAAAGCAGAGACACTAACTCACAACTTAAGCACTTTAATAAAGATGCTTTTCCTCAAGACAATATGCTTACTTCTATTTTGTCACCTAGAATATTTTAAAAAGTTGTGTACTCAGCATACTCAGCAAAACCGACAGTGTGCAAGGAATTTTTCTAGTAGACTTAGCCCTTCACAGCAATGCAAGGACCCAAAAAATTTCTAATGCACTCTTGAGGCAAAATGCCTTCCATATCCAAAGAAAGAACTGTGGAATTGGATCGCAGAATAAAGCAGACCATTTTCTCTTGTGTTATGTTTTGTTTTGTTTTTTATGATTTCTGCCATTCATTTAAGTTCTTCTATGCAACATGACTGAGGTGAAAATGTATTTAATAAGAATATGTGTAAAGAACCTATTTAAGATTGCGTGCCATCTCAGGGAGGGAAAAAGAAAGGAGAGAGAAAGGAGGAGGAGGGAGGGGGAAAATCTAAGATATATGGAAGTGATTGTAGAAAACTGAAAACAAATAAATTAATTAATTAAAGAATGTTGTGTTCTGAAGGGTCAATATTTAGTACAGTTAGTAATTTTTATTCTTTCATCAAGGATATAAAGAAAAACTGGCACTTTATTTTTCTTTTCCTCTATGTGTGGAGATAATGAATACAATTGCAACCAGTCCAGTTTGGTGCCACTGTCCTTATTTATTTTAAGGTACCAGCAGGTTTATCCATCATTGCTTTTGCGCCATCAGCACAAATGTCAAAACAGTTGTTCCAAAATAAACCACAAAATTAAAAAAAATACATTCCATACTTTGCCTATTTCAGTACCATTTATGTATGTCTTCAAGCACTTGTAGAAAACATTTTTTGTTGATTATTTGTTCCTAGTACCAGATTTGATAAGAAAAATAATAAGTCTAATCATGTCTACAGATTAGTCAATTTTCAAGGGAAAAGAACATTAGCTGTGAATTCATTTTTTCATTTTGTAGCTAAAGTTTTAATTTAGAGTCATACAGTCTCAGGAAAACTCCATTGTATGCTCAGTAGAATATGGGAGTGGAGAAAGCAAATATTTTAGTTTGGGGGGCGTGGATTGATAGGTGATGGCAATGTGGATAGGAAGCTGATTATCTTAGAGAAGAAATCATAGTATGTTATCAGAATCAGTGATTAAAGGGGAAGTTGGATAACAATCAAAATCTTTTAAGTGGAATTCAGTAAATGAGTATGGACTTTTCAGCCATTTGAGAGAAATACAGCAATCAACAAACCAAGATTCCAACAGTAAGGAGAAGCTGAGTAAGACATATAATTTTTATTTCAGTGAGTGGAATTACTAGGCATGATCAGGTATGAATAACTACATACAAAAATCTTCCCAAAATTTTTTGAGCTGTTATTTTAAGGGAGAATACTTTATAAAGGATGCATATCAAAGAATTTAACTTAATTTCTTAAAGGAAATTAAGCTGGTTTTATCTAACAAAATTAAGTAGGGAACAGTAATTGCTAATATTTATATAGACCTTTACTGCAACTCTTTAGAGCTGATAACACTATTTCCATATTGCAGTCCAGGACAGTGAGTCTGAAAGATGTTAAGTGACTTGCCAAGGGTAACTTTGCTAGTAAATAGTGTGTGGGAATATTTGGAGTCAGGTCTTTCTGACTCTAAGTCCCCTGCTCTATCTACTCCACCAATCTGCCATTCCATTGAACAATAACTGAAAAAAAAATCAGGGAAAGCCAAAAATCATGTCAGCATTACATAGATGATGATGGTTTTTCTGTTTTCTATTTTACTTTTACAAGGAAGACTTGGGATGCACACCCAGCTCAGCAATGAACAAAAGTACTTAGAACATGGATAAAGAAATTTGTATTTATTCATATCTTGAAACTCCTTAGAAAGGTATCTATGACAATAGGGAAAGTACAGTAATCATTCTCTTTGAATATCTGAACTTATTCCATTATTCCAAAAATAAACCTCTAAATTCTGGATTAATCATTTCAAGTTTTATATAGATGTGTTATTACATACTTTTACCAGTGGAGTTTCTATTTTTATTTTACAGTTATCCCTTCCACTTTGCAGGGATTAAGGGAATGGTGCCCCCAAAATCTGGAAATTCTGGTCCTCCTTTCATACTAGAGAAGTCTAAGGATTTTTGTTTCATGGGGTGTTTATAGAATCTTGTAAAATTTGGATTAAGCACTGTCATAGGCTTTGTGTTGTCTGCTGGCCTTCATGTGTCATCTACAGCTTTGGCAAAACTCCCCCCAAAAATCTCATTTAATTTCTTAGGCCAACTGGTAATATAATTGAAATCATGATGGGGAATATCACAATGTAGAAGGAATAACTGCAGTTTGTTTTTTTTTTTTTTAAGTTCAATAAGGTGTTGGGGGAGAGTAGGGAGAGAGAAGTCACTAAATTATGCTGATTCCTGGAAGATTAAGGCAATTTGGGGAGATGGGGGAGGGTTGCATATGGGGAAAAAAACGCAGCTCTACGCTCACAAATTATCTTTCCCATTTCACCAATTAAAATTTCATTTGGGTTAGTAAACGTCTCTATTGGTAATTCATACCTGATAACTAAGGTTGACCCTAAACCATTTGTATCAGTTCCACACCTGGTTCAAAGAATCAAAAGAAATATCTCAAAATTAGAAAAGACCTCAGAGGTCAGCTACTCAAACCAAGAATCAAACAGGAATCTTTACCAATAGCATCCCCAGCAATTTATATTACCGATTGCACTTGAAAACTTTTGGTAAAGAATAGTTTAGTATCTATCAAGGTAACCCATTTGACTTTGGGATAATAGCTATGTAACTTGGCAGACCTTTGATCATATATATGAACAGTACCTTAGCACATCTTAGTTGAAGAAGAACCCACTAGTCTCCAGGTACATAGCTTATTTATAATGTCTCAGTCTCAAAGATATAAGGCCTTTTTATAAGATCCTTTTATCCTACTGGCGTCTTCTTCTTTTTTCACCATATCAGGGAAGCTCTGAGATAGTTGACCCTGGTAAGGTGCTTATTCTTTGTTTTTGATTTTGTTTTTTTAAAGAGCTCTTAACTAACATTTAATGTTTCTCCATCTCCCATTCTCCTCAATGAAGAATTTAAAAAGAAAGAAAACCCTCATAACAAATATGCCTCATTTCATAGTTTAAAATAATTCCCACATTGTACATATTCAAAAGCATATTTTTCTTTAAATTCATCACCTCTCTGTGAGTAGTATTCTTCATCTGTCTTTTAGAATCATGTTTTATCATTGCAATGATCAGATCTAAAGTCTTTGAAAGTCATTTTAGTGCATAATGTTGTTATCGTTGGGTAAACTGTTTTCATGCTTTTGCTCATTTCACTTGACATCAATTTATAGATATCTTCCCAGTTTCCTCTGAAACTGTCCATTTCATAACTTCTTAGGGTTCAGTAAACATTCATATGCCACAATTTATTTAACTATTTACTTGTATGTAGACATTTCCCTTAGCTTCCAAGTTGTTTTGTTTCTTTGTTTGATACTGAGGGAAAAGCTGCTATAAATTTTCATCTAACATTGTATGCCGACCTATGGCAAAACACTCTTTAGAGCCAATCATCTCCAAGTCACCAATTACTTTATTTTAAACTCACACCATTCATCCGCTAGAGGACCTTTCCATGTTCCACACACCAATCCTTTTCAGAGAAATGCTCTCTCTAGTGGCTATGTTGACAATTACAAGAGTGAAAATCTTTAGAGAGTGGGGATAGGAGGCTAATCTAGTCTTATTTGTCAATACAATGTGGAAGAAAACCCTTTTTATTTTGTATGCCTTTTTCCTTATAGTTCAGCCCCAATGATGTAAAAGTGAGACAAGTAAACATAATGATTTAGTGAATAAATCATCAGGTAATAATTATTAGCAATCTTCACATAAAGAATAGTAACCTACCTTATATTCTTTCATAAGTAGACACTCATCCAATTATTTAGCATATATAATTTAATAAGTCATATTAAAAATTAGATGCTCCAGTTTTAATAATCTAGTGGCTTAAATAAATACTTTCTGATATATCCTAGGATTACCCACAAAACATCCATTACCAAGAAACATCAGTGGCTCAAGGTCGGTAAGTTCTTACTACCTGTGGCATGAGATTTGAAATTATTTTTTTAATTGTTACATTTGGCCTGGTATCTCTTAATCACAAATTTCCAAATTTAGAAGAGACATAATCTAACCAAATTCATACCCTTGAAAGTATTCCTGTTATGGAGACATGGTGCATAAGTCATCAAACAATCTAGCGCAGCCCATTCCACCTGTGGATATCTCTAATTCTTTCATTTTTCTGATATATTTTTATTTATTTTGTTAAATATATCCCACTTTCATGTAAAAACCTTTTAACATTTTTATTTTGAGTTCCAAATTCTTTCTTAACCCTCCTTTTTCCTACCCATACTTTGAGAAATCAAGCAATTTGATATTGATTATATATGTGAACTCATGCAAAACATTTCCATGTAAGCCGTGTTCAAAAGAAAACATACAAAAGAGGGAGAAAAACAAAGTTTGTTGTTTTGTTTAAGTATGTTTCACTCTGTATTCAAAATTTACCAATTCTCTCTCTAGACCTGCACAATATTTTTTCATCATAGGTGTTTTGAAATTGTCTTAAATCATTGCCTTGATCCAAGCTAAGTGTTATACAGTTGATTATCCTTGCAATAGTGGTGCTATTATCTATGCAATCCTCTTTGTTCTACTTACTTCACTTTGCATGAATTCATATTAGTTTTTCCTGTTTTTTTCTAAAACCATCCTGCTCGTCATTACCATTATTCAATCACAATCACACGCAACAACTTGCTAAGCCGTTTCCCAATTGATGGGTATTCTCTTGATTTCCAATGCTTTGTCACCACATACACACACAAAAAGCTGCTATAAATATTTTTGTATAAATAGTTCCATTTCTCTTTTCTTTTTTCTCTTTAGGATCCATATCAAGTGGAGGTACTGCTGAGTCAAAAGTTATACATAGGTTTATAGCTTTTTGGGCATAGTTCGAAATCATTCTCCACAATGGTGAGACTCCACCAACAATATATTAGTGCCCCAACTTTTCCACATCTCTTCTAGCATTTGTCACTTTCTTTTTCTGTCGTATTAGCCAATAGATAGTTCCAGATGTTATTTTGGAGGTGTTTTAATTTTCATTTTTCTAGTTAGTAGTGATGTGGAGTATTTTTGTGTGACAATTGATAGCTTTGATGTCTTCTGAAAACTGCTCGTTTATATCCTTTGACTATCAACTCAACAATCACTCTTACTTTTGTAAATTTATCTGAGTTCCTTATGTATTTGAGAAATTATCTACCCTCAGGAGATGGGGAGATTGCTGTAAAAATTATTCCAATTTCCCGTTTTCCTTTTAATTTTGATTACATTACTTTTTTGTGCAAAAGTTGTTTTTAATTTCATATAATAAAAGTTAATCATGTTGCTTCCAGTGATTCTCTCTATCTTTTGTTTTGTCATAAACTCTTTCCTTGTCCATAGTTCTGACAGATAAAATTTTCTATGCTCCCTTAATTTACTTATGATATCCTCTTTTATATCTACTTTTTTGACTTTATCTCAGTATGTAATGTGAAATGTTAGTCTATCCCTAAATTTTTCCAAACTACTTTCTAGTAGTCTCAACTGTTTTTGTCAAATGGTGCGTTATTATCCCAAAAGCTTGAATCATTGGATTTATTAAACACTAGATTACTTTGGTCATTTACTACTCTACTATTGTGTATATAAGCTATTCCATTCTAACCTATTCCTTAGCCAATATCAGATAGCTTTGATGATTACCTCTTTGTAATACAGATTGAGATCTGGTACAGTTAGACCACCATCTTTCTCAATTATTTTCATTGATTTCTTCAATATTCTCTACCTTTTGCTCTTTCATATGAATTTTGTTATTATTTTTTTTAGTTCTATAAAATCATTCTTCGGTAGTTTGATGGTTATGGCACTGGATAAGCAAATTAACAAAGGTAGAATTGTCATTTTTATTATATTACTTCAGCCTACCCATGAGTAATGAATATTTCTCCAAACTGTTTAGATCTATCTTTATTTCTGTGAAAAATATTTTCTAATTGTGTTCATATAGTTCCTGTATTTATCTTGGCAGGTCGATTCCCAACTATTCTATATTGCCTGTAGTTAAGATAGGTCTAATTCTTAATAAGTTTTCTTTTTCCTTACTTAGAAAAACCCAAGCCTAAACTTGCTGTTTTGCTATTTTACCCTCTGGGACTAAATAGAATAATTCTAATCGCTTTAACACGTGTCATATTTCAAGTGTTTGATTGAAGTGATCTAGTCACATTGAGCCATCTCATCTCCAAGCTCAATATTCCTACTTCCTTCAACTAGTCCTCTTATAAGCAAGATTCCAAGCCCTTTATAATTTTTCCCTCCACCAATACTCTCAAAAAATTTTTTTAGCCTAAACTATCTTGCCCAGAATTAAACATAATACTCCAGGTGAGGGCTGGCCCGGGTAGAGTACACAAAATTATCATACGAGCACAGGAACATGTATTAAGCTAAAAAACACTTTGGAGGTCATCTGATCCAACCCTGCAACTTTATTAATGAGGAAACTGAGTCTTAGAGAAGTTGTGACTTCCCCAGCATCACTTAGTCTTTCAGAGGCTGAGCCAGAATCACTAATATCTCATTATTCCTGGAACATATCCTTCTAATGCATCCCCCAAACCTACTAACTTTTTATCTCTGCTGCATCCCAGAGATGACTCATACCAAGTTTAAAGTCCTCAAAAATCTCCACATCATTTTCCTTTGAATTGATGTCTAACTATGCCTCCATCTTGCAATTATGAAATTGTTTGAATTCAAGATTATATATGTGTGTATCTTAAATTTCATCTTAGTAATTTCATTCTAATTTTCTAGTTTTATGATTTCTCTCCAGCTACAATGCTTTTGGACTTCTTTGGAACTCTTCAGCATGCCCTAGCACAGAGTACCTCTTCCACTAACCCAACCAGTTTTCAACTTCCTTTTGGTATGTTTTATTGTCCAGATTGTGAAGTCCTTAACAGTAAAGATTATCTTTCTTTGCATTTTTATACTCAACATTTAGCAAAGTTTCTAGCACATAGCAGTATTAAATAAATGGAGTGTTGAGGGAGCAATAGCATCTCTGAGGTGAGGTCTTCCTGAATCCTTTTTGGGGCTGCTTATTTGTTAACCCAACTTTTTCTTACCTATGGCTCCAAGAAACTGTAGCAAGTGCAGTAGCAGCACCTTGCTAGAACTATCTTGGCAGATGGGCTAAATCAGAATGAGGGCAACCAGCAAGCCTCAAAGCCATTGGTGAGTTGCTTGAGGGATGTCTACCTCAAGCGTACAAAGACTTTCCCAGGCAGAATGGAGAGATGAGAACAATTTGTTCCAAAGGCCATGAGGGAGATAGGAGTAGGTAGTGTGGGGAGTTTTGGGGTAAGACATCAAAGATGTCAAGATCATCTACTGGACTTCAATGACTCTGGAAGAGAGAGTAAGGCTGAGGACCTGGCCCAACTCTGCCTCATTTAAATCCAAATCATCACCCTGTGATGCCATTGGTCTTCTTTGAAAACAAAGGACAAACAATTTAATAAATATTTGACTAATTATGTATCCTCTATAAATTTGATAAGCATGTCATCTATTTAAATCATTGATAAAAATATTAAACAGCACACTTGGTTAATTCCTCTGAAGGACTTCATCCAAATCAACATCCATTCAACAAATTCTGAATTGATCTACTTATTTTATCATCTAGCCTACATCTCTTCATTTGCTCCACAAAAATAGACTAAGATGCTTTATCAAAGACTTTCCTAAAACCTAGGAAACTATACAGATTAGCAACTATTAGCAAAAAAAAAAAGTCAGACTGGGATGATCTGTGTATGTATGTGTGTGTGATTACCTTTTCCTTTTCTAGATTTCCATCAACCACTTTCTAATAATTTTTTCCCAAAATTTTTCTAGGTATATTTACCCTTTTCTAATCCATTAGTGGGTAGGTAGGTGATGTAGTGGATAGAATGCTGGACCTGAAGTAAAAAACTCACCCTTTCTGAGTTCAAATCTACTCTCAGACACTTACTAGCTGTATGACACTAGATAAGTCACTTAACCATGTTGGCCTCAATTTCCTTATCTATAAAAAGAGCTAGAGAAGGAAATGGCAAAACACTCCAGGATCTTTGCCAAGAAAAACCCAAATTGTGCAATGAAGAATTTGACATAACTAAAAAAAGACTGAGCAACAAGTCCATTGGTACCTCTCTTGTTCTCCATAACCATTCTTTTTTTTCTTTTATATTTAAAAATTGTATTTTATATTGTATGGTATCTTATTTTATTGTATTATGAGCTTAGCAATCATCATTGGACATATTTACTCATATCAAGAAGTATTCAAATATTTCTTGCAAAGGTTCAGCAATCATATATTCCATTTACTAGAGTACTGGAGGTTACAGACTACTTGGGGTAGGTGAACTAAATTTATCAAAGGCACTGCTCTCAATGCTTCATATTAACTACTTAAGAAATGATTACTGACTGATTGTTGACTTTTGTCTATTTACTAATCTTAGGTTATTTATTTTATTAGCCATTTTTTGTGAATTCTTTATAATTCAAAAAGACATTCTTCTTGGCAGAGAAAATGGAAGCAAAATGAAAACTGAGAAGTACTGTGTTTTCCAATGTCAATTGTTATTGCCTCTACTTTCATCTCTTCTTGATCCTCCTTTTCCCCCAAATAGCTTAAATCATTGATTCTCAGCTTGGTGGAGGGACCAGACTCTTTCAGGTGGTCCACAAGGTAAAAACAAGTATCATACTAAGATGTCTCAATATCCAATAGGGAAAATATTGATAGATGTAAATCACATTAAAAAAAAAGGAAAGAGACAAGTCCTCAATAACTTTTAAGAGTGTGAAGAAATCAATTTGAGAACTATTGGTTTGAAGTAAAAACAGAACAAAAGTACTTTATTCTCTTTAGATGCCTTAATCAGTCTTAGATCATTCCAAGTTTTAAGATGCCTGACATTATTTTTAGAAAAGCATTTATTCTACCTCACACCTATCAGTTTGGTTTACCTGACAGAAAAGAAAAATTGACAAATGCTAGAGAGGATGTGGAAAAATTGGGACATTAATGCATTGTTGATGGAGTTGGGAACTAGTCCAGCCATACTGGAGAAAGATTTGGAACTATGCCCAAAAGCTATAAAACTGATCGTACCCTTTGAACCAACAATACTACCACTAGGTCTATATCCCCAAAGAGATCAAAGAAAAGGGAAAAGGACTTATTTGTACAAAAATATTTACAGCAGCTCTTTTTTTGGTGAAAAAGAATTGGAAATCAAGAAAATGTGATCAACTGGGTCATTAACTAAAAAAGGCTGTTGTATATGATTGTGATGGAAAACTATCATAGTATAAGAAATGACAAGTGAGTTGGTTTCAGTATTCTATTATCTTATATTTATAATATAATGTTATTTCTTATCAAACTACATTATATTTATAATAAATGTTATTTTTATCAATTATGTTATTAAAATAATTTAATATTAATTATTGAGATTACACAATAACAACATTCATCTGGGGATTCTGGTCATAGAAATTTCAAATCCTGAAATATAAATTGACATATACATCATTACTGGCAACCAAGAAAGCTTTGAAAATTACATATTGAATTTATGATATATTTTTGTAAAGAAAAACAAGTTATAAAAAAGAGAGACAGTTTTATTGGCAATTAGCTCTCTTCTTTTCTACAATATAATGGGAATGTTCAATTTATTTTTTGTTTGTTCAGAACTTAAAATTTGGAAAGTATATATAATATGAAGTGTTAATGATTAAATCATGTATATCAATAAGCATATTCACATATCAATATATGCAACAATCAAATCTAATTATGATATAATTTGAAACATTTTTGAAAGTATTATGCCTAAATTTACATATTCAAATTAATTTTGTCTATAAGATAAAACACTCATATGATTCTAATTGCAGTTGCTCAAAACATCTTTACAATCACTTTCAGAAACTGTGAAATATTCTTGTGCATATTTTCAGTGATGTCAAAGCTTTTGAGAGTGTGTGTGAAGGTTTATATTTTGATTGGAATTTCTGAAAGCACTAAAAGTCATATAGAAGCAAATCTGGTGAATAAATTAAGTGATCAAGTCAAGGAATTAAAGCAAAAGCAAGAATTAGGTGTGATTATAAAATGGAGTTTAATTTCTTAATGTAGTTTGTACACTGGTCATTAAGGCATTGCCCAAGAGGGGATCTGAAAATATTTTCACACAGAATTATTGGGACAAATATGCAGCCTCCTAAAATTACTTAGACGGCAACATACATTTGAATGTACCAGATCTGACAGACTTATTTAGAAAATGTAACTTCATTACTATACAATTATATCACCTCTTTTTAAAGTTACAGCAGGGAGCAGGAGAGGAAAATGGAGAGGTTCATATCTTTGATTTCATGTATAGAGAGAACTATCGGTTTGGTAATTCACATCATCAGTACAGGTGTGTCACTCCTTTGCAACTTCTGGTCTTAAAGAGTTCCTTTGAACCAATAAAGGATTAAGTCACTTACTCATGTTTACATGGTCAATATTGATTGGGACTTAATTAAAATCTTCTTTACTCTAAGGCCAAATCTCTACCCACTAATTATTGCTTACTAGAGTAATAATTCACATATCCGCAGCACTTTGAAGTTTGTAAAGCACTTACCTCACTGAGAGATATGTAGTAAAAGTATGATTTGGTGATAGATGATGATGGACATAATACAAGTCCAACTCTGATGTTTTATCATAGCCTAAAGGTGACCCTGAGCTCTGAAAGGTAATTCTAATGGAATACAAATTTCAGCATATTCTATAGGGCTGGAAAAGTTTCAGATTCTGCCTGCTGGATAAGAACAAGTCTAGTTAAGCATGGAGAGACTCATTACCAGTAAACTAGGCAACCCAACCATGGTAACATAAGGAACAAAGGAAAAAATGTCCCTTCATTCAATGTACTCTCCTTCAGTTTCCACAGTCATAGTCATGGAGTGGTAGAATAGCGATAGAGGGTCCTAAGGATAATACGGCTTTTAGACAATCTACAAATATAACTATTAATATTTTTAATGCGAGTTAATGGTCCAATGTCCATGAATCATATTAACTCTTGGAATAAATGAAACCAGAAGATTTAAGTAAGTAGCAGCTAAATACAATTGGCCAATGGTTTATAAGGACTTAGTAAAATTACTTTTTTCTCATAGTTGAAAGTCAGCAAAAAGAAGAACTTCATGGCTTCCTGATGATGAACATAATCAAAATGATGACCATGAAGATAAGTCTAGGTAATACATCTTCATATATCCCAGAGGATGAAGATATGACAAACTTCTAAAAGAGCCTGACAAGATCTTCCAAACCAAGTCCGTATATAAGTTGAAAAATGATGACTGCAATGTGATAGTGAATGCAAGTGACAACAGCAAACATTGCATTGAAAAACATGATTCAGAATTTTTTTAAAATATGAGATCCTAAAAGCCTGTATATGACTCAGAAAGTATTAATGTTTTCTTTAAGAAGAAAGAGTTAGGAGGCACTAGATATGAACACAAAGTCATATTATAGAAAATTAAAATAACAGTATATTAAAGTATAACAAATAGCTATCTAATGATACAGAAGTCATTACTTGAAACTATAAACCAGTGGTAGGAAAAATCAAAATTAATATCAAATTAGGAGAATGTCAATTATGCGCAGTTAGATATCTACAATCCAACCTATTAAAGTACTCAGTTTACTAGAAAAATAAGGCGGAAAAGATAAAAGTAAAGATATAGACTTTTATATATATATACACATATATATGTCTTAATATATAGATTCATATATATATTATATGTGGACTTTATATATATATCTTAATATATAGACTCATATATATATATATATTAATAACATATCTTAGAGAAATTTAACCAATGAAAATGTCAGTGGTTGAAAATACTGGCAAAAAATATCCAAGCACTGGGAACTTTCAGGTGGAGAGTATTCCCTAGCACTCAGTCTTTGGTGGAATAGGAATTGGACAATATATTTTCTTAGATCAATGAGGAAAATTTATTCCTGTTCTATCTTTGGAAGAAGTGGGAAAAGATAAGCTTTAAAATGAGAATGAAGCTAGAATTTAAGGATGTTGCAAAAGACAGATAGATGTGAACTTGAGGTTGTAGGGGCAGGCAATTGTCAATTATTTCCCCGAATCAAGAGGAAATTCACATGTATTAAAAGGTAATATTGGTGTTGAGAGATTGTAAGTTCATGAGTCAGTGGAATCTGATCAAAGGAACCTCAAATGAATAAGATGTTTTATTATTAAAGCTTAGGAAAGTGACTCAGTGGAAGAGATCACCAAGTGTGACAATAAAGAAAGAAAAATTGAATGTATGAACTGATGAATATTGGAACTTGCAAAATAGAACTAGTGAGTTCTGACTAGACACTCCAACAAGCTCTTCTCCCATGCATATTACAAAATAATAATAATATCTAATATTTATATAGTGCTTGCTATATGCTATGCACTTTAAAATTGTGATCTCATTTGATTATCACAATGCTGGTACATTAAGTGCTATTACTACCCCTATTTTATTGATTATGAAACTGAGACTGTGGTTGTGGTTTGTCCTTTGATTTTGAAGACAACTGTGACTTCAGGAAAAGAATGATATGACTTGCAATTGAATTGGATTTAAGTGAGGGAAGGCTGTGCAAAGTTGCTAGCCTCACTTTCTCCTCCAGAGGCCCCTGGGTTCAGTGGTCAGATATTAATCAGGACAATTGAAGTTGGCCCAGGATGCAGTGGGAGATTTTGACTTTTTTAAGCTAACGTCTTTCTGAGTTCTCACTTTGAGTGAGGCAAAGACTATTTAGTGATTAAGTCTATTTAAGAAGTGAGTCAAAAGATGGACTCTTTAATAAAAAAAAATCAAACTGGGAAGGAAAGGCCCTCAGGGCTGCTGGCTGAAAGAGAAACAATTGCTATTTACATTCCCTCAGAGTTAACGGGGCCCAAAAGTATAACTCTTAAGTGGAGTTTGTGCAGGGACCTATTGCTGGCCAGTCAATGAGAGCCAGCGTGAATTGGGGCTGGCGTCTTTTCACAGTCTTCCCTCATTTCAGTTCAGTTGCTAGTCATGTTATCATCTTCCTGATGTCATGTTTCTCTTGCAGAAGCAAGGACAAACCCCAGCCTGTGAGTAGTCCTAGCTTCCACAATAAATATCCAGCTGGGCAATTGCAGTTGGGCAGCTCAGCTTATACTCTCCTCAACTCTCCTCTCTTCTCCTTTCCTCTGAAACTGAGACAAACAGAGACTGAGTGACTTGCTCAGGGTCACATAACTCCTAAGTGTCTGAAATGAATTTTCCTATTTCAGCACGTATACTACTTTGCTGGTCAAATTATATAAGATTCCTTGATTAATGAAAGTACAATATTATTTTGTTCATAAACCCTTAGCTGTCAGTATCATGTAACACATAAAAAGGGGAGAAAGATTCTATTTTTTTTAAATTTGTGCACCTGCATTTCTGTGTGTGTTGACCATCATATAAGATGGACTTCCAGAATGCAAATGGATTAGGAAGCTCTCTTCGATAGTGAGGTCCTCTAATTGCTCCTGTTTCCAAACAACTCATAATATCCCAGGTCTTGATGTAACGAGCACAGTGCAATCTGCAAAGAGGAACATTTGAAGGAACTCATCATGTACTAGTAAGAAGAAAATGTACAATCAATCCCATATAGTAAAGGAAAACAACTTTAAAAATTTCAAGATCTATGCATAATGAAATGATAAACTACAACTCCAGAAGATCGAAGATGAAGCCTACTACTGTATGGATTTCTTTTAATTGATGGCACCTATTTTTCCTGTAATGGAGGCTTGTTTTCTTGTTTTGTTTTGTTTGTGTTCTTGAGGGGTAGGAAATTGGATTTGGGGACAGGGGTAACTAGTGATACTAAGCATAGCAATACTTTTTTGTTTTTTTTTTTTAGTGATGCGTTTAAAAAGACAATAAAAATAAAGATTGCCATTGAATCCTTTTTAAGTACATAGTAGAAAAAAGAAGGAAATTCAGATGGACACATGGACAAGCACATTTTTTTCTAAACAAATTTGTTATAGTTATATACTTTAAAATATATTATTATTAGCTTATTAGCAATTTGTGGCTTCATATAATTCTCCCTTTTCTATTTATTCTTTGTTTACAAAATATTCATGATATCAAATTCAAAATAAAAACAACAAAACCCTAACAATATATCCAAGAAAAACAAGATATGTAAAGAACACCTCCTGATTGCCTAAAATATTAGACATATTTCAACGGGCAACTCACTGAGTTAGTCTTTCATTAAACTTTGACTATTAAGGCAAATGGAATATAAGCTGGGCTTGTAGGGGATAGGAAGAAAGCAGCAAGCTAGGTTGTATTTAGGAAGTTGCATAGAACATTCTCAAAATGCTTCTTGTCACAAAAACTTATCTTTGTTACCAATATTCTTCCGAGCATCGTATATTGTGGCCAGAGACAAAATATCACAATCTCAAAAAAAAATTAAAATTGTGGATGTATCAAAGGGATATGGAATCATGGTCAAGTCACTCAATTTTCCTGAGCTTTAATTTCCTCACATCAGCAATAATTAGCCAAACTAGTCATGAAGCATTTATTACCTGCTGGGCTTTACTAAGCACTGGGCATAGGAAGAAAGGTTAAAAACAGTCATTGTTTTCAAGGAGCTCACATTTTAATGGAGGGGACAACATGTCAATAAATTGGCATATAAGATTCCTACGAAGTCAATTCCTCTTGAGAGGGAAGAGTTTTGGCATCTTTTAGGACCTAGGAAAGGTTTATGTCAGAAGATGGCATTTGGTCTGGATCTAAAGCAAAGCAGGAGTTCTAAGATGCAAAGGTGAGGAGGGAGAGCATTTCAGGCATGGGGATGGCCAGCACAAAGATGAGAGATAGAGTGTTGTATATAAGTGACAGAATATAGATTAGTGTTGCTGGATTGTGTAGAGTTCATGAAAGGGAGTAAAGGTAAGAACACTGGAAAGGCTGACCAAGTTGTAAGGAGCTTTAACTGATATTTAATTAAGCTTTAATTGATAAACAAGGACTTTGTATTTAATCTTAAATATAATGGGAAGCCGCTAGACTTCATTGATTAGGGTGGGGCCTGAATAGGCATTAGGGAAATCACCTAGACAATTGTGTGCAGGATGGATTGGAGTAGAGGTTAGGGACACGAGAGAAATCCATGAGACAACCATTGCAACAGAGTCCAAATGAGTGGGGGAGAACCTATATGTAAAGTGCTTTACAAACCTTAAAACAAAATGCTACTAACAAAAAATAGGCTGTAATGTTACCAACAATGACTTTTGTGGAAGAAGTGACACACAAAAGAAGACATTATCGAGGAAATGTATGATGGTAAAAGGAAACGTGTGGGTCATGTGGTAAAACTGTGCTAACCAGATCTCCGGAAAATTTTGTGAAACCTAAAAGAAGAACTCCAATGTGGCAAACTGATGTTTGATGGAGGATTTATAGGAGGACATAGACAAGGGTCTAACAAGACATGAAGATAGAGAATTAAAGTATCAAGGGCACTGAGGTTCAGAGATTGAGTGGTTTGACTCAACAAAATGGCAAAACCAGCAGGAGTAGGACCAAGATCCTCTGACTCCAAACACAAGTGTTTTTCCCACTATACCATTTTATCTCAACTAAACTGCATGTTTAGTAAAGTATCTTCCCTAGTTTATAATCTCTGTCCCCCCTCAAATAACTACAATAAATAATTGATAATGTCCAATTTTGTTGCTACCAAACAACTAGAACTGGCATAAATTGATAGTGATGTGTTTATGTTGACATCAAACTCCATTTCCACAATCTTCCATGAAATTCCCAATCTTAAGTTCAAATGGGCAACATTTTGCTTCAGATACTTATGTCCCTTGCTTCATATCTTTGTAAAAACAAACAAGCAACTATACGACTATACAACCATAACAAAACATAATCCCTCTCTCTCTCCCAACCAGCAGTCAGGGACATTTTCACACTCCAGAACAATGGTTTCTTTTTCTTTCCCTTTTTCTCTAACTCAGTTGTTTTATCATACCTTCTTTTCTTCATAGATGAATGAGCTATCTACAGTTGCTAAAAACTAATGACATTGTAGTGGTTCTGAGAAAAAAAAGTTCCTTTTCTAATTTATATTTTTCTTTGCCTTGCCAATTGGAAATTAGAAATAAATCTAATTTGGTTGTGTTGGACACTTTTCTTTCACTTACCAACTAAATGTTTATTTTGGAATTTTGTAAAAATGTCCATCAAACATTTGAAAACTCCAATTAACAATGAAGTAAAAGACTTAAAATATCATGTATAATTTAATATTTTAACAAGGTATTCTCCCCACATCCACTTTTTTTATGGTAGCTAACAAATGATTGAATGGCAAATATATTCTCTCTTCATCTCTTTTATATAAAATGAAGAAAATAAAGAGTGTCTTGCTTTATCAGAGAATTTGGCTGCTGGGAACTTTTCATATAACTTTTGGAGCCCTAGACTCAAGCGCTTTGATATGTTCTGATCAGTATTTTCTTCCAAATCAGGGGGGGAACAGAAGGAGGGCTTTTTCTACTTGAAGTTCCTTAGGGCATGTTTATGCCTTTCCAAACTTCAAAGGACAAAAAAAATGGTAGAATATGCAAATTCAGGGGGGAAAAGTATAAATTTTAACATGATTGTATGCAGAATGCATTATATATAAATTATGGCTTGAGCAGGAAATAAATTTCTGAAGAATTAATGATAAGGATCTAAAAAGTGCTTTAATGAAAAAGAAATGCAAATATAAAATCTTTACTATTTCTCCATAGTTCTTTTTAGTACTTTTAAAATCATATATTTAAGATCACTACATTACAATTATCTTCTGAATTGATCTATAATACTGAAAGCATTGACCATACACAACCAAAGTTGTTTTCAGTCAAAGTAGAGTTTGATTATTACCTCCACATAGCAATGGACATTTTCCCCAGAGTGGCTGGCTTATTCATTGTGTCTTCTCTGTAAAAAGGGCTGGGGTAGAGTGGAGGGAGGGAGCATTAGCAGTTTAGTGCTGTATATAGATACTCTATCAATTTAGATACTCTACTCTATCATGTGAACTTGCCCAACCAGCTTTATGAAATGATAAATATACATATATATATATATGTGTGTGTGTGTGTGTGTGTGTGTGTGTATATATACACACACACATAAATAATCACAAATATATAGATAGGTATGTATGTAGAGATGTACGCCTATATATATATGCATGTGGCTGTAGATGTATATATTTGTTGAAAAGCATTGCATAAAAGTAAATGAGAAGTTTTGATGTGAGGACAGGTGGAAGCAATTTATGTGTTTGTTTTTGAACTTTGTTATATCTATGCATCTTTTTTCTTTTCAGCAGCAACTTACATGAAAAATTAACCTTAAAATGCAATCATAGAAGGATTTTTCCCCCTCTCTTAACTGATCACCCTAATAACAGTTGCAAAGTTGCCTCTCTGTTCTCCCTGGTGTTCTCAGTGTGAATAATAATGAAGTGTTTAATTGCAGCAAAAGAAAAATAGTCACAGTAGAAGAGCATTGGGCAAAATATTTGTAACTATGAGGTATAAACAGAGGAAGCTTCTGAATACCTTTTGAAATCTGGAAAGTATGAATATTCATGTAACATTTATAAATATATGTGCACATATATAAAAGAATGACCTGAGTCATTAATCAACAGATCTCATAGATGGCTCTTTAAGCTTGAGAACAATATAATCCTGGAGCTACAAAATGCCAGCAGATGTCACACTGGAACTGCGCCACAGATCTTGCAACACACACACACACACACACACACACACACACACACACAAATGCTATAGCTGGAAAGAATAATTAGAAAAATCACCAGTTGTGCATATAGAGAATTTACTTAAATATTTATATCTGTAAATACTTTTGTAAGCAGAAGAACAATAATTATATAATGTTACATACATGCCATGGGCATTTAGGGTTACATTTCACATTATATTTTTAGCCAGAGCTTCCTTTCTTCCTTCTTAAAGTATTTCAGAAATATTTTAAATTTGGAAGTTTGGTATTTTTCTCCCATAGACCAGAAATATGATAAAACATATGCTCTAGTTAGTGGAAGAAATGGAAAGATCTTAAAAGGAATGATGAAAAATTTAATGTGCACTGTCCTCTAAAGACTGTCACTAATGGGAGTCCCTAAGGGTTTGAGAAGTCCTTCATTAAACGATCAATAAATCCCCTTCTCCATAGTCAAAAGTAAGTATGAGGGAAGGAAAATAAGCGATCTCTATCTCTAATGTAATGTTTTTAATATCTTGAAAAAGAAAGCTGAGGTTTAAGGTAAACCTATGGACATTCTGCTTTAAACTGTATTAATGAAGAATATTTACAACCTGCTGAGGAAAGTCATGTTTCCTTTTTCTTCCTCAAGACAAAAGTTTATTGAGTCACTCTGCATATCATGTTGCTTTGTTCTTCAAAAGTTCAATGAGTGACATTTAGCCTTTGTAGTGTTAAAAACTGCATACTATGTTAATAATGGTTTCAGTGGCACATGCTTGAGTACATTTTGTAGATTACAAAAAGCACGGAGACAGGCAGATTGTGATAAATAAAGAATATCTTTTATCATCATTATCATTATCATTCTGAGTAGAATATATTTTAATCAACTTGAAGGAACATCAAATTGGAACTACTGCAACACCAGTAAAATGAAAGTCTGTTAATACAAAAATGGGCTTAGCATTCTTAATTCTTGTTGGAATTTTATTTGTTTATTTATATGAAATAAATGTCACACAAATATTTGTAGTTATTAACTTTGGGGTAAGAAAAATAGGTACACAAAAAGAGTTTGTTTTGATCCTTATAAGGCAATGCCTCTACTTAACTTCTGGTATAATTAAATTTAAATTAAATATACTATTTAATTGATTTTTACTTTCTTCTGAAAATGTATTACTGGTGGTACTCTGGGGTTTTTATCAATTACTTCTTTTAATAGAGGATATATCTCAATCAGTAGTATGAGTGTCATCCATAGGAGTTTTAAAATGATAGGGTAGGTTTTAAAGGTTTCACAGGATAGAAAACTAACAGGCATTGCTTCTGAAGTCAGGAGATCTGAGTTGAAATCTGTATTTCACATTTACAAATTGTATGTTACACATCAGCTTTCGCTCCCTCACATGAGAACGATGATACTTACACTTCCTACCTAGGGTTGGAAAAGGAATAAAGGGATGCTTTTTAAATCTTAAAGAGCATTAAAATATGTTATAATAATTAATAAACACTTAATAAACAGAATGAATTACTTCGTGAATTGCCATATCAGCTTTAAAGGTTGCCACATTTTATTTTTGTCTCTATGAGGAGATAAAAATGAGGAGTTTGTGACTGAGTCATGATTTGCCCAATATTAAAGCATAGGAATTAAATCCAAGATTGTTGAACTCAGATGCCAAGCTATCACACCAGAACCATGACAGCATTTGTCAGTTTACTATGGCAATATCAGCTATTTTTCAATACGTAGTAGAAATACCAAACTTTTTTGTCATTCACTCTTATTGAATATAGTATTTTTTTTCTCTATCCCTCTGGCACTTTGTCCTGCCTTACAGCAATTATTTTTTGCTTTGCCATACATATCTCTGTAGTTTTGAATTCTGTGATATTATATGTCTTGAACTGATCTGAATTATTAAGTCCCATAAATAAGAAGTTCCTCATTAAAAGCATATTTATATGTACATTATATATATATAAATTTCAAATTTATTTTAAATATACTTTAAATAATTTAATTATGTAAATGCAATTTGAAATGTATTTTCTTTGTTAAAACAGATTGTTAAATAGAAAGGACTTGTAAGTCATCCATTACACAGGATTTCTCTTTTAAAAAGAATTCAATGCATCTTCAGCAGACAGGTAGTGCCAGAGTGGGAAACAGCCTTGTTACATAGTGCTACATATTATCTTAGCATTTGGGAAATTCTAAATCTTTAATTCCATCCCATCTCTATACTTGTTCTCTGTCCTGCTCTACACCTCACAATTTACATGCAATAATATACATTTCTCTGCTGTCAGCATAACACTTAAGGCTTATCAGAATTACAGTAGTACTAGAATGAACTTTTCTATAGTTCTGAGCTTTTTTTCTGCAAGATTTCCAACTTGAACTGATAAGCAAGTAAAAAAATGAAATCTACTTGACTAGTCATTCTAATTAGGTCAATAGTTTTATCTTCTCCTATATACCCGTGCCTACCACCACTTTCATGACTGCCTACATCATGAACTGGCAGTAATCAAACAGTTGAAAGTTTAAAGCAAACAACAGTTGTGTGGAGATGATTCCTAAACCTTAAACACAGAGTAAAGGGCTGTCATCTTGCTTCTTACCTAGTAGACAACAAAGCATGCAGTTAAGAAAAGAGAAACATAAATACTCTCTAGTGAGACATAAGACAAAGAGAGGCAGTCTTAAAGGGTCATCCCCACCCTAGGATGAAAAGGAAAGATTCAAGGATTAAGGGGAGAATTGGCCCTGATAAGAGCTGTCCTGCAGAAGAAAAAACACAGAGAGAGTCCAGCTGAGTAATCTGCTCATCAGCAACAGTACCCAAAAGGAAAGAGCATGAGGGTGCCAGGAGAAAGGAAAAGACATACAAGAACCTATTAGTACTAGAGGGGCAATTTGCCTTGACTGCATGTGTTTCTTATAAATGTGTCCCGCTACCAGTATGATTTCTAAGTTTGTGCTCACTCTACCCACTGAGAGGGCACCTCAGGTTTATGAGGACAAATGCTTTATAAACACTTACTATGATTTACTATGCTATCTTAGTAAATGCTTTTGATCTGATTATTTTTACCAGTCAACTATTATACACATGGATAGAGGCTAATAAACTATAATGTTAGGATTTCAGACCTTCTGGATAACTTGTAACAAAGGTAGTAGCTGCCCTCTAGGGACTCATCCTTTGAATATTGAGTATGAGTCAGAGTGGTAATCCTTGGAAAGAGTGCTACAAATGCATCATTGGTCACCTTGGAGAAAGCATCTTCAGTTAAGTAATAGCACTAGAAGTAAGATTACAAAGTCTGGAAAGAGACTGGGAAGTGAGATAGTGGGGGCAATGAGAAAAGTGCTTTTTCTAGGAGTTTGGTTGTGAAGAGGAAGAGAGTATCAATAGTATATTAGGGTCAAAGGAAAAAAGTAAAGAGAGGGAGAGATTTATCCATGTTTGAAGACAGCTGGGAAGAAGCCAGTAGATCAAAAGGAGTTGAGAATTATTTTTTAAAAAGGGCAATTGAAGGGGCACCCTGCCAAGACAGGATAGTAGTATAGAGATATCTGTGCCAGCAAGGATAAAGGACACCTCCTCCTCTAAGATTAAAGCAAAGCAGAAGAGGATGGGAGATCATGCTGAGAACTGAAGTGTGGAATTAGAGTGGGAAGCTCCCCAGAGATAGCCTCATTTTTTTTTTGTTTCACTATTATACAATACTATGCTTTGCTATGCTACCTAGAGACCATAAATAACTAGAGGAGTAAGTAAAATGACTGTGTAGCACAAATGAGAGAAAACAGGTAGGTAATGAAAAGATCAAAGAGTTTAGAGTCTGAAGGGTCCTTATAGCCCCACATATTTCCCAATCATACATAACCACATCTGGCTTCTTTTTAAGTTTTTTTTTGTTATGAAATTCATATGATATGAGCATTTAAATCCACAGAAAAATAAAAATTGCTTACAAAACTTTGAAATTGTTAGGTACATTTTTCCCATCATGAAATATGATTTGCTTTTTAAAATAAAATTTAGATTTAACATGGTGGTTGCAATATAATACTTTCCTGTTTGTCTGTGTTCCTTTCTGAACACTTCTGCTTTTATCTGTTTATTTTTAAATGATTCATTAAAAAACTTTTCTTTCTTTTCTTTTACTTTATAGTTTATCTATCAATCCCTCCCAAAGAAGAGAAAAAAAAACTTCTCCCTTCTAACAAATAACTACAATCATACAATAAAAAAAAAATATATATATATATATATATATACATACTGGGTTACATGAATTTCCAATTCTTTACCTGTTAATATATAATATATATATATATATAATACATATATATGTATATGTAATATATATATTCATTCTGCTTCATTTATGCAATAATCTTACTGGCATAAAATAGGACTATTAATCACTTCTTCATTCACTGTGAATTCTCCTTTTCATTTTTTAAATTGGCAATTTAGTCTTTCTTTTCTCCCCATTTGATAGTATTTTTTCCTAAGTATGTGTAAAGATTGTTTTCAACATTCATTTTTGTAAGATTTTGAGTTCCAAGTTTCTTTTGCCCTCCATCCCTTTTCTCCTCCATCATGAAAACAACAAGCAATTTGATAGAGATTGTACATGTACAGTCATGTTTAAACATATTTTCCTCTCTTTTTTATCAGAGTAGTTAATGTTTTATTTATCTATTCAATGACTATTTTGTCCATTATTTTTCTTGGATTTTTGAAAATTGTTCTTGTTTATTTTTTCTTTCTTTTTTTTTTGATTTGTTATTTTTCTAGTTCTTCAAGTTACATGTCCAGTTAATTAATTTGTTCTCTCTCTTAGGTTGATGAAAGTGTTTAGAGATATACTTATTCTCAAAGGCTGATTTTACTATCCCAAATATCTTGTTATATTTTCTAATTTTGCCATTTTATTTAGAAATAATCTAATAATTGTGTGTTTTTCTTTAATTCACAAGTAATTCATATTAAATTAATTATCCTCCATTTAATTTTGAATTCTTTCTTCAAATGTCCTTTGTTGATTATAATTTTTATTATGTTATAGTCAGGAACATGTCTAGTGCTTCTAATTTTTCTCTCTTTGTTTGTAAATTTTTGAATGCTCTAGCACAGTTTTTCCCTAATAGTACCTTGCACAAATGGGGTTTACATGGGTATGTGTGTGCACACTTCTTAGTATAACACATTTGGAAAACATCAGAGATCTTATATCCAACTGTTCTAAAATTCTATTTTATTAGATTCTTTCTGATTCATCTTTTTTGTTTGATTATTCACTTTACAAAAAAGTAGCACATTAAAGTCCCTAGAAAGTATAACTTTCCTATTTCCTTCAGTACTTTGGTTAACTTTTTCTATAGGTTAGTGTTTCTTAACCTAGGGGTCAATAGATGGATTTTAGGGGGTCTGTAAAGTTTGTATAGGAAACAATTATACCTTTTTTTCCATATAATTGGCTTCCTTTGTAACTTTTTTTAAATTTTCTATATTTAGAGACATTATCCTGAGAAGGGAGTCACACAGATCACCAGAGATATCGGTGACACAAAAAGATTTAAGGACACTTGCTTTCAGTGTTTAGATGATATGCATTCAGTGCATATGTATTTAAATATCAATATTTTTTCTTTGTAATGTGGTGGCTTTAATTATGAGAGTTTCTCTGCATATTTTTTAAAAAGAAGACTATTTTTATTGATGCTTTTGCTAAAATCATTATTGCTGCTTTTTTAAATTGTCTAAAGCAAAATAAATACTTCTTCAGTCCTATACTTTAATTCTGTGTAAAATATTATATTTCAAATGTCTTCTTTTAAACATCATGTTATTGGATTCTGTTTTCTAATCCATTTGTTACTTTTATACCTCTCTCCCTCCTGTCTTTACAAGTTCAGATGCCTATTCTCTTTCTTACATTTTCTTTCTCCCTCTTTAATCTCCTCTTCATGATCAACACTTTGAGATAAAGTGTGTTTTCCTTGTTCTATTTCTTTCCTGGATCTATTCTGAATGACTGTTCAATTTAATGTGTTTCTGCACCAAACTCAAGGTGCATGAGCATGTTAACCCAATCCAATCCAATCCAACCAACATTTATTAGATGCCTACAATGTGCCTGGCACTGTGCTCAGTGCTGAGGATTCAGTCAATGAAAATAAAAACAGAACCTGCTCTATGGGAACTTAGTCTAAAAAAGAAGACAACAAAAGGAGGTGGGAAACTGAGCAAGTTGTGGGAGGGCTGGTACCTAAATAACGTAGGTATCTTGTTCTATGGAATAGAAACAAGAAAGAGCAGTAAATGCAAAGTGGAATAAGCTGAGAGTCCAATTCCTGCTCTCTATAAAGGAAAGCATTGGAGGGAGTTTGTTATTCTACCCTCTAGCCCTCCAATCAGAGGGGAGAAGATACTGAGGGAGGTGGTCCATCAAGGTTTGACTTAGCAGCATGGTAGTATGTTTGGCAGAGATGAGTTTATTCTGAGAAGGGCACCTTGTTCCCTGGAGTTGAAACCAGGTAGAGCAGCTGATGCAAAGTGGGTGCCATGAATCCAGTTCAGATGAACAAATTCATGAGGCTTCCACTCTATCACTTAAGCCACATATGTATACTTTTCCTATAAATTCCACTTCTATGAAATATAAAACTCTTCCCTTACTTCCTCATTTCCTCCATAATGCATTCATTTCCCCTCCCTTTATTTCCTACCTTAAAATCAACAAGATATGCACACACACAAACACACACACAACTTCACCTGAGTTTGTCATATTTCACTTTCTCTGTGACCCTTGAAATCAGTAATACAAATTCTGAAGAGACCATGGCAAAAACTCAAATAGAAATGGATGGGGAGAGGAGAAAGGAAACCCTAAACCTGACCTAAGAATCCCTATGGGCTGCATATTGACACAGAAAAACACACATTAATATTATTTATCTTCTTTCATATTTTTACTTATATTGTTAAATATTTCACAATTGCATTTTAAGCTGGTTTGGCAACAAGCTGGGGAGGGTGAATTTTTGACACATTTGCTCTATTAGATTTTGAACACTTTGTCATTATTTAGTTCTTTTCAGTTCAGTTGTATTTATTTTTTAATATTTCTCATAAAAATTACGTTTTCATTCAAAGTTTCTATTCAGCTTTGATTTCTTTCATTAAGAATGCTTGAAAGTCCTGTATTTTATCAATAATCCATTTCCTGCCTTACCTATAGTATCATTCTTACTTGTGCAGAGCAAATTATTCTTGGTGGTTAGCCTTTATTTATTTGCTTGCTTGTTTAGTTATTTTTTGGAATACTGAATTCCATGATTTCTCTTTCTAATTTAATAACACTTATTGCTAATTCAGGTGTGGTTCTGAGTGTGACTATTTGCTACTTGAAATTTGTCTTTATAGTTAGTTACAGTCGTTTTTTTTTCCTTTCTTCAGCTTAGAAGTTCTGGACTTTGGCTGTGACATTACTGACTTTTTTCAGTTTAATATTCTTTCAGAAAATTGTTGGTAGGTTCTATTTTCACTTTTTTTCCAGCTCTAGTAGATTTTTTTAATTTTCTTAATGATTTCTTGAAATATGGTATCCAAGTTTTTGTTCAATAACAGTTTACAAGGACTCAAAAAATTACTCTTCCATTTAATTTCTGGTAATTTGCTTTTGATAATTGGTACTTTACATTTTCTTCAATTTTTTTAACTTTTTCTCAATATTTCTCATATCATAGAATGAGTTCTCTTACTCCAGTCCTGGAGTCCATTACTTTAGATAAGGTTTTCTGCCTTCTTTTCTAATACATTCATTGACATTTTTTCCTCCCAATTTTCATATCATTTCTAATTTCATTTTTTTAATTTCTTGTTTTTCTTTTTTCCTAGCTATTCTTGTAGTCCTTGTGGCCATTCCCCACACTTTCCCTTGCTCCACATTTAGTATCACAGTTTAGTAATTGTGACATTACTTTCTTCTATTTTTTTAAATCCCTGAGCTTCTATTTTTTGGTGTTTTCTTCTATTTCCTCATATTTGTAACCTCAGTTCTTGGACTAAGAGTTTGTGCTGGGGTAATCCTCCTTAATCCCCAGGGTTCCTAAATAAGTTGGGTGGGTATGACTTGCTTCTATTGCTTCTTTAATCTTGGTGCCCTGGACTGGGTTAGCTATTGGGCCTTTATGTCAAACCCTGGAGTCTTATCTCAGTCTTCTGGTGATCTACTGCAGATTCTATATTCTATTCAGACTTTTTCTTTTTCTTCTTGCATGAACCTCATTCAGGAGTCCTGGGCTGTGGCTAGGAAAGACATCAATGAACTTTAAGAGAACATATTTTCCTCAAGCTTCCTCTGACCTTGGCACCCAAGTACTTAGTAGACCCTACCTGCTGCTCTTGGTTCTCAAAGAAATTCCTGGTCAAAGTCTCTGTCCTTGCAGATTTACTATGAGGACTAGTTCTGTCCTTGTTGCAATTTTATCAGGGTAGGGTCAGAATAGTTATTAGTTTGCCTTGTCTTGCAAAATAAACCAAAAACCAACATTTGGAGTGTTGACTAGTTTCAGGGATATTTGCAAAAGCTCTCTGGTTTTCCTAGAATGGTTCCCAAACATGTATCTTCTTAATTCACATTTACCTGAGCTTGCAATGGCATTCCTTTTAGGACGCCTCTGCCCAACCCTGTATTTTTGTTCCATTCTGAACTGGGTGGAGGAGGTTGCTTCTGCATCTTTCCTGTTTTCTTTATCATTAGCCTTTCTTGGTTGCCCTTTCCAAATATCCACTGGTTATTGTGGGGCAGCTGGGCTTCTCTATGACCTTTATCATTGTCACCTTCATTAGAAGTACCAATCCCCTCTTTTTATAGGTGAGAAAACTGAGTTTCAGAGAAGTAAAGTGATTTGCGCTTGATCATAAAGTAATAAATGATAGTGTGCAGAATGGAACTGAGGCCCTCTGACTCCGAATCTAGCATCTTTCTCACAATACCACATTGCCTATAAGGCCTAAGAACCATCAAGATATATCTAGATGAAACTGGTCTTTCATTAACCCTGCTGTTTCTCTTGATTTGGATTGGTTTAACTTTCTTGGGAATTTTTGCTAGAGGAACAACAAGGATTTAGAGCTGGAAGAAATCTTAGAAATTGTCCAATCCAACATCTTCATCTTACAAATGAGAAATAGACTCCCAGCAATGGCAAATGATTTGTCTAAAATCACATAGATAAGTGAGTAGCAAAGTTATTATTTGAACCCAGGTCCTTCTTTTAGTGATAGAATAGCTGAAATTAGCAAAAGTGGGGTACTGATGCAAATTCTATACCCCCAATAGGATTTTTGAGGGCCAGATGATTTCTTAAAGTCACTTTTAGGAGTATTTTGGATAGGACAGCTTGATCCTTTTAGTCTCACAAATAAGACAGAAACTACAGAAGAGATGGGAAAATATATATGAATTGCATTATTAATTTAAACATCAAAAACAGAATAGAATAAATAAGATTAGATGTTATCTGTTTCTCCTTGATCTTTTCTTAAAAAAAATAAAATAAAATAAATGCAAGACCAACACTCTTAATGTTGACTTCTAGGCAGTGGACTGAGACCACTTAGTATTTTTACAAAGGCCAGCAGTCAAGAAAGGACTGGATATGAAACAATGATCACCAAGGGAAAGGGTTTTTCTCCCATGACCTCTGAAAGAAGAGGGTCACATTCAAGAAAGAAGAAGCTATAGCTGTGCCTTGACCCTTTTACCATGATTTGTCATGATGGGGACAACAGTCCTCATATCCTATAAGTTTATTCAGTGGAGACTGGTCCTGAGAAAAATGATGTTTTCATGACTTGAAGGTGGATTGAGTTTGACTCTCAGTAGTCTGTCAGCTGTAGTAGTTCATGTAGCTTAGGGGTGGTGTATTACTTTCAATAATAGCAGAGGTGCCATTATGTATTTCTCCAGGACAATTGCATTAGCTCTACACAATCATTATCAGTCCTTGGCTAACTAAAGTAGCATTTTCTTTCAGAAGCTATTACTGTTTTTAGTCTTTGGGCTGCCATTCAGTTTTTATTTGCTTTCCTAATATGTCTTTAAAGTGGTCACACCCTCCTCCCATAGTACCTCAGTCACATTAAAGATTTTGGTTTACTTCTTCTGAGAAATGTTATATTTTTTCTAATTGAGCTTTGATACAGTCATAGTATAATTTCTTTAATACAACTACACTTGATATCATTCAGATTTATACAACCTTTCTAATAAAATTGATTTGTATAATCACTATCAGTATTATGATTTCACTTTTCTTAGAATCAAAGAAAAACAGAACATTAGTGTTGGAAATGGCCCTAGATATGACCTAATCTAATTCTCTCACTTTTTAGATGAGGAGGCATAAAGAAAACAAAGTGACTTATCTAATCCCACAGTAGCATGGTTGGCATTAGAATCCAGCATGATGTCATTTGTGTCATTTTTTGTAAACAAGTTATCAGGTAACTAGCATTATTAATTGTTCACTATGTAGCAGGCACTGTGCTAGGTGATTTTAACAATGACACCATTACTAGTATTTTAGAGAGTAATTATGCCCATCCTTTCACCATCATCTTTACGTGATGTACAACTTGGATTTTTCAGATATCATGAGTCCTATCTATCAAAGACATATAAAATTACCAGAAGACTATTGTTTTTAAAGAGATAGATGTTTATGTGAACAATAGCTTTGGAACACTGAAAGCTCTTCACAAACCAGAATATTAAGGGTCAATGCATTAAAAAAATGCAAAAGACCCAGATCAGATACCTCTCATTGCTGGGGCTAGTGGGGAGTTTAAACAGAAATGATTATCAAATATAAAATAAATAATTTTGATGGCATGAATTTTTAAAAAAATATCTCATGTAAATAAAATTAATGCAACTAGAATAAATGCTTCAGTCAGTCAACAAGCGTTTGATAAATATTTACTCTCTGCTAGGTCTTAGGCTAAGCACAAGGGACACAAAGAAAGATAGAAGCAAGTCTTGTCCTCAAGGAGCTCATATTCTAACAATATATAAATTTACAAGAGGCAAAAGGAGTCAATAGTAAAAACCATGGATTCAAAATCAATATGTAAATATCATAAGTTCAAGAGATAAACAGGAAGTACTAGAGGCTCTGATGAACCAAAGCAAGTATGACCTTATAGGTATCACTGAAATTTCATGATATGGAGGAATATGACTCTGAGTTCAAAATTCAAATTCTAATTTTCAAAAGAAATTTCCAATTGAATTCAAAATTCAAATTCAAAAGAAATGGGACTGATGAAAGGGAGTTGGGGTAGCATTAAATATTAAAAAAACTTCATATGGAAAAATACAGTAATCAGAAGGGTTAGAATGTTGGAAAGCAATTGGGAAATGACCACTAGAGGTAGAAAGAGAAGCAATTAAGTCATAAGAGTATAGGACAGGCAATTTGGACATATGGAGGAGAGTCTAGGTATTTGAGAATGTGGCATTGAAGCATGATGTAGGAGAAATTGGAGACCTTCCAAGTGACCAGTGGGAGAATCATGACACAATAAGCCAAGCCTGATATGTCAAGTTTGAGGCTGACATGAAATGAAACACTGAGAGAAGTATTAGCAGTCAACAAAAGGAGGTTTATTAGCCATAACAGGGGAAAGATATTCACTGAAAACTCAGCTTTAATTCAGTTGAACATAGCTTCTCAGTGTTGGTCATGCTGCTGGCCTAGCAATTAGAAGCCACGGAGAGGAGCCCTTAACTCTTCCTACCCTGATATTTCTTTGTGTAACCTGGCAACTACATTAATTGTTTAGGTCTTGGTCCTCTGAGGCACCAAAGTTTCAAGGACAGTTTAATGCCTTCTAAGGGAAAAACACAATAAAAAAAAATATTCCCAATTGGGTTGCCAAAAAAAAAACCAAACAAAAAGGAACAAAAACCGTTATAGAAGCATTTCAAAATACACAAACAAGAACAGAATGAAAGACAGAAACACAGAAAAGCAAAACTATTTTAAAAGTTTTAAGCTGATTTTATTACATACTGTAATTGAAAGGACAAAGTGAACTATATGAATAAATAAATATTCCTTTTCTGTTCTGCTTTATAGATGGAAATGTTCATTTTAATTGGCATTTTTCTAGAATTAAAGTAAAATAATGAATAATTTTGAGTTTCTTGAATTGCTCTTATTTCTCTTTCCAATTTTTCCTCTACTTCTCTTATTTGATTTTCAAAATCCTTTTTCAGGATTTCCATGGCCTAAGACTAATTCATATTTTTCTCAGAGACTTTGTATTCAGGAGTTTTGACTTTTTTGTCTTCTTCTGAGTATATGTTTTGATCTTCCTTGTCACCAAAGTAAGTTTCTCCAGTCTCAAGTTTTGATTTGTTTTTTAATGTTTGCTCTTTTCTCCAGCCTATTTCTTGATGTTTTAACTCTTTGTTAAGGTAGAGTTCTGCTTCTAGGGTGGAAGGTGCACTGTCTTAAACTTTAGGGGTTTTGTGCAGCTGCTCTCAGAGGTACTTCTAGGGACTCATAAGTTTTCAGTTCTTCCAAGGTAGTTTTATCTAAGGAGAGGTATTTACTCCTTTCCTGGACTGGGCTCTGGTCTGTGAGTGACCACAAGAACTGTTTTCTGCTCTGGAACTGTGAGGACCACCTTGCCCCAGGACCACCACCCAGGACTGTGAGCTAGATCCAAGTATGGGCAAAACAACAGAGTCTTGCCTCAATGTTACCAAAGAGATTTCTGTAATCTCCTTCTGACTAGTTGTTCGATACCTTTACCCTCTATGGGCTGAGAGCTCCAGAAGCAGATGCTGCCACTACCACTGCCACCACTGCTACCATCATTGCAAATTCCATCACTTCCAAGGTCTGCTCTTGGTTTTCTGGGACTGGGGCTATGTTGGAGATAGTCTTGGAATACTCTCCTCTCTCACCCAGGTCTGACAGCCCATTCCTACTGACCTTCTAAGTTGTATTTGGCATTTATGAGCTGAGAAGCTTGGAAACCAACATAGCTTCTAGTGATGCAGTTCCCTGAGGCTTGCTCTGGGTCTACTTGGCATGGTGTGCACTATCAGGACCTGCTCTGGACAATACTCCTCACTTACCGTGGTTCAACAGACCTTTCCCATCAGCATTCCAGGCTGTGTTTGGCTGCAAATTTGTTTCACTTGGTCTTTTTGTGAGTTCTGCTACTCCAGAATTTGCTTAGAGTTATTTTTACAGGTATGTGGAGGAGTTAGGGGGAGAGATCAAGAAAGTTCCTGCCTTTACTCCTCCATCTTGGCTGTGCCCCTAAATAAATTTTAAAGGAAAAAATAGTCTAACATCTATAGAAGTAAGACTTCATAAAAAGCAAGCCTAAACTACAAAGCAAGGTTCTGGGAACTATCTGTTCCTATCACATACAGTTAAACAGCAATTTGTCTATTCAGATTGTATGGGCATAAATTACTGGAAGTTGAAATGTATAGTTTGGAGAGAGAAATCTTAAGCAGAGTAGGGAATGACAGTTGACTTCATGAGGGAAAAGAATTAGATTTGTTTATTTTGGCTGGGGGCAGAAACAGAAATAAAGAATCAAAGCTACAAAAAACAATGAATTTAAGAATTAGAGAAGTAAAGCTCTTCATATCTTCATCATCATTATAGTTGTACAATAATGGAATAGACTACCTCCATTTAAGTAATTAGCTTCCTCCTCATTTGGAATCAAGCAGGAACCAGATGGAATTTGATGTCTTTTAGTGAGGATTCCTTTTTGGGAATGGGATGGGTATGACTGTTTTCAACTCTGAAGTTCAGTTATTCAGTGGTTTGTCTTTCTGTTTTATTCTATGCCCAGCTAATTTTCTCTCTGTATTTCCTGTTCTAGATATAACTATGGACTAACTCAAAGGACTGCTTATTCACCTGTGTGTATCGGTGTAGACAATAGAAATTTTTCATCCTTTTTCTTTCCACTATGGATCTTTGAATCGACTTTATTTGAATGGATATAAAAGGTCATAAATTTTTAGCACTTGAAGTTATTAGCACAGATGAATTCCCACATAAGAACATCTGAAAAGTTTCACCATCAATCTCTCTCATCCTTTTAGATACTTTACATCCTGAATGACAACATTGAATCACTTTAGTGGGTACAGGTCTTGCTTTGCATAATATTGCTGGATGATCTAATAATTTTCTTTGCCTGTGAATCCCTGAAAGAATTTTATATGATCTCATGATCATAGGAGATACCTTACATGAGGACTCTACTTAAAGCTTATCTTTCTGTACTAAAATAATTGTTTTTAAGGATTACCTGGGGAAAAAAGATTATCTAAAAATAATAAACATATGTGAAGCTAATAGGATTTCAGTTCTTCAAGAAGGTACAGTATTCTCACGTTTCCCAAACCATATGAGGGGCTGCTAAGGCAGCTTCTGGGTATATCTGTTGATAGAAAATAATTCCATTACATTTCAGAGTATGCACAGATTACTCAATGACTGTTTCCTGGACAGTAACTGTTTGATCATTAAAAACAAACAAACCAAACAAGAAACAAAAAACACTTTTTAATTGGCTACAGAGCCAGAGTTGACAGTGCATACAAAAGGTTTAGTCACTGAAGTCACACCTCACTACCTTTTTTCATATATATTTTAAGTGAGGAGGAAGGAGGACCTGCTGTGGATTTCAAATGGAAGAAAAGAAAAGGAGGGCAGGGGTGGAGACAAGATGGTGGAGTAGAAAGATGGACCTGTAGAAGCTTACCCATGTAGCCCATAAAATACCTGTAAAAAATGACTCTAAACAAATTCTAGAGCAGCAGAAACCAGAAAACAACAGAGTAAAAGAGTTTACCAACCCAAGGCAGCCTGGAAGGCCAACAAGAAAGGTCTATCACACCAGGCACAGAGGGGAGCACAGCCCAGCATGTGCAGCAGGGACAGGACCTGGAACAAGTTTCAGGGTGCCACAGCAGCAGTTGCAGTCCCCAGATTTCTCAACCCACAAACATCACAGACAACTTCAAAGGTCAATGGAAGGGCTCCTTCACTCAGGAGAAAGGAATGTGGTCTGGAGCACTGCAGCACAGCAGCTTCCATTTTTGCAAACCTCCATCTAAAGCCCCTGGGGTAATTCAGCAGCTGATCTGAATCTCAACCCTGAGAGGCAATCCTGTCTTCTGGCTAAAAGTCCTAGGGGAAATTGGGCTAATCTGAATCTCAGCCCCAGGTTCAGACCTGAACAGAGAAACTCCTAGGAACATTGTGGCCAAATTCCAGAGTTCCGTGGTCAAGGAGAAAATAATGCAAACAGCTAGAAAGAAACAATTCAAGTATTGTGGAAGTACAATCAGAATAACACAAAATCTACCAGCTTCTGCATGAAGGGATCAAAGGGCTTGGAAAATGATATTCCAGAAGTCAAAGGAACTAGGATTAAAACCAAGAATCACCTACCCAGCAAAACAGAGTATAATACTTAAGGGGAATAAATGCTCCTTCAATGAAATAGGGGATTTTCAATCATTTTTGATGAAAAAACAAGAACTAAATAGAAAATCTGACTTTCAAACACAAGAATCAAGAGAATCATGAAAAGGTAAACAGGAAAGAGAAATCATAAGAGATTTTCTAAAGTTGAACTGTTTATATGCCTAAATGGAAAGATAATATTTATAGTTCTTGAGACTTTTCTCAGTATTTGGGTAACTGAAGGGACTACACACACACACACACACACACACACACACACACACAGAGCACAGTGGTAATTGAATAAGAAGGGATGATAACTAAAAACATAAAATTAAGGAATATATTGGGAGGAGAAAGGGAGAAATGGAATGGGGCAAATTATGTCTCATAAAAGAGGCAAGAAAAAGCTTTTTCAATGGAGGAGAAAAATGAGGAGGTAAAAGTGAAAAGGTGAGAGGGAAAAAGTGAAGCTTACTCTCTCCATATTTGATTTAAGGAGGGAAGAACATGCTCACTCAATTTGGTATGAAAATCTATCTTATACTACAGGAAAGCAGGGGAGAATGGGACAAGTGGAGTGCAGGGGGATGATGGAAAGGAGGACAAATAGGAGGAGGGAGTAATTGGAAGTAAACTATTTTGGGGAGGGACAAGATCAAAAGAGAGAATAGAATAAATGGGAGGCAGGATAGAATGGAGGGAAATAGAGTTAGTCGTACACAACATGACTATTATGGAAGTCTTTTGCAAAACTATACATATATAGCCTATATTGAATTCCTTGCCTTGTCAGTGGGGATGGGTGGGGAGGGAGGAAGAGAGAGAAAGTGGCACTCAAAGTTTTAGGAACAAATGTTGAGAATTGTTTTTGCATACAACTTGGAAATAAGAAATACAGGTAATGAGGTATATAAATCTATCTTGCCCTACAAGAAAAGAGAGAAGATAGGGAATAAGTGAAAGGAGGAGTTTGATAGAAGGGAGAGCATATTGAGGGAAGGGGTAACCAGAATACAAAGTTGCAGCTAAATAAAATGATTGCCTATTTATTTTCCTTGGGTGGGGAAAGGGAGAGATGAGGAGAAAATTTGGAGCTCAAAATTTTGTGAAAATGAATGTTGAAAACCAAAAATAAATAAATGAACATTAAAAAGGGGGGGAAGGCATATTGGCCCCATTACACTGTGAGATCCCCAGGAAAAAAAGAAAAGAAAAGAAAAGGAGTGTGGGGAATAAAAATATTTCAATTCCTAGATTCCACTCTTTGAGGAAAATCTGTAAGAAAAAATAATACTGCAAATAGAGTGAAAATAAAATAAGAATTGGTCAGTCAACAAGTATGCATGAAGCTTTTTCTTTGTGTCAGACATTGTCCTAAGTCCCGAGGATACAAAATGCAAAATAAATAAATAAATGCAAAATAAATTAAAAAATCCTTGCTCTCATATTGTAATGGGGGAAATACATAAAAATAATAATAAAAAAACTAGGAATATATGGATTCCCAGTATATATATATATATATATATATATATTCCTAGTATATATATTCATATATAGAGAGAGAGAGAGAAAGAGAGAGAGAGAGAGAGAGAGAGAGAGAGAGAGAGAGAGAGAGAGAGAGAGAGAGAGAGAGAGAGAGAGAGAGAGAGAGAGAGAGAATAGAAAGAAAGTAATCTGGAAAGGGAAAGCACTAGCAACTATGAGAAATGGTAAAGACCTCTTAAAGAAGGTAGAATTTGAACTGAGTCTTACAGGAAGTCAGGAAAACTCAGAGGTAGAGGTGAGAGTTAAAATATTCTCCAAAATGGGAAAAGTCAGTGCAACCATTTATGAAAATGAAATTACATGAAAAGAAATGTGTACATCCAATCTGAATCAGGTTTTGTCTGAAGGTATATTTTCACTAGAAGTCATTCAGAACTCTCCTGGATGGTTTCACTGTCAAAATAAAATTGAGACAAGGAAGAAATAAAGAACAAAAGGAGACTATTTGTAGGTCATTTTCCTTCTGCAAATTATACCTGATGCTGATACCTATCACTCAAAAATATGTTTATGGGATCATCAGATAAAAGGATTTAGAGATGCAAAGCATCTTAATAGTCAACTAATCCACTTCCATTACTTAAAAGATGATGACACTGAGGTGCCATGAGGGAAAATAATTTTTCCAAAGTCATATAGGTGTTTAGTACCTATGCGTTTTATAAGTATTGTCATAATAATCTGTCAACAATATTTATTAACGACCTAGCATGTATCAAGTACTGTCCTATGTATCAGAGACACAAAAATAAGTTTTTTAACCTGACCTTGTTCTCAAGGAGAATGCAGTATATTTACAAGAAAACTTGTAAATAATTCTGCACAAGCCCAAAATAAACAGGATGAATTTGAGATTTGGGAACAGAGGGAGCATCATTTAAAATGACAATAATGATGACTATGGGATAAATACTGGACCTGTAATTTCATTTCTTCAGGGAAATCTCTAATGAAGAAACTCCTTCTCAATGCAAGTCAAATACTTTCTTGGAGACTTCTAATCTAGAAAATTGCCTGGAATATGGAAGTTAAGTGATTTGTCTAGGATCACACAGCTATAGTCTAGAGGCAGAATTTGAACTCATATCTTTCTGGTTTCATGACCAGCTTTCTATCCATTATACTAGGCTGGCAAAGATAATCATAAATTTGCATAATGATGCAATCGATATTGCAGAGCAACCCATGAAACAAAAACAATTTTTTTTAAAAAGGTAGTTTTCCTGAGCCCTATCTGTTTCTATAGGAGTGATGACAGGATGGCAGAAAAATTGTAGAGCATCAATAAACATGAACTCAGCTGCATATTATAAATATCATACATATGTCCAATGATCAATGAAGGAATATTCAGCTAGAGGAACTGAATCATATCAACCCCTATAATACTGCTATAAATGAAGCCAGAAGAAAACAATAAAGTTGCAGCTAAATAAAATTATTGCATATTTATTTTCCTTGGAAAGAATAAATAAGGGAATTGGTTCTATTGTCCATGCCAAACAGCAAGAAAAATTTATTCTTAGGATATTCAGGCACTCCATATTTTAGTCTTCATGGAAAATATTTGCAAAAGACAAAGAATATCGTTGTTTCTGCTCAAACATCTGCTTCAATAGAAGAGTTAGATAAATTCTACAAATAACTCAGTGAGACCTCCAAATTAAATCAAAATGTGCTTTTGATATTAGATGTCTTCAATTCAAAAGTGGACATAGGCGACAAAAGCAAAAACAAATAAAGAAATAAATATTGGAAAATTAGCTCAGGAGTAAGAAAGGAAAGACATCGTAACGTTGCACACTGCACGGAAGCCTTAACACGTATGAATCATAAATACTTTCTTCAGATAAAGAACTGAGATGTGTTGTACATGGCAAGTATTAGATGTCAAAACAAAAACTGAAACTGATTATATTTTAGCAGACTGGAAATGATTCGTTACAGATCTGGGAATTATTCCTGAATCAGCTATCTATATATGGTTAGATCACTGACTGACTTGAGGATAGATAAAAATTAATGTAAACAAATCCTTCGAAGTGGCCAAGATAAGATAAAAGAAAAGGATAATGACAAATGTTGAAAGGGCTGTGGGAAAACAGGCATATTAATGCATTTTTATAGAGCTGTGAATTTATCCATTTTAAAAAGCAATTTGGAATCATGTCCCAAAAGTGACTAACCTTTGTGTACTATTTGATCCAGTGACACACCACTACTAGCCCTATGCCTCTAAATCAGATCAAAGAAAAAAGAAAAGAAACCATGTGTACTAAAAATATTTCTATCAGCTCTTTTCCTACTGTCGAAAACTAGAAACAAAGGTGTTATCATCCAACTGGGGAATGGTTGAATAAATTTCAGCATACAAATGTAACAATATTATTCAACATAAGAAATAATGAAAGGGAAAGTTTCCAGAAAATCTATGTGCCCTGCTGCAGAGTGAGGTAAGGTGAAACCAAGAGAACAATTTATACAGGAAGAACAATATAAATTTTCCCCAAAATTTGTTAATTTATTTGTTTTCAGTTTTCTACATTCAATTCCATCAGCTTTAAATTTCCCCCACCTTCCTTCCCCAAGATGGCATGCAATCTTATATGGATTCTACACATACATTCCTTTTAAACACATTTTCACATTAGTCACATTATACAGAAGAAATATAATGAATGGGAGAAACCATGAGAAAAACAAAATAAATCAAAATATAACAAAAGAGAAAATAGGCTGCTTCATTCTACTTTATGACTTTGTTGTTCTTTCTCTGGATGTGGATAGCATTTTGCATCACCTTCACATTTCTGTGAAAGGATAACTCTATCAGAAAAAGTCCTCGCCTTGGCTCTGCTCACTTCACTCAGCATCATTCATAGTCTTTCCAGGTTTTTCAGAAGCCCACTGGTTCATCATTTCTTACACCACCATAATATTTCATTAACATTTGTATATCACAGCTTGTTTAACCATTTCTCAATTTATGGTCATACCCTTGACTTCTAGTTCTTGGCCACCACAAAAAGACTTTCTATAAATACTTTTGCATATGTGAATCCTTTTCCCATTTTAATAATCTCTTTGGGATACAGCACTAGAAGTGGTATTGTTGGGTCAAAGGGTATACATATTTTTATAGTCCTCTCGGCCTCTCAGCATAGTTCCAAATTGCTCTCCAGAATGGTTGGATCAGCTCACAGTTCCACCCATGAATTAACGTTCTAATTCTCCCATATCTTCTCCAGCATTCATCATATTCCTGTTTTTTGTCACGTTAACCAATATGTAACGTGTAACGTGGTACCTCAAAGTTGTCATGATTTGCATCTCTCTAATCAACAGTGATTTAGAGCATCTTTTCATATAATTATATATAATTATATAAAACTTTAATTTCTTCCTCTGAAAACTGCCTGCTCATACCCTTTGACCATTTATCAATTGCAGAATGACATGCATTCTTATAAATTTGACTCAGTTCTCTGTATATTTTAGAAATGAGGCCCTCATCACACAGACACTAGTTATAAAAAATTTTTTCCCAGTTTTCTTCCCTCCTAATCTTGGTTGCATTGGCTTTGTTTGCACTAAATTTTTCAATTTAATGCAATCAGCTATCCATTTTGCATTTCATAATGTTCTCTAACTCTTGTTCGGTCATAAATTCCTCTATTCTCCATAAATATGACAAAAATCTACTCCTTGCTCCCATAATTTGTTTATGGTATCAGCCTTTATACTTATGTTAGGTAGTTTTTGGGATTTTATACTGGTATATGGTGTCAGGTGTTCATCTATGCCCCATTTCCACCATACTATTTTCCAGTTATTCCAGAAGTTTTGGTCAAACAGTGAGTTCTTATCCTAGAAACTGGGATACTTGGGTTTATAAAAACAGTAGATTGCTATAGTCATTGACTACTGTGTCTTGTCTACATATTCCACTGATGTACCCCTCTATTTCTTAGCCAATACCAAGTGGTTTTGATGATTTCTACTTTATAATACAATTTGAGATTTGATATGGCTAGGCCACCTTCTCCAGCATTTATTTTCATTAATCCCTTGATATTCTGTACATTTTGTTCTTTCAGATGAATTTTGATATTATTTTTTCTAGCTCTAGAAAATAATTTTTGGTAATATGATTGGTATGGTACTGAATAAGTAAATTAATTTAGGTAGAATTGTAATTATTATTATATTAGCTCCCTACCCAGGAGCAATTGATATTTTTCCAATTATTTAGACCTGACTTCATTTGAGTGAAAAGTGTTTTGTAACTGTATTCATATAGTCTTTGTGGTTTTTTTTGACAGACTCCCAAATATTTCATAGTATCTACAATAACTTAAAATGGGACTTTTCTTTCTATCTCTTACTGTTGGGTTTTACTAGAAATATATAGAAATGCAGATGTTTTATGTGGATTTATTTTGTATCCTGCAACATTGTCAAAGTTGTTTATTATTTAAAGTAATCTTTTACTTGATTCTCTAGTATTCTCCTGTATTCTTATCAAATCATCTGCAAAGAATGATAATTTGGTTTCTTCTTTGCCTATTCTGATTCCTTCAATTTCTTTTTCTTCTCTTATTGTTGAAGTTAACATTTCTAGCCACACTGAATAACATTGGTGATAATGGACACCCTTGTTTCACACCAGATCTTATTGGAAATGCATTTAGGTTATCCCCATTACATATAATGCTTGTGGATGGTTTTAGGTAGATGCTACTTATCATTTTAAGGAAGGCTCCATTTATCCCTATGCTGTTCAATGTTTTCCATAGGAATGGGTGTTATATTCTGTCAAAAACTTTTTCTGCATCTATTTAGATAATCATATGATTTCTGTTAGTTTTATTGTTGATATGATCAATTATGCTGATATTTTTCCTAATATTGAATGAGACTTGGTATAAATCTTACCTGTATTATTCTCATGATAAATTGCTGTAATATTTTTGCTGATATCTTATTTAAAACTTTTGCACCTATACTCATTACAGAAATTGGTCTATAATTTTCTTTCTCTGTTTTGGCTCCTCCCTGTTTAGGAATCAATACTATATATCCTAAAAAGAATTTGGTTGGACTCCTTCTTCACCAGTTTTCCCAAATATTCTCTAGAGTATTGAAATTAACTTCTTGAAATTTTTGATATAATTCGTTTGTAAACCCATCTGACCCTGGAGATTGTTTTCCTAAGGATTTCATCGATGGCTTGCTTAATTTATTTTTCTGAGATGGGATTATTTAAATATTTTACTTCATCTTTTGTCAATCTGGGCAATTTATATTTTTTAAACATTCACCCATTTCACTAAGATTGTCAAATGTATGGACATATAATTGGGCAAAATGAGGTTTAATTATCGTTTTAATTTCCTCTTCAGTGGAGGTGAAGTCACCTTTTTCATTTTTGATTTTGGTAATTTGGTTTTCTTTTTTTATTTTAATCAAATACGTCAACAGTTTATAAATTTTATTGTTTTTTTCATAAAACCATCTCTTAGTTTTATTTATTAGTTCAATAGTTTTCTTAAGTTCAGTTTATTAATCTGCCCCTTGATTTTTAGTATTTCTAATTTGATATCTAACTGGGGATTTTCAGTTTGTTCTTTTCCTAGATTTTTTTTTTCATGCACAATTCATTGATCTCCTCTTTCTCTATTTTATTCATGTAAGCACTTAGAGATATAAAGTTTCCCCTAAGAACTCCCTTAAGCTTTGGTATGTTTTGTCATTATTACCATTCTCTTAAATGAAGTTATTGTTTGTTTCTATGATTGATTGCTTGACTTGCTCATTTTTTAAGATTATATTATCTATTTTCCAATTAATTTTGGTCTATCTTTCCATGGTCCTTTATTAGATATAAATTTTATTGCATCATCATTTGAAAAGAACGCATTGACTCTGCCTTTCTGCACTGAGTTATAAGGTTTTTATGCCCTAGTACATTGTCAATGTTTGTGTCTGTGCCATGTGCCACTGAGACAAAAGTATATTCCTTTCTATTCCCATTCAGTTTTCTCCAGATGTCTATCATTTCTACCTGTCTCAGAATTCTGTTTACCTCCTTAACTTCCTTCTTGTTTATTTTTGAGGTTAGATTTATCCAGTTCAGAGAGGGGAGGTTGAGGTTTCTTCCTGTAACTCCCTTAATTTTCTCCTCTATGAATTTGAATGCTATGTCACTTGTTTCATATATGTTTAATAATGATTTCACTTCATTGTCTATGGAACCATTTAGTAGGATATAATTTCCTTCCTTATATCTTTGGATTAGCTATATTTTGCTTTTTCTTTGTCTGAGATTAAGATTGCTACCCTTGTTGTGTTTTTACTTCAACTGAAACACAATATATTCTCTCCTGTTTCTAATGGTTTTCAATCCATTCTACTATCTGACTGCATTTTATGTGAGAGTTCATCACATTCACATTCGCAATTTAATTGCTATCTGTGTCTTTCTCTCCATCCCAGACCCCCTCCCCATTTATGCTTTTATTCCTTCTTTCTCCCTTCCTTTCCCCAAAAGTTTACTTTTGACCACCACCTCCCTCAATCTTCCCTCTCTTCTAACTACTCCCTACTTTTTATTTCCCCCTTCCCCCTCCTATTGTCTGTAGGGCAAGTTAGATTCCTGTACTTACCTGAGTTTGTTTTTCCCTTCTTGAACCACATCTGATGAGAGTAAAGCTCAAACAATTATCCCTCCTTCTTTGTTTCTACTATATGTTTTTATGCCTCTTCATGTGATGTAATTTATCTTTTTCTGCCTCCTCCTTTCCTCTTGTCTCATTACAATCCCTTTGCATTCCTTAATTAGGTTTTCTATCATCACATCAGTTAATTTATACCCACAGCCTCTATGTAAATCCCTTTTAAATGTCATAAGAAACTACACAATTCTCAAGATTAACAAGTATCATCCTCCCACATAGGGAAGCAAGCAATTTGCCCACATTGAATAAGAAGATTTTTTTTCTTTCCCCTCCCCCCCTTGACATTTACCTGTTTATGCATTTCTTGAGTCTTGCATTTGTAGATCAAATTTTTTTATTGACATCTGGCCTTTTCATCAGGAAAGTCTGGAAATCCTTATTTCATTGATGATCCATCTCCTTGACTGAAAGTTCATGCTCAATTTTGCTGAACAATTGATCCTTAGTTTTAGTCCAAGCTCCTTTACCTTGAAGAATATTGTATTCCAAATCCTCTCTTCTTTTAATATAAAAGTTGCAAGTTCCTGTGTGATCCTGACTGTAGTTCCTCAGTATTTGAATTCCTGACTGCTTGCAGTATTTTCTCCTTGACCTGATAATTCTGGAATTTAGTTACACTATTCCTTGGTATTTTCAATTTGGGATCTCTTTCAGCAGGTGATCAATGTACTCTTTCAGTGGCTATTTTGTCCTCTGGTTCTAGGACCTGAAGGAAGTTTTCCTTGATAATTACTTGGAAGATACCGTCCAGACTCTTTTGATCATCATGGCTTTCTGTTAGGCCAAAAATTCTTAAATTTTCTCTCCTGGATCTGTTTTCCAGGTCAGTTGCTTTTCCAATTAGATATTTTACATTTTCTTCTATTTTTTCATTCTTTAGATTTTGATTGACTGATTCTTGATGCCTCAGAGAGTCGTTAGCCTCTACTTGCCAAATTCTAATTTTTACAAATTGTTTTCTTCAGTTAGTTTTTATACCTCCTTTTCCATTTGTCCAATTCTTCCTTTTAAGGAGTTATTCTCTCAGGTTAGGTTTTGTACTTCCCTATCCATTTGGCCAATTTCACTTTTTAAGGAGCTGTTCTCTTCTGTGAATTCTTTTTTCATTTGTCAATTGCACTTTTTAAATCATTGGTCAATTTTGCATCTACCTCTCTAATTTGACTTTTAAAATATTTCTTGCGCTCTTTCAAGACTGCTTTATGGCCTTGAGACCAATTCATATTCCCTTTTGAGTTTTCAGATGTGGGTGTAGTGTCAATGCTGTTCTCTTTTAAATTTGTATTTTGATCTTCCCCGTTCCCATTATAAGATTTTATAGTCTTCACTTTTCTAATTTACTTTTTACTCATGGTGACTGCTGTTTTCTTGGCTTTAAAAGTGGATATCTTTTTCTAGTACACAGGGGGCTCTGCCCCATGTTTCTTGTGCTCACAACTAGGGTGCTAGGTACTAGCTTTGTATGCTATGGGCTCTGATTCTGTCAGCTAGAAGCTATATGATGCTGCTGCTTATCTGGTACTGAGTTTCTTGGTATGTGCTGAGGCAGAGGTCAAGTGAAGTCTTTCTGAGTTTCCCAAGAGGTTATACCAAAGCTTAGAGTGTAAGTTATGGGAAGTGTTGGTCAGGCTGCTGGAGGTTTCCTTTCTTGCTAGGGGTGTGCTAGAGCAGGGCAGGTTTAGGGGTTGGTAAAACACTATCTGTGCTGGTGAATGTCCAACTCCCTTAGCTGTGCTAAGGCATACCTGTAGTCCTGGTGTTTGAGCTTACTGGCTTCACCTCTGGGGCTCAGGATCTCCTCTTGGTCAGCTGAGGTGGGGCTTGCTGGGACACTTAAGGTCCTGCACTAGATCACTTCAGTTCTAGCAAGAGAGACCTTTCCCATAGATTTTCCTAGCCTTCTGTGCTAAAAGACTACTATACCCCTTCTGCTGGCCCCACTATTCAAGGATTTTTCCTGGGGCAATATTCTCTGGGTTTTTCAAGGTCAGCAAGGGGAGAGTGAGAGCACTTATAGTTTACTCTGCCATCTTGGCTCCTGGGAGTTCAACAACAACAATATAAACAACTTTCAAAGACTAAGAACTCTGATCAGTGAAGTGAATACTCATCATTACAGAGTACCAGTGATGAGGCATGTCACCTGCCTCCTGACAGAGTGATGATGATAGAATCAAGATGCAGAATGAGACATACATTTATTTTATATTTGTTGTAAGGGTTTTCCTTTCCTTTCCTTTTAAATTTGGAGATAGGAAATAGAGAGAAGAGAAGCATGTGGGAGGACTAGAGGAAATCAGAGAGAAATAGAAAAGTTTTGAAAGTCACTTGATAAATAAAACAAGTCCTGTATAATGAAGATTCACAATTTAATGTACAAACTTCTGCTATTCTACAGTATATACTGAAATGCTTGTTTTAGTTGGTGTTCATTGGGAAAAAATGTGAAAGAATAAATATAAAATCAGAAGATTAAAATGAGAAAAAAATATGGCATGCAATTGAAACAACTCCAACCTGAACTATTTAAACAAGGTACAAATGTTTAAAAAATGGGAATAGATGAATTAACACCAATTATAATGATTTAGTGTAAATTTGGCTACTGAAATTTATTGCCATAATGAGAAGTCCAAAGGGGCATAAAAATGTTTGAGTTAGAAAAATCATATGATCTTGTTAAACACTGATTAAGGAGGAAAGTACAATACTGGTTCAGCATATGAACTTGTTTGCAAAGTAAAAATAAAAGGAAGAAATATGATAGATTATAAATTAATAAATAAACATTTATAAGGTATTTGCTATGTGTCAAGTTATATCCTTAACATTGGAGATGCAAAAAAAGTAAATAAGATAAGCCCTACCTTCAAAGGAATTCAAATTTTAATAGGACCAAGGTTCTTAACTTGGGCTCTGTCGACATTTAAAATTATACTTTCATTACTGTATTTCACAACAATTTGTTTTCTTTAAAAAGTGTAGGTATTGGCAGAGCCAAGATGGCAGAGTAGAAGGATTGACCTTCTCTAGTTCTCCCCCCAAAGCTCATAAAATAACTGTAAAAAATTACTCTAAACAAATTCTAGAGTAGCAGAAGCCACAAAATGACAGAGTGAAACAGATTTCTAACCCAAGACAGCCTGGAAGACTGACAGGAGAGGTCAATTGCCCCAGGCTCAGAGTGGAACTTAGTCCACCCTATGCCATGTGGCACAGAAAGGACTGGAGCAGATTTCAGGGTATGGAATCAAGGGCAATAGCTGTGGTTCCTAGATTTCTCAATCTACATACTCCAAAGGTAGCTTCAAAGGTCAGTAAGAAAGCACTTCCACCTGGGTGAGAGGGAATTGAGGTCTGGCCCCAGTCCCAGCCCCTGGGCAGTGGCAGCTACTACAGCAGCAGTTTCTACTTTTGGAGCCCTTGGACTAAAGACCCCGGGGGAACCTTGAAAGTGGCTGATTTGGGTATCAGTCCTGAATGGAGGTCCCAGGGTGAGGAGGAGCACTGTTGTGGTAGAGCTGTGGAGAAGGAATGCTACTCACAGTTCCAGGGCAGAAAAGATTGCTTTTGGTCTCTCACAGACAAGAGCACAGGCCAGGAGAGGAGGAAACTTCTCTCCCTTGATTGTGCCACCTTGGAGGAATTGAGAATTTATGAATCCCTAGAGATATCTCAGAGAACAGCTGCACAAAATCTCTAAAGCCCAGGGTAGTATATCCTCCACTTGACAAAGGACTCAAAAGTCAAGTAATGGGATGGGAAAATGCCCAAAAAGGGGAAAAAAATAAGACTATAGAAGGTTACTTTCTTGGTGAAAAGGTATGTTCTCCCATCCTTTTGGATGAGGAAGAGCAAAGCATACCATCAGAAGAAAGCAGTAAGGTAAAGACTTCAGCATTCAAAACCTGCAAAAATAAATATGAAATGGTCTCAGGTCATAGAAGAGCTCAAAAAATTTTGACAACCAAGTAAGATACATGGAGGAAAAACTGGGAAGAGAAATGAGAGAGATACAAGAAAATCATGAAAAATGAGTCAACAATTTGCTAAAGGAGACCCAAAAGAATGCTGAAGAAAATAACATCTTTAAAAATCCACTAATTTAAATGGCAAAAGAGGTCTAAAAAGCCAATGAAGAGAAGAATGCTTCAAAAGCAGAACTGACCAAATGGAAAAGGTGGTTTAAAAGCTCACTGACGAAAATAGTTCTTCAAAAATTAGAATGGAGCAGATGGAAGCTAATGACTTTATGAGAAGACAGGAAATTATAAAACAAAACCAAAAGAATGAACAAATAGCAGACAATGTGAAATATCTCATTGGAAAAAGAGCTGACCAGGAAAATACATCCAGGAGAGATAATTTAAAAATTATTGGTCTACCTGAAAACCATGATCAAAAAAGAGTCTAGACATCATCTTCCAATAAATTATCAAGGAAAACTGTCCTGACATTCTAGAACCAGAAGGTAAAATAGAAATGGAAAGAATTCACTGATCACCTCCTGAAATAGATCCCAAAAGCAAAATTCCTAGGAATATTGTAGTCAAATTCCTGAGTTCCCAAGTCAAGGAGAAAATATTACAAAGAGCCAGAAAGAAACAATTCAAGTGTTATGGGAATACAGTTGGGATAACACAGGATTTAGCAGCTTCTACACTAAGGGATCAAAGGGCCTGGAATATGATATTCCAGAGGTCAAAGGATCTAGGATTAAAATAAAGAATCACCTACCCAGCAAAACTGAGTATAATACTTCAGGGAAAAAAAGGAATTTCAGTGAAATCAAGTATTTCCAAGTATTCTTATTGAAAAGGCCAGAACTGAAGAGAAAAAATGATTTTTAAATACAAGAATCAAAAGAAACATGAAAAGGTAAACAGGAAAGAGAAGTCTTAAAGAACTCATTAAAGTTGAACTGTTTTCAGTCCTACATGGAAAGATGCTATTTGTAGCTCATGAGACCTTTTTCAATATTAGGGTAGTTAGAGGGTATATATGTGTGCGTGTGTGTGTGTGTGTGTGTGTGTGTGTGTGTGTGTGAGTGCATATGTGTATGTATATGTAGGCACAGATGGATATGTATGTATATGCATATTATACACACACACACATGCACACACACACACACACACACACATATATATATATATATATATATATATATATATATATATGTAGGTTTGTATGTGTCCATGGGAATATGCGTGTATTTACATAAATATACATAGACAGAGGGTGGAAGGTGAGATGAATATGAAGGGAGAATACCTGAAAAACCAAATTTACTATTGAATGGAATGTACTAGGAATAAGTGAAAGAGAGAGATAGAATGTGGCAAATCATCTCACATAACAAAAGCAAGAAGAGTTTTTACTATGGAGGGAAAGAGGGAGGAGATGAAAAATAAGTGAGCCTTACTTTCATGGAATTTGGCTGAAGGAGGGAATAACATACACTCAATTGGGTATGCAAATTTGTTTTACCCTACAGGAAGGCAAAGGGGAAGGGAATAGGAAAGGGAAGATAACAGAAGGGGAAGCAAATTGGGCAATGGGGAAATCAGAAGCAAACATTATTGTGGGAGGACAGGTCAAGGGAAAGACTGAATAAATGGAAGACAGAGTAGGACAGAGGGAAATGTGGTTAGTCCTTCACAACATAACTATTATGGAAGTGTTTTGCATTATCACATATGTATGACCTATATTGAATTGCTTGTTTTCTCCGTGAGGGTGAAGGGGGAAGGATGAAAGGAGACAATATGGAACTCAAAGCTTTAATAATGAATGCTAAAAAATGTTTTAGCATGCAAATGGAAAATAAGATATAATGCAATAGGGTATAGAAATCTATTTTGCTCTACAGGAAAATAGAAGGGAATGGGATGAAAGAAGTGGGGGTAATAGAGGGAGGACAGACTGGAGAAAGGGGTGGATGGGGTGCATGTTGTCCTGGGGTAAAGGGTGGGGGTAGATGGGGAGAAAATTTTGAATTAAAATTCTTGTGAAAGTGAATGTTGAGAACTAAAAAATAAATCAATTATATGCTTTTAAAAATTGTAAGTACCTTATTTTATGTATTTAAAATATTATTCTGAGAAGGGATCCATAGGATCTCTGAACACAAAAAAAGAGTTAAGAAGCCGGGTCACAGGGAAAGACAACAAACAGCCACAACTGGAATGAGACAGGATATTCATAACAAGGAGATAACTAAAAAGTGTGACACTATTACTGAGACTGGTCAAGAAAAAATGAAATAATCAACCATCAGAGCTTAGATTCACAAAAGTGTCACCTTCAATTCCAGAGAGAGGTGAAGGCTAAAGATCAAATGGTGAGGTAAGAAAATATTCAGGGAGTGTGAGCAGTATTGGTTCATAAAATTGCAAGAAAGAGAGAAAGAGAGAACAAGTCTACAAAAACAAACAAACAAAACATTTGGCAAGAAAGTCCCAACTAAGTCATCCTAATGACATTTAAGTACGGAACTATGAGAACTATGAAGAGATGAAAGGCAGAAAAAAATCTGTATAAAATGCCAAGAAGAGAAAGAAGGCCAAAAAGAAATACACACAGGCATACATTCTATAGGCATCTCAAATTTAACACATCCCAAACAGAACTCATTATCTTTCTTTTGAAATACTTCCCTTTTCTGAACTTCTTCATTACTGTCTAGGGCAGAGTTCAGCAAACTAAGGCCTACCAGTCAAATCTGTCCCACCACCTGTTTTTGAATGGCTAATGAGTTAAGAATAGATTTTACATTTTTAATGTAAAAACCATTTTAAGTGTGTGGGCTATAGAACATATGAGCATAGTTTGTTGACCCTCATCTACAGCACCACCTTTTTCCCAGTGATATAAGCCCTCAATATCTGTGTCATCTTCAACTCCTTAATCTTACTTATGCCATGACATAGCATATGTAATCAATATCATATTGTTTGTTTATTATATATTAAATTATATGTGGACATATACCATATATAAATATGTATTACATATTCCTCCATAATCAATATAATATCTTCTTAAGGGATGGGGGAGGGGCAGGAGAGAGAGAATTTGTAACACAATTTTTTTAAAAAGAATGTTAAAAGGTTTTTTTACATGTAATTGGTAAATATTTAATGAAATAAAAGAAATGTTTATTTTAATTCTTATTTATGCCACACATCCAATCCATTACTGAACCTTGCCTTTTCTACCATTACAACCTCCTTCCTATATCTCCCTTTCTCTCTATTCATACAGATGTTGTTGCTGTGTTTGTCCTTTTTTCTCAAAGAGGACCATGACATCAGGGAGATGATAACCTGACTTTCAGTTGACTTTAATTAAGGGAGGGTTGTACAAGGTCACCAGCCTCACTTTCTCCTCCAGAATCATCTGGGTCCAGTTACCAGATATTCATCAAGACAACTGGAGATGACCCAGGATGCAATGGTAGACCCTGACCCTTTTAAGCTAAGGTCTTTTCAGGTTCTCACTCTGAGTGAGGTAGCACCTATTCAGTGAATAGTCCTATTTAAGAAGTGAGTCAAAGTATGAACCCTTTAATTAAAAAAAAAAGAAATCAAACAGGGAGTAGAAGACCCTCAGCATTGCTGGCCCAAAGAGAAACAGTTATTATTTACATTCACTCCTAACTAGGAGGACCTAAAATATAGCCATTAAGTGGTGCTTGGGCATGGACCTATTGTGGTCCCATCTGAGCTCCAGAGTAAAATGGTTTTAAGGTTTGGTCTTTGAGAAAGATATCTAACTAGTAAACCCCAAGTAAACTAGACAGTTTTCCAACATCCAAATTTACCTTTCTTTGGAGAGAAGAGGCACAGACAGTCAAGTTACCCAACTGACTGGGTCCCCATTCAGACTACCCACAGGTTGTGTTTGTCCTTCTTTATTTCTTTTTTTTATTATTATTATTTTTTTTATTTTTCATTTTTTAACACAGTTTATAGTAGGCAAAACAATTCAAACTTTTGGTCAGGTGATATTTCTTTTTAAAGCATTTACAATATGAACCACAAAAGAATTTTTTTTAAAACACTAACCAACTGAGACTCAAATAATATTTATGTTGCTAACTTCACAAGCTGTTGACCTAATTGTCTCCACAGTATTGCTAAGAATTAAAGGACCCTAACTTATTGTTGTTGGTCTAAAGTCCTAAGCCTAATAGCTTAATTTTTGACTTAACCTCGGATGTTCCCCTTCCAATAATCTATAATTGAATAGATCTGGTATTAAGCTTGCAAACCTTTTGGCTATAGGAAATTGCCACCAAGAGTAGGGACATTGCAGGGATACAGACTCCCTGACTTCATGTCAGTTCCAGGCAGGATTAGATTATCCACTTGAATTCAGTCAGGCTTAAGGTCTGCCAGGTGTCAGTAGGGAAATTAAGTCAGGAGAATCCTGCCTCAGCCCAGGCTGAACAGTGGCTCTCCCACCCTTCCCATGAGATCACTTTTTGCAGTTCATACCAGCATTTCACCAGCTTACTAACATCATGGGTTGGAGGCTCAGATCACCTTTCTTGCTACCCATACCTGGAGTTACGCTCAGGAGAACAGTCACTTAATAGTCCCATAGCATCTAAAAAATGGCAAGTTCCAATAACCAGGTTTCAAATATGATTATAATTTTCACTTTGACTAAAGAACAGCTTTTGAGGCAAGTCTTAAGTGACTTACATGCTTTTCTATACATGTTCTAGTTCCTGATTAAATAGCAATCATAAAATCAAATTTATCATTAAAACCTTAACTTTTCCACCAATGCCAAATTTTACCTGAGGCTACCTTCCTCTAGGAAATTTAGACTGAAATGCTTTTCCCCAAACTAAAGATGTCATTGATTTGTTCTCAGTAATTAATTCAGTCAATTGTCTTGATACTAATTGCTTTTACCTCACTTTGTAACATGTCCCATTATTCTCCCCATCACTACCCTCCCTCTACTTCCTAATACCTTGCATTCTGATTACTCCTTCCCTCAATGTACCCTTCCTCCTATCATACCCCACCCTTCCTTTATCCCCATCTTCTCTCTTTTCTTGTAGGGTAAGATAAATTTCTATACCCCATTCCCTGTAGTACTTATTTCCCGATTATATGCAATAAAAATTCTCAACATTCGTTTCTAATACTTTGAATTCCAACCTCTCTCCCTCCCCACCCTCCCAGCCAAAGGGAAGCAATTCAATACATACTAAATATGTGTTCTTTTGCAAAAGACTTCCATAATAATCATGTTGTGTAGTACTAATTATATTGCCCTTTGTCCCCCTTATTTTTCCCCCACATTGACCTTGTCCCTTCTCGAAAGTGTTTATTTCTAGTGACTCTCTTCTCCGATTTGCGCTCCCTTCTACCAGTCCCCTCACCCCATTTGTCACCTCTTCTCCTTCTTTCCTGTGGTGTGATAGAAATTTTTATATCAAATTTATTTAGCATGTTATTCCCACCTTCAGCCACATATGAGAGAGTTGCTTTGTTCCCCCCCTTCTCCCTTCTCTCCTCTGTTGAATAAGATTTTTCTTATCTCTTTTATGAGTTATAGCTTGCCTCATTCCATTTCTCCCTTTCTCTTCCCAGAATTTTCTTCCTTTACCTCTTAATTTTTTTTTTATATTTTTGTGTGGATATCATCTCTTCTGATATAACACCCTGTACTCTCTATCTATGCATATGTGTGTGAGCGTGTGTGTGTGTATACAATCTCTCCATCTACCCAAATATTGGGAAAAGATTCAAGAGTTAAAAATATTTTCTTTCCCTGTAGTAATGTAAACAGTTCAGCTTTAGAGAGTCTTTTATGATTTTTCTTTCCTATTAACTGTTACATGCTTCTTTTGATTCTTGTCTTGGGAAGTCAAATTTTTTCATACAGATTTGATTTATTCCTCAGCAAGCATGATTAAAAGTCATATATATCACTGAACAGCCATTTTTTTCCCTTGAAGTATTATACTTAGATTTGCTGGGTAGGTGATTCTTGGTTTCAGTCCCAGTTCCTTTGACTTCTGAAATATCTCATTTCAAGCCCTTCGATCCCTTAACGTTGAAGCTGCCAGATCCTGTTTTATCCTGATTGTATTTCCACAGTACTCAAATTGTTTCTTTCTAGCTGCTTGTAGTATTTTCTCCTTGAACTGGGAAATCTGAAATTTGGACACAGTATTCCTAGGAGTTTCTCTGTTCAGGTCTTTTTCAGGAGGTGATCCATGAATTCTTTCAATATTTAATTTGCCCTCTGAATCTAAAACATCAGGGCAGTTTTCCTTGATAATTTCATGGAAGGTAATGTCTAGGCTCTTTTTTTTGGTCATAGTTTTCAGGTAGTCCTATAATTTTTAAATTATTTCTCCTGGATCTGTTTTCCAAGTCACTTGTTTTTCCAATGAGTTGTTTCATATTATCTTCTATTTTTTCAAATTTTTGGTTTTGTTTACTAACTGCTTGGTTTAACTCAAAGTCATTTATTTCCCTGAACTCAATTCTCTCTTTCAATGAATTATTTTGTTCAGTGAGCTTTTGAACCTTCTCCTCCATTTGGCTAATTTTGCTTTTTAAAACCTCCCTCTCCTCATTGACTTTTTAGACCTCTTCTTCCAATTGAGTTGTCCTCTTTTTAAAGCTGTTATTTTCCTCAGCATTTTTTTTGGTTCTCCTTTAGTAAGCAGCTAACTTGTTTTTTAAGGTCTTCTATTAACCTGAGCCCAGTTTAAGTTCCATTTGGAGGCAGGGGCCTTGACTTCCTCTGAGAGTAGGCCTTGCTCTTCTTCATCTGAAAGGGTGAGAGGAGACACCTGTTCACCAAGAAAGTAACCTTCTATGGTCTTATTTTTTTGCCTTTTTTGGGCATTTTCCCAGATAGTTACTTGACTTCTGAGTATCCTCTTCACAACCACTTGGCCTCCAATTCCACCAAGCCAGCACTTGGGGGCTGAGATTCAAATGAGCTGCTCCCAAGCCTCAGGGACTTTAGGTGGGGGCAGGGCTGCTATTCAGTGTAAGATTAAAATCAGCTGCTCAGGTGGGGAGAAGGCCATCACCCAGGGCTCAGTTCCTTAAGGGGCTATCTGATGGGACCTTCAAAACTGGATGTGGGTTACTACCTGCTTTGGGAGCCCCATCAGCTGCTGCCCCTACTGCTGCCTCCTGAGGGAGCCTGAGTTACAGGGACACCCTGCTCCCCTCTCAGCCAGCCAAAAAGACCCTCTCATTGACCTTTGGTGCCTGTGGGTTGAGGGATCTGTGCTGCGCTGGAGATTCTGTCCCTAAAGCCTGATCAAATCTGCTCCTTTTGGTGCCTCATGGCCAAGGCAGGGCGGGACTCTGCTCCACATCCAGGTGTGCGACAGACCTTTCCCTGTTGGTCTTTCAGGTCTCTCTGGGACAGAAATCTCCTCCACTCCATTGTTCTGTGGCTTCTTCTGCTCTAGAATTTGTTGAGAGTTCTTCTTTACAGGTATTTTATGGGCTGTGGGGTAACAGCTAAGAGTATGTGTGCTTCTTTCTACTCCACCTTGGCTACTCTACTTGGCTCCTCCCATCTCCTTTCTCAAAGAGGACCATGACATCAGGAAGAAGATGATATGACTTGCAGTTGAGTTTGATTTGAGTGG